>VXAZ01010408.1:1397414-1780542 GCA_013399875.1 Gymnorhina tibicen | reverse complement strand
GCCTGGGAGAGCGCGGGGCTGCCGGGCGGCGGCGTCTTGGGTGGCGAGAACAAAGGGCCCCTGGCGGGAGCGGGCAGGAGCTCCGCCGCTGCTCCCGGGGTGCCAGCTCCCCAAACCGGGGTGGGGGTGGTGGGGGTGTTCATCATGTTCTCCCCCCGTTCGCCTTCCCGGGGGAGTGCGGCTGCAGCCTCCGTGGGGCCAGCTCCTGCCCCGCAGCAGCCTCCGCAACCTGTTGTGCCGCCTGCCTGGTCGGGGGTGCCGGTGGGGCGGGCAGCGCTCCCCCGCGGGACGCCCGGGGGGGCGGGCGGGCTCGCGTGGAGCGGCGCGGGGTGGGCGCAGGCAGCCCGGGGCGAGCGGGAGCCGAGGTTGGAGGCGAAGGCAGTGGGCGGGTGCGTTTGCCTTCGCGGTGGTTTCTGCACCCACAAACTGTTAAGACCCAACTTCAGGCAGTTCAGATAGCTGACGTAAATTAAATTCAATGAAAGAAAGTGTTTCCGCGCTGTTAAAGGTCTGTTCCCGCGAACCTCTTGTGTGGGAAAGATGTGGTCTGTTTCCAGGAGACTGACTGGGGCAGCTGTTTTAAAGCGTTTTGGAATTTCGTGTTTATTTCATATGTAACTAAATGAAGCCGTATTGTCAGTATCAAATACAATATTCTCTTGTCAAGTTTAGAACTGAGCTGTAAAAAGTGATTTGGGCCGACGATAACTGGATAATCAAAGCTTCAGTTGAATATTTGTTGGTTTAGAGATCTCTGAAGGCAGCTAACTTGTGCAGGGACAGTGAGCAAATAGAGTTTCCTTATGCTGCTTCTGTAACCACCTTTGTTCATTTTTCAAGGTAAATGCTAGGGAAATGACAAATTTAATTTAAGATTACCAAGGTCTTCTGCTGCAAATGACTTATCTCCATGTCTGGTTACTGGGTGATTGTTCCAAGACTGCCAGTTTGGCTTTGAAAACAGATTTTTAAATAAAGTCCATTGCATTCATTATGATAATGCAGGAAATGCGTGGCTCACGAGGTTGGTTTTATGGAAGGAACAAGTGTACTTTAATCCTGATTTTATTATTTCTTCCATGGTGGTTTGCTGTGAGACTGAGGACGTAGGAGTAATAGATATCCGTACTGTGAAGCGCATGATCAGCAATCTGAACTTCGAAAGCAAAGAGTAAAATCTGTGTGGCAAAGCAGGCAGTTTGTGATCTGAATGTGTGGTGGGTGACAGTGTTGAATTATTTAAGTTCTCAGTTTCTGCCTTTAACCAAGCATCTTAAGGTGCAAGTTTCTTAGCCTACGTCTAGCTGTTGAAATAGGATGCAACGTGAACACGTATGTGAAGAGGTTAAAATGGCTTATGGCCAAAAAGTTAGCACATAACTTCAGATCAAGAGATTTTTATATTCAGTTTAGTTACAAACATTGCCATCAGCCCTTTTGTTTGCATGTATGTGTCCATGAATATGTCTTGGCTACATACTGGTTGGGGCCATTAGCAAAATAGTAGAAGCCACAGACGACATTTTATTCTCATTCATGTTGCCAGTGAAAATGTCAGTTTCTGGAAAATCAAATTAGAAGCCGTCCTACGTTGTATATTGATTGTGGGTTGAGGTATGTAGGTATTTTTAATTTTTTTTTTTTTTAAACTGAGTCCTGCTTTTGGGAATGTGAGATAATTGTCATTGGCAAAAGCAGAGAAGACAGTCAAAGCTTGTGATTATAAAGAGAAAGAGCTAAGCTTGTGGGTAAAGGAGAAGAAATGTTTTCCTCTTTGTGTCCACATAATGCAGGGCTGTGGGAAGATATGCTTAATGAAGATGATTATTGCTGTGGCTTTCCATAAATCCACTTGTAATGGAGGCTTTGTACAGTTACTTCTGAATCTGTACATTTAAAAACTGCAAATAGCGATAATGGAGTTGGCTAATAGCAGACTGTCAAGTAAGTGCAATCCTTGTGATAATGTTCAGCCATAGATCTCCATTTAAGCATTACTTTTAAGCAGAAAATGTTTCTTGTAGGTCATAGTATATGCAGTTGGGAGGAAAAAACCCCCAAGTTGTTGCTGCCCATTCTTGAGTCTTAACCAGGTGACTCTAATTGGGCAAAGGGTGCTTTTTCTCTCCAGCTTTTTATCAGATAGCAGGAGATGTACAATTCAGTAGATCCATTTGATGTGAATTTAGACAGTGGAAAGGAATACTAATAATAACCAGCTTTAAGAGACTGACTGAAGAAGTTTACCAGAACAGTAAACCTGTGACTGTGTGCAGATTAAAACCGGGACTTGTGTCTGTTGAAGAACTGCAAACTCCTGTCAAGCGTTGGAGTGAGCTGGATGCCACCACATGATAGTCTAAGTCTGAGCTGATCTTGTTAGTAGTATTAATCAGGACAAATCTTTCTGTTTCAGTGGTTTTTTAGTGCTTCTTAGAAACCAGGGTTGGGAGTTAAATTACTCATGTCTGTTTTGCAACTTAAAAGGTGAAGTTAAGACAGTAGGGAAAATTTTTAATGTGGTATCTTGCCCCAGTACAGAAGGATGTAAAATCACCTATTATTTTTCAAGGAAAGCACTTGTAGTAAGTACTGGCTGTTTTATATAGTGTTCTGAATGAATGCAGTTTTAAGTTACGTAGCTAAGAAACAGCTTTTGAAGGAAACTGACAGGAGAGTTGCTTATGTTTATGTTCGGAGTAATTCATTGAGAAATATTTGTGATGCTCTCCATCATTGCTTGCTCTCCTTTAAAAGCAATGCTTTGACTTTCATCTTTCATACAGCATGTGAGGGTTCCGTATGTGGATTTACTCCGGCTCAAAATCTGACCATAAAAGTAAGCTTTGTTTCTACAGATCTTAGTGCAGTGTTCAAACCCAAAATATATGCTTCCTTTCCAGTAAAAACTTCTAATTACATGGGGTGGTAGCGAACTGGAAAGTATTGCAAAACATATGTAAGAATACTGTCGTACAAACTCTAAAACTGACGAATGACTCACTGCGCCAGTGCTATATCAAATTCTATCTATACACAAGGTTTAAATGACAAGTTTACTTTAGGCAGGGAATATGCAATTTTCTTGTACTCTTTCTTCATCTAATGTCAAGTGAGCTTAATGAAATGGTGCATGTGGGCATACAGGAGGTACCAGTTGTGGAGCTTTAATGAGCAAGGGGAACAAGCGCTGCCTGGCTGTATTTGTGAAGGTGATAGATGTAACTACTCTTACATTAAAACGAAGTTCATGGTACTGATGCTTATTTTGAGATGTATGTTTCTTTTAATGTACCTCATCATCATTTGTTTATGTGCGTTTACTAACATTGGTTCTATTTTTGTTTTCTATGGGAGAGAGTATTTGGCTTTTTAGCAGTATACATGTTCATCTTTACGTATTCATATTAGTTGAATTTTTTAACTGGCATTTTGGCAGCATTTTTGTGAACATGAAATTCAGGTCACTGCCAAAATGAAAATGGTGTAATGGTCAGCATGGAGAAGGGGCTCATGACTGTAAAGAGGAAAAGGCCACTTTGCACTGCAACAACACAGGTTTTATTCATGCCTTTGACACTGCCATTATGAAAAGCTTCACAGAGCTTTGGAGAGCTCCCCCAAAAAACCAGAACATGTTAACAGGCAGTAACATCCTGTACCTGGGAAGCCTGTGTGAGCTGGGAGAAGAACAGGGAAGAGTGGAGTGTAGGTATCAGAGTCTTGTGCTGCTACACTGTGTGTCTCACATGTATGTATGTGTATCACCTGTGGAATCCCAGCCTGTAAAGCTAAGGAACCCAGCAACCACTCAACACTAGGAAGAAGAGAAACCCAGTATTGACTTGGCCCTAGACAGAAGACTTTAAACTGTTCACAGTATCTTCTTTTAGTTTCTAATTCAGCCATTCTGCCACAAAACCTGTCTCTTCTGTTCTCTGTTAATCATAATCTTTCTGGGCAGTGGGAAAGATGCCTTGATCTCCGCCTTATGTTGATCATGAGAGCTTAGTGACCAAAGCCTGCAAGGGTTTGCTGTGTGTCGGAAGGTTGAAGTCTCCTGGGACTGTGAAAGGAGGCCAAGTAGGGGAAGCTGGAGCACTTGCCATTTAATGTCAGTGTGCACACAATGTTTATACACCTGTGCCTTAGCAGAAAAAAAGAGTGAAACAGGTCTTACTCCTTCAAGGACTCAATTATTTGAGAACTTTATTCTAAAGATCGGAAATACAGAAATAAATTAGGGTTTTTGGAGCAGAGGATGGAAGCAGTGTTTATAAAAAGCCTGGTTGAGATCAAAATTGACTGAAGTATCTCCTAATATCTGGGCATTGTACTCAAAGGAAGCTCTGTTTGGATGCTTTAATGAAGTGCAGTCCACTCTGTAGCTGAAATAAAGCAATACTATTAATCTGGGAAGGAATAGGATGGTCCCATTCTTAGTCTTGTCCTTTAGCAGTCATAGAAGCTTCCAGTTTACAACCTGTCCAAAAGACATTTATTTCTTGGCACAGAATTTCAGCTGCAGCTGGCAAGTGGGTAAGTACTTTCTTCCAGTGTTACTGAGAAAGAGGAATTATTTAGGTTGGCACAAGAAGTTTATAGTTTGGAGTTGTCACATGAAATTGAACAGAGAAAAAACATGAATGCCGGGCATGTGGCATGTTCTTTCAAAAGCAGTGCTGGAAATCCGGTCATCACTCAAAACCAAACAAAGCATGCACGTGCTTGGCCATGGTGAGGAATTATCTACTGGCTTCATAGACCTCTCTTTCTTATTTTTTTTGGTTTGTTTTTTTTTTCCTCCTGCAAGTGTTGTGTTTAACCCTGAATTGCATGTGTGTATACAAAGAATAACATCTGTTCTATTTTATGAGATCCACAGAGCACGGTTGCTTTTCTATTCCTCCTGTGTATGGATTCTTCTCTCATGTGTCATCCTTGCTGCTGAAGGCAGCCAGGCACTTGAGCTTTTTAATATCTTTTTCTCTCTTTAGGGGCAGGAAGTTATTCGTGGGATGGTACTCGATTCTTTAGTTAGATTTCCTCCAAAATTAGATCTTACAGTGTTTTGGAAAAGTCATTATTTTCCTAGAGAGTTTTCTGAGTAGGTAAAGAAATGGGATGATCTGCATCTGTTTTTCTGGAGGAGTTTTGGTAGTTGTTTTATGAGTGGGTTAGATTTTCTTCTCCCTAGATGCATTTTGATAGGATGATCAATTGGGAAGATAAATTAGATCTGAGAAGTATGAAAAAGGCTAATGTAGTGTTTAGATTTTAGGTTATATATTTAAAAAATATATATTTTACCTGGCAAATGCTGTCTGATCTTTTGTCTTGAAGAATAAACAGAGAAGTGGCAAAGGAGCCTTTTGGACACAGTGAGTTAAGAAATCTTGTGTTGAAGTGTTACATACTTGAAAGATGTGAGATTGGGTGCAAAGGAGAAAAAAGTGACCTTGTTTTTAGATGGAGTTGTTGCCTTTTTACAAACTACTGTTTTCTTCAAATGCAAAGGAGTTATGTTTGTTTATATCTTATTAAGTAACATTTGTTTCACCAAATTTGATCAAAGGTTTAGTTGTTGCAGAATCAATAATAATTCTCTTACCTTAAGGAAAAATCTGTAATTTATGAATGTACTGTCCATTGTATTTTAACTACTTGTACTACAAAATTTGCAAGATTACACAAATTGACTAGAAGATGCACACAAAATCCAATAATACATTTATCATGTCAAAGTTCAGTGAAATATGAAACATAATTACCATAAACAAAGAAAATTGGCCTCTTAAATGTATGAACTAGAAGGCGTGGAAATAATTTTGTAATATATATTCTCAGTGGTTTTGTTTAGACTACTTTGGCACCACCAAAATTCCTTTACAGTCTATGTATGCTAACCCCTGTGTTATGTGGTAAAAAAAAGTACTTGTAAACTTGTACTTAACCTCAGGATGAAGCATGTATTTTTGGACGTGAATTTTAGATACTGAATGTCTCCTTGCTATAGCCTTGTTCATGAGTAGCTTCCTATTAATAAAATGCAGATTTGAAGAATTAAACCTGGGGAGACAAGTATTTCAGCAGATTTTCTGGTGTTGCTGCTTCAATTCTGCCTCTTGATGCAGAGGCAGGATTATAAACTTTAGGAGGAAAGTTTTTCTTCTTTAGTATACTTGTGAGGTGGGAGTCTGCCTAACAGCTCTTACTGGTTTGTGTTTTCTCTGGATTCTACAATGTCTTTGGATCAAAGAAACTAAACTTTATGCTTTTGGTGTGCTGTTAAGGTAAAGTACTCATTTGAGGCCTTTTGGCTCAAAAAAAAAAAAAAAAGGGCATTTTAGACTAGGCTGTCAATTAGCCTAGTTTCCTGGGGTCTGTCCCATTGCAGAGGGTTCATTTTAACACAGATCAGTAAGTGCTGGATCCCACTTATTCACTCAGACAGGCCAAGATGGAGAGCTTGCAGAAGCCTGTGGCATGGCTGTGATTTCAGCAGCTGTTTTTGGATGTGTGCAGAGTGTGAGTCTCTGTTACTCGCAGCTGGGTGAGACTGAAGCGAGTGTGGGCTCTCTTTGCCCCCACACTGGAGCAGGCAAGCGCTGTCCTTAGCACGGAGGTGTTGCCTGCTTCTGGCAGCAAACATCTCTTCAAAGAAGGCTTTGCTTTGCCTTCTTTGCTGCTGTTTTCTGTGGCTGGCTGGGTGCGCGGCCGAGGCTATGGTGGCTGGGGCCACCTCTCACCTGTGGCCAGGAGAAATCCACCGAAGTGCAGCGTGTGTGCCTCCACGATAAAACCCCAGCAGCTCTCTAGGAGCAGGCTGCTTCTGCTGATAACTGTGCTTGGCTCCTACCATGACTCCGACCTGAAGCAGCTTCCTTGTAAAAAAGATAATAATAAAATGTGCTGCTCTACTTACCTCCATGCCAGTCTCTTTCTTATGTCTGTGGAAGAAATAAGGAGCATAATTAATTATAAAAAGGAAGAGTTCTGAAGCATTGCATGGCAGCCGGCTGTCATGCTCTTCTAGTGATCCCCCATCCTGCTGTCAGAAAGCTGGGCATCCTTTAGGACACAGGAGTATTTTGCTGAAGAGTGATCAAAGGCTTCTTCACTGGCCAGAACCATCAAGGTAGATGGGCAGATGTTTGTTTTAAAATGACTTGCACAGAGTTGCTGGGATCAGCAACTTGACTGCAGTGATGAAAAGCCATCTTTAACACACTAGAAATCATGAATTGTGTTTTGTTTGCTTAGATCACTGAGTGTTTAGGGCAGGCACCATGAGTTGTACAGTGTTAAAGAATACATTACACAGCAGTTACACTGCTGGAAAGCATTTGTAAATGTAAGCTTGAATTAAAGAGATGCATTTTTTTCCCCTATTAAACTTTGAAGAGTTGAGCTTTCAATACCAGTGAATTTTTGATGCTCTTAAACATTGTCTAAAAGGAGCAGGTGAGGGATCTCCTGGCCTCCTGTTTCGCCTTTTTTTGTTTTCCCCCATTTTTTTTCCTTTGAGCTGATACTTGTGTGTTGGTTTTAGATGTGACAAGAAATGCAGACCTGGCTTTGGCATTTGAGTGATAGGATGGGCTGACATAACTGTGTAGGTTATAAATGAAGTATGAGCTCTGGAATACTGGCTTTCTTAGGATCTGAAGGGAGTTATCAGGCTCCTGGATTTTTGTTGCACAGTGTAATTAAAATAAACACTATAATGCTAATCACTGATGTATTTTTGCCTGTAGGTAAAGTTTTAAATTGGAATTAGCTATACTTCAGTGGAAGTGGATTTTTTTTGGTGCTGATGTGGGGTTTTTGGGGGGGTTTTTTGTTTGTTTTTTATTATTATAATGTTGTCTGTTTATAGTCTAGTGATATTTCAGTGAGAGTGCATAAAAAATATTGCCAGGCAGATTTGTTTGTATTTTTATTGTATATTGTAGTAACGACGTAATTATTGCTTTTAACAGAAATGCCTGACTTGAGTGTTTAATTCTGTCAGGCTCAAGCAGTCACTGATGAGGTGATAAATGATAGGTTATATGTAGAAGTGGATTTGCAATTATTTGCTGCTTTTGGAAAAAAAAGAGATGCTTTGTTTCTGTCCAATGACTAATGTAGAAAATCAAAGTGGTGCACCAGATGTTTTTTTTCCTAATGACTGTGGTTCAGGGTCTTTTTTTGTATAGAGGACGGTTTTGACTGAGTTTGTCTCTTGGTTTTTGAAGTTTCTCCTGCTCGTTAATGCGGCACTCTTCTACTCCGGACTTCTCTGTGGACGGGCTCTATGGAAAAGCTCCTTTCCCAACCATTTGTGCCTGTCTCGGCTCCCTGTCCATCAGGAGGTAGAGAGGCAACGACATTTTTACAGCACGGGCTGATCACTTCCTTTCATTTGTGTTTATTTCATAGAATTCAAACAAGAATAAGTGTTTTGCTTTATTTGTTGATGTCTGATTAGGAATTAGTGGAAGAAACTGAATCGCGGGTGTGATTAACGGTGGTTTTTGTTTCTGATGTATGAAAGGACTCATTGTCTGAGGCTTTTCCTCCATCGTGCTCTGCCTAATCCTGCTGAAATCACGCTAACAACGGCAGCGCTCGAGGCTCCTCGTCTTGTTTTCCTGCGTACTTAATCATACAGCTGGAAAAATTTCCTGTTTCAAGGGATGGTTGCTTCTTGTGCTGCATCTGCCATCATGTCATAGGGGCCTTGCTGTTAAGGTGGGCATTAGTTTGGGGGGCCCAGGGAGGGGAGGGTGATTAATCCGAAGTGTGAAAACTGATCTAACTTATTCTACATTTGGGCTTCATATATGGGCCTTATGGTTTTGTTAATGCTATCACCTACCTCTTTGCAGCTGTGGCTGAAGGAGGTGAGCTGCCTCATTCCAGCTTTTACTTCCTCCCAACTTTCTGTTAGATCAACTTTCCTTTTTTGCTGTCTAGTGCTTCTGCAGGGAGGAACTTTAAATTTGCTCAGTGTATGCTTTCAAAAGCTATTTAAAAGTTTGAGGTTTGTAGAAATGAAGACATTTCTAAAGTACATACTAAGTACACGTAACAGACATGACTGTTATTCTTTCAGGAAAAACCCAGAAGAAACACAATACCCCACCCCATGAACAGCCTTTCTTTGCCTCTGAATCAGGTTGTCATTCCAAGGTCTTGGAATGATTTAAAAATATAAAAAAAACTCCCCTGAGGAATCTATTAAAAATTATTTGGTTCACTGAACATTCAGTGCACGTTCAGTCTTGGAATCCATTACATGCCCGTAGAAAGACTTTAAAAATCCTCTTTGACGAAGTTGGTCTGAGTTGTGTCCCTGTGGCAGTGGGTGTGAGGGAATTTCATTGCTTTATTTTCAAAACAGAAGTGTGTGGAATTAATATTGATTTTTATTATAGCTGCTTGCTAGTGCCAGTGTATCCAGAGGTCACATGTCAGCTCTGCTTTTATAGTGACAGCTTTCCCTGTTCCTTTAGTTGAAGTCTGTAGTTGTGGAGTTCTGGAAATAATTGGGAAATGCTGGGGTTTTTTTCCCTTTGAATTCAATTTGTAAAGCTTTATTACCTAAAATTAAATTCTTATCAGGTTGAAATGGTGCATAAATTCTTGTTGAATAGAGACAAATGCTATTAGAAATCAGTGAAACTAAACTATATTTTAATCCTAGATTTATTTTCATTTCCATTGTCATACACTGAAAACCCTTTGCATCTACTTTGTCCATCCGTATTGGCATTTTTTTGTTCTGAGAAGTTTTAATGGTTAAGTCTGGGAGAGATGTGTGTTAGATTCCCACTCACAGTGCAGTTGTGTACTGTGACATGGGTTATATTTCCAGGTACCTAGTGTAGGTGTTGTCAGTTCCCATCAGCGTGTGCTGCTTTTGTGTGCTGAAGAGAGTTGTCATATTATTCAGCAAAACGACTTTTTTTTAAAGAACTTCCCCACATTTTCAGCTCATGATGGAGAGCTCTGGTGCCTCTTTGTTAGGTTTTACATGCAGATATTCACAGTTGCTCACAGCTTGGTAGTTTTTCAGAGTCTAAAGTCAGGTAAGGACTTAAAGAAAGCACAAATAATGGGCAATCCCTCCGGATATGCAAGTTTATTTGATTAACCCATCTGACCCACAGCATTGGAGAGCAGTTAAATATTTGGACAGTCAGCAGTCCTGTTAGTCATGTTTCATTAGGTGACGGCCTCCTCCATTTCGAGGCTGCTCTGTTTTGCTGCCGTTGCCAAGTCTTGTGAGATCTTGAAAAGGAGTCATGTGTGGGGGCACGGCGCGTGCTTCTGGGGCTGTTGCTGAACCAGGCTGCCAGGAGGAGCTGGGAGGTGTGTCCCTGCAACAGCATCATCCGCGGTGGGATGGGAATCGGGGCAAGGGAGAAAATCGGTAATTGCAGATTGTCAACACCGTAAAAGTTAGCTGGTAGATGAAGTTACCAACCTAGGCAGAAATAGCAGTGCTGCCCTGAGAAGTGTAAAAGACTTGTCAAAACCTATCTAATCTCCTGCATTAACTGTATATTGTAATAATGGATAAATGAATTTCCAGCAAGCTGAGATAGTCCAATTTTAATAACTTGTCAAAAAACCAAAGGGAAGTATTGTGCTGGAAGAGGCATATCACGATTATCCAAATTTCCTTCCATGAAACTGTTTTTAATTTTATGTGAGTGTATACTAATGGTTTAAAAACTCATTTGTCTCCTTGTCAGCAGCTTGACCGGTATTTTAATACAAAGGACATGCTATTATCTTGAACTGGTCTTGTTTTTCAATGGGTGTAGCAGCCAGCTGGAAAATTGTTTGACTTTTTAACTGCTGTGGTTTTGATGCAGTGTCTACTGTAAGAAAGTAAAATTTATTTAAAATCAGTGACGCTTTTAATTGTTGTGTTTCCATTTAGATTCAAGGGAGGGGAGCAGATGTCTATGATGAAGCACTCCATCTTGCCCTTTTTCTAAAGATCTGTGGTAATTCTCTGTATTAGAGCTAGGTAAAATTCCTGTCCTTAAAATCTGAGGAAAGTAAGTTGGAAACAGCTGCTGCAGTTTTAACTCGGTACATTTCTGGATGCCTTGCTGAAGGTGTTCTGATAGAAATATGTCTAGTAAGTTTTATGGGAGAAAAGCCTAGTACAAAAAAACCCAAACAAACCCCCTTGGAATTCAAATGTGGTTTTAAAAATTATGATAGTGCCTTTTTGTCTGTTCTAGCAAGAAAAGAATATGATTATAATGTGTTTTCATTATAAAGGTTTTGTGAGTGACTAGACCGGATTCAGCTCGGAATTCCTGACTTTGGAGTGTCCAAATTGTGCATAATTAACTTAAAAGTCAGATTTTTGGAGGCTCAAATGTTTCACAGGAAAAGTAATGAGAAATGTAGTGTAATGTACTGCTCTTTTCAGTATGGTTTTCTCACCTGAAATTACTGAGTTATAAATATTTTAAATTGAAAATGATTCTGAAATGAGCTATGAACAAGTATTCTCCTGTGTTTGTGGTCTCAAAGTGAAAAATGCTTTGATTAATAGAGCCACTACATTAGTTTTTATGGTAGTTTGCTGTGACACAAATGTAGTTTCTAGGTGTGCTTAAAAGATGTAAGTTTGGCAAAGTTCCTGCCCTATCTTTTCACCTAATTGCTTTATGAGTTTGCATATAATCTTGTTAATTAAATTGTTTTCGCATGATTGCTGAAGCATCTCAGAATGGGTAAAAAGTGCTCTTTATGGACAAAAGCGTTTGTGGTTTGGTATCAGTTGCGTGGAGGGTGTTGGGTGCTGCTGTTAGAAGGGGGCAGCGCCCGCCTGGGGCAATGCAGTTGTGTGAGCCATCGGAAAGGAAAGCAGAATTGTTTGCAATTGTTTGCGTGGTGTGAAACAACTTGCGCAGCTCGGTTTTGCAGTGCTGTTTTTGTGTGCACTGGCACGAGGAACAAATGTGTTTGCGGAGTGGCTTTCTCTGTTAATGGTGTGATACGGGTTTGTGCTCTCGCCTTGGTCGGAGGGGACGGCCAGGTGTCTGTCAGGTTATCACTGCCTTCTGATGCTGCTCAGAAGGGTTGGCTCCTTCTAACCAGCTATGGATAAGTGGAAATGAATGACTTTACAGGAGACCTAACGTGAAGGCGAGTATCACTGTGAAGGTAACTCCAGGAGACCGATCCAGGCCTGCAGCTGTGGGCTCAGTTTTCTGAGCTCTGGCCGTGACCTTGGATGTGCATGGGTGAACTGTGGGAGCTGCTGACAGCTTACAGAAATCCTGGGTGGATGCGTGGCCTCTCACTTTGTTTAATAGTGGATTTTTTTTTTTCTTTTTTGAGGAGGAACAGAGACGCAGCCGAGAGTTCCCAGCTACAATGCTTTTCATATCCTTATTTGAAAGTGTTTTAAACAACGGACATCAGAAGCTGAGATACAAAGCAACCTTTTGAAGTTAAAAGTGGGTCTGCATGAAAATGAACTGCTTGTCTGTGAAAAGAGTCAAGTGTGAAAGGATAGGATGGTTTCACTAAATGAATTTGATAGTCTGAATAAGTGTGGTGAGGCAGAGAGGAGAATCTGGAAAGGTCAGGACTGAGCATGTGACTCTAGATGAGGCAGTGAAAAGACATGAAAGGAATTGTGTGGAAGTGCCTTGGTTTACTTTTTTTTTTTTTTTTNGCCTTTGTTTTTTTTTTTTTTTTTTTTTTTTTACTTAGAAGTGATTTATTTATTTTGGTGAAGGTAGTCATAAAAAGGGAACTTTAGCAGCTTGCCACAGAGAAGCGGGGAATCTGATTCCTTTGGGATCTTGTACCTTTTTCATTCAGCCATTGTGTGGTTTCAAATAACTAAAAGATCAAAGCCTAAAGGAACTCCTTGTTACGTGTGCAGTCCCATTTGTAGGACTTCTCTGTCCTGCATGCTCTCTGCAGCTGAGTGCTTCAGCAGCTTTTCGTCCCAAGTAGTTTTCTTATTATTGCTGTCTCGTTTTCAGTGATTCATGTAACTTGGAGATTTTAACTCAAATGATTTATGACATGTTTTCTAGGCTCCTGATATTGCTTAAAAGTAAAGTGTGAGAGATCTGCATTTGGTGTAGATAAATGTGAAATGATTTGCACTGGTAGCAGGAAACTGTCTGAACTTTTTGTACAAAGTTATGGACTCCAGGTTAACTGTCACTACTCATGGGATCTTGAGACCCACAGTACTTCTGTCAAGTCATCAGCTGTGCTTAGGAGTGGTTAAAGAGAGCATATCAAATCCTGTGAAATGCTGTGAAAAGAGTAAAGAATAAGATACAAAACATTATTATGCCTTGTCTAAATCTGTAGTTTGTCCATGCATTGGATACTATTTCATCTCCCTTTCATCTCAAGATATAGAGCAGCTAGAAGAACTGTGGGGAAAAGCGACATGAGTTGTTAGAGACCTGGAATGGCTTCCTTGTGACAAATGTTCCATGTGACTGGGAAAGGTGTGGTTGAGGAACGATGTCACGGAGGTCTATGAAATCATGACTAGCTTGAAGAGAGTTTGGCTATTTC
Source organism: Gymnorhina tibicen (assembly GCA_013399875.1). Taxonomy (NCBI): domain Eukaryota; kingdom Metazoa; phylum Chordata; class Aves; order Passeriformes; family Artamidae; genus Gymnorhina; species Gymnorhina tibicen. The sequence goes on along the minus strand of VXAZ01010408.1, from coordinate 1,766,976 downwards.
ATCTGCCAGTGTGTAAGAGCCCAGAAAAAGTCAGACAAACTTTGAAGGAGTCAGGTTCAGATCCTGGCAGGAGGAAGTCATTCTTCATGCACCTAGAACGTTATGCACATTTTTCAGGCAGGTAAGCCTGGAGAACTCGTGGAAAAGGTCTTCTGGGGACTACTTGGTGGACAAATGCAAGTCTAAGAAAATCTTTACCAGTGAAAGTATTGAAGGCCACAGATGTGCTTGGGGGAAAGTGCAGATGTGCTCATCCTATTCTTGCTCTTCTCCAGCCCTGTTCTTAGAGGCTGTGTTGGAGACAGGGTGTTGGGCTAACAGGGTCTGTGGTGTGACCCAGTATGTCTGTCTTTGTTTGTCTTGTGCTTTGCCATGAACTCCATGAGCTTTGTGTCCTCAGTTTGCTTAACACAGGGCAAGCCCTCTGCAGTAAAGCCTTTTCTGTGGAACTTGCTTGAGCAATAGCAGTGAATAGTTAAGCTGCAGCTGGCAAAAGCTGAACGCAAGAAGGAGGAGTTGCTACTTTCCCATTCCTGCTCCCAGTTGCTGTGGCTTACTTTATGCTATTTTGGTGTCGGTGCCATTTCACTGAAGCAGCAAAAAATTAACTTCAGGGGGAAGGGGAAGAGCTTAATAGCTTTCTGCTGGTTAGTGGATTAAAGTAGTTCAGAGGTACAGTGAATGCTGAAGGGGATAGGACTGCACAGCCCCAAAGAAGGCAGCAAGATATTTTCTTTTTTACCATTAGTAAGCCATGAGATAATTTGGATGTCTCAGGGCACAACCCACTTATCTCCCAGATGCACAGTTTTCCCGTGTTTATGCTGGCTTTGGTGATTGGTAAGCTTAATTTGTGGAAGGCTATAACTCAGCAACACAAAAGAAAACAATCAAATTCTGTTGCAGCCCTTCAAGTTTTCAGCAAGCTTAAGTAGATCTCAAATGGTGCTTGAATAGGGCTCCATGCCAGTATGGGTAGATGGCAGCGGGGCCCAAACAGGCATGAGCAGTCCAGTGGTAACCTCCCTTGCAGAACCAGTCTGCTGCTGATGTAAGGGTGGATCTGCCTCCCACAGTGTGTCGGAGACTGCGATGCTTTTTTGCTCTCCAGAACACGTAAAAAGGGTCGTTACCTGCCCCTGTAACCTTGGGGTGCTCTGGAGAGAAGAGGGCCTATCAAAGTGTGCAGGTGGGCAGAGGTTATTTACTCACTTTTGCACTGAGGAAGTTTCCCAAAAGCAACTTGAAAAAGGGAAGGTGGTGGGAATTAGATGCGGAGCACAGTTTCTTCCTTAGTGTCTGCGAGTGACAGTGTGGAGATGTTGCTTGTCCAGGGAACAGCACAAAGCTAGTTTTTCTGCTTCTGTGAAAGTGGATTGTTTTCCGTTCTGTTGGAATGAGTGCTTTTGTGTACAAAATGCTGATCAATTTCTTAACACATTATTAACGTGTCCAAAAGAGCAGTGTTTGCAAATGTGCCCACTTGTTTTAAAAGCAGATGGATCATGCCTTATGCCTCCTCCTTTTGACATCAGAACCTCCCCAAAAGGCTGTGATCTTCAGGACCTTTTATTTTTATTGGATAAATGGCAAAAAAAAGGCCGCTATACAAAATGAACGAGATCTGCTTTTAGTTGAAGGGAGCTACCTTGTGAATATCACAGACACGTATGAGCAGTAACGGTGTAGGATAAAGATTTCTGTTTGAATTCTTCTAAGAGAACTAACAGTTGAGACTGATGGAAAAAATGTATTTACTTTTAAAAAATATATTTCAATATTAATAACTTCCCACTATTCTGCAAATATCTTCATCTTTCTAGTTAGATTGTTCTACATTACTTATTCCAAAAGAGATTTGCTCTACTGCTTCTATCTAGTGCTACATGTCAAAATAATTTTTCTTTCATGGACAGGCCAGCAAAATGTCATGTAGACTTTTTTTTCCATTATCATTTCAGTACAGGCAGGTCAGCAGCACTTTATACAGCACTAGAAAATTTCTGTGCTTTTGCAAGGCTGTGTAAATAGGCATAACTGTGGCCTACTTTTCAACACTTCTGTAGTGTTTTAGATTCTCACAAACTTAGATTTTGTATTTTTCAGAAAGCTCTACAATTCATTTTTAAAGCAGTGCTAATTCAGTGTGTCTAACTAGCTGAAGATCATTAATAGCTCCTCTATTCAGTACAGTTATGCAGTAAAGCTCCTTCTGGAGTGATGCTATTAAATAATTCACTTATTTTTCTCAACTTTTCTGGTGGCCTAGCTTTTAAAATCTTTGCTAAAATGTTGCTTGAAATCTTAATCTAATTTCTTCTTTAAAGATTAATTCCATAAGTGTGTAGTTCATGGAGGAAAATGTTCTATTTTGGGAGAAACATCCGTAACTTTTACAATGGATTGTGAAAGCGTCAGTATGAATATAGGCAGGAGTGGTGGTAGATAATATCTATAGAAAAGTAGCTCATTTTGTTTAGCTCTTGGAGTGTATGTGTTAGGATTGTGGATATTAAGGTAGGTAAAACAGGCTACATAAATGGAAAGGCATTTAGAGTGGTGGAAAATAAAAACATCTTGATGCGCATCTTTTTTGAATTATTTTGATCGTAGTCACAAAAGCTTTCAAAATTTAAACTGTTTAGTGAAGGGAGTGGGTTGTACTGTGATTCTGACAACCATTTATTTTGAGGGAAAATTGCTCCCTAAATTTTCTTCCACAACTGCTTTTTTGCAGGGGATGTGGCCTGGAGTCATGGTGTGCTTAGTCACCAGTTTTGAGTCCTCAACTTGATTTTAGCCTGAGATTTGTACTGGCTTGTTTCATCATTTAGGGAACTGGTGTGTGTTGAGTGATTTGCAATATGGTAACTTCTTCCACATTGCCTTGATAGACCTCTTTATTTTACTCCTTGGTGCATTGCCAGAAATAACAATTAAATCCAAGCCTTTAACAGCATTTTATTGAGGGCAAATTTGAACAGAGATCTGATGAGATCTTTGTTCTTTTAGGATCACTGTGGTTTTTTGGATGTTTTCCAAGCATGTTTTAACTGTCTTCAGTCCCGTTTCTCCTGGGTGCAAGGAAGAAATTGCCATTTCCTTGAGCTTGGTGACAGTTTGCCTGGCGGTGGTTATCAGCCTGCCAGGAGCCTGTGCGGGTCTGTGCTCTCCCCATTGTCCTCAGCTTCTGCTGGCTATGGTTAAAGGCACTCTCCTGTTCATGGTGGTGGGGCATGACTTCGGCCACGCTGTGTCTCTGAAGTACCGTGCTTCGGGTCACCCCAGGGAGATTTTGGCCTCAGGCAGCAAGCTCCTTAGCTGTGAGCCTGGGAGAGGTCTGCACCTAGAGGAGAGGCAATCTTTTTTCCAGATCAGTTGTCCCAAGCCTCTCTCTCCTCAAGGCCAGGCCTGACTTTTGTTGGAACAGGGTAATCAACCTGTTTTCATTTGTGCACCTTGTGTTTCAGAACAGAAGCCATCTGGGGTCTTAGGAGGGCTTTGCTTGGCCAGGCAACCAGACTCTGTGGTGAACCTCAAGGCTGGCTGTCCTGGTGCACAGAGCTCTGGTACCTTGGGTTGGTAGTTCCATTCTCACTCACTGGTTCTTCACCAGGTTTGCTCTTTTCCTTGCTCTGGGGAGTTGCAGCTGCAGTGCTTGACACAGGATTTCACGGCTGCCACCTTCCACTTGTATTGCTTGCTCCTGTCTATTTGTAGGTGCCAACGATTTGCTGCAAAGAGTGGTGTGGAAGGTGAAACATTGCCCAGTTGTGTATTTCTTTATTTTAGCTTGGAAAACAGCATCTGAGTTATCCATAACGTGATGCAAAATATTTATAGTGCTTGAAATGCTTGTAAATATGTGTTGCAAACAACAATATAAGCGTTGTCTTAAGCCACGTGAAGCATTTTAATCTATCTGAAACTGTTCCCAATATAAGTTTTTGATCTTAACAGTACAGAAGACCGACTCAATGTAGTTCAGTGTTACTAATTTTTAAAGTAATAAAAATGTTGTTTGACATATCTCCAAATTGGCCAAAATGCTTCAGTTGAAACAGAAGTTCTTCAGATCTCAAACTCTGGTAATATTCTGTAAGTAAATAATAAAGCAGTACTTGAATTTTATGTAGGAACTTTGCAAAAGAATTAAAAGAGTTGGTGGAAAGGTGGGCAGCGATCATCTGTGGCTGGGAAGATTTCACATAAAGAGAAGCTGAACTCTTGGATCAAAAAAAGACAAATCAGAAGGGGCATAAAAAGTCTAGAATGTAATAAATTATTTAGGGGATCTAGGTCAGCAGACTGTTCTTGAGTTGTCAGATAGATAAAAAGGAAATCTGAAACACTTTGAGATTGGTCAGTTCAAGATGAGTGAGATGAAAATCCTTCTTGTGATGTGTTCAGGAAGACCGTAGCGGGCACTTGTATGGGAGGACAGTTTTTGAAGTTCAGAAGGTTACATATTTATACACGTCTTGGGATTTGCAATAGCTTTTGAAGGCTATACTTGACTTCCTTTTGTTTGAGCAATCCTTAACTGTTAAAAGACTAGGATGAAGCTTAAACTGAACTGAACCTCTGTTGGAGGTTCTTGCATCTTCCCCCAAGCACCTGAATAACGGGTTGGTGGTGGCTGAGTGGGCTTCGAGGTTGATCCTGCCTTACTTGTAGCATCCTCTGAGGCTGGACATCTTGTGCACTTCTGTGAGATCAGCAAAGTGCACTTTATAGGCTGCTATGTAAGTAAAAATGATTTAGAAGACATAACCTTCCCGTGGGAAACTGACAGATCGTGTCGACTATTTGATTGGCTTTTTATCTGTAGGTATAACTGTAATGGATTTTAATATTTAGATTAATATTGGTGTCTGGTGCGATTTCTACTGCGATTTCCGTTGACTTCTGTGGACATAGGTCAGATCCCTTAAAACCAATCCTATATCCTGTGTTACCTTATTTGATGGTTTCATACCATTGAACCAAAATATGTTAAATGGTAAGCAAAAATCTTGTACATAGTTAATCCAGAAGGAATTACCCAATTACTGTGATCCCAAAAGTCTGCCCAAAAGTCTTGCCCAGACAGCGATATTTTTAGCAGGCTTTGTCCCTAAAGCAGGTCACATACCTATGTGTTCTTTTTAACTACAGGTTACTACTAAAATTTACTTTGTTTTGGGAACACTTCATTCATTTCTCAGAACTGGGGCGATTGCTGAAGGTCATCTCAGAGGAAAAAACTGTTTCTAAACCTTGAGGTTTAACCTTGGGAAATGTGATGGCAAAAACTCAGTGTGCCAGGCTGAACTGAGGTTGCAGTTACCCTGATAGAAACTGTCGGAGCAAGTGGTGATTGAAGAGAAAGGACAGGAGAAAACACAGGACTTGAAATCTCTGTATGGGTTGATGCATTGTTACATCCATCTTGAAAACCCCTGTGTCAGATAATTAGTGTCCTTTGTCCTCAAATGACAAAATGGAGTTATACAGATTTAACAACTACTGAAAAGTTTTAAAAATAAAAATTGTCATTTTTGTGATTGCAGAGCAGCAGATTGGTCTTTAAATGGGTACATTGCTGGGGAGAATATGTATTTCTTTAAAATATTTTGTCTAATCGACAGTTCAAAATAATATATTTAGAACTAGCATCCAAAAAATTCTCAGTGGAAATTGGAGTATTTCTGGCAACGTTGCCACCCTTATGTTCCTTCCTCTTCTCTCTGTGCAGAAGTAACCTGAAAATCATCTTGTATTTGAGAAAAGCACTAACCATAAGATCACAGGACTGCAGCACTGTTTGTGCCAAACCAATGGCACAACCTCTGTAGTGTTGCAATAGGAGTGTTCAGTAAACATCACTTGGCAAAGTTGTTCAAAAGTTGTAGTGTTTGAGTTCTGAAATCTCAGTGTGAAATGCATTTGCAATGTTCTCTGAATTATGCATGTACGTGAAGTGATCTGTGCTGTGGGGAGGTGGGCTGGCTGTACATGGCTGGGCTAGTCAAGCACTGTGGAAAGGAATGGGAAAAAAAAGCAGACACTGCAACGCAGCTTTTAGTTACATTGCATTTTTCCTTTAAAACACTTGAGTGAAGTTGATATGCTGCAGCAGTGAAAGAACACCAGAGCTCTTGCCCTATGAAGTTTATAACTAGGTAGTCAAAGTCTTGTGACATGCATGTGCTGAATGCTAGGGTGGTATTCGTCTGTTTTGACCAATTGTTTGGCATTCATGTTTATTGATATATATCAGTGTTTAAGGAAAATACGTGGATTTTGCATGGAGAGGGCTGATCCTTGACACCGTAGGAGGAGAGAGTTTTGTTCCTGGTGTTTTTTCAGCCTCTGTCCCAGTGGTGAGGGAGGTACAGTGCCACTACACTCCTGTTGCTTTGCTTTTGTTAAAGAAAGCTAGAAATACCTGCTGTGTTAAGATAAAGTAGTTAACATTAAAAAAAAAAAAAAAAAGAAAAAATTTGCAAATTTTAATACTGTGTATGTGTTTGCTGCTCGTGTGTTCTGCAAACAAAAGGAGGTTTACCTTCCTCTTCCTCGATACTGTTACGTTATGAAAGTTGTGCTTGGAAGAAAACAAATATTTACCTAATCATATGCTGAGAAATTCGTGACCTTCAGCCAACTTGAGAGCTACCTGGAGTCACTGGCCACAGTATTGAGTTGCTTTGCACTACCTATATATTCTTACCTTGCCGGGTCCTTGCAGTTGTGTTTGCAGAACAAGCTTGTGGTGTTTTCTGTGGGAGACCCTTAAGCACATCTTCAGCTTTCTGCTACTAATCTCATTTGTGGGAGTGAACTCTTCTTCAGTGGTTGTTTAAGTCTCTCTTGTGAGTCTGCTTGTAATATTGGGGCTTTAGAAAAGCTGTTAGAAGAGAGCTTTCAGACACTTACCCCTGTTTTCCTTTTTTAAACATGTCCTTGTATTACCACATACTAGTCTAAATAATGCTTGTCTCATCCCAGTGGTATTTGCATCCATTTTATTACTGCAGACTTGTCTGATTATTTTTTCTATATTGCTTGCTACCCAAAGTGGGCATATTTAGCTGTTGCATCCCTCTTGCTTGATGTGGCTTTTTTTTTTTTGCATGTGCAGCCAAGGTTTCATTAATCTTTCTTGCTACCAGATCACACTGCAAACCTTGTAAGAATTTCTTGGCTCCTCAGTTTGTCACTCCCACTGAATATTTCTTTCAGATTATTTTCCTGTTGGATGTCTTCGCTGCACTTTCCCAAGGAGAACCTTATTTTTAATTGCCTGCTTCTCAACTTTCTCTGTCCTCGCTGGGGCTTGCAGCTCCTCAATTTAGAATCATCCACAGATTTCAAGAACACACATTTTACTCCTGTTCTGCATCATTAACTAAGATTTTTAAGAGAATATGTAAGAAAATTCCTCACATCCTTGAGAGATGCTTTCAAAGTTTCGGTATATGATTTTCATTTTCTTTTGAAGTTTGTTTTTTTTTGTACAATGTTCTGTCCGAATCAAAACTGGTTTCTTAAATAATTTTGAAGCTGTATAATATGATACAGTCAAGTGGTTTACTGACGTCCAAGCATATTTTTTCCGCTGTGTGCTTGCTATGAACTACAATTCTCTATAAAAGTGATGGGCTGTGTTGGATTTTGTGTGTATTCTATAAGCCCCATTTCTCATTTTGGTTGATAAAAGGTGTAATCATCTTTGAGGAGTCTCAGGGGCTTGGTTTCTCCTATCTCAATAAAACTATTATTTTTTTGAGAATTAGAATTTTCTTGCTTATATGATAATTTCCTTGTGTTTTTATTCTATGAAGTTGAGGTCTAAATATGTCTTTCATCTATAGATATTCCTTAAAGGAATTAGTGGCTGTATCTACTAAGTTTCTTTGCTAATTTGTCTTCAGTGGCTCAACTCCATAGTATCATTTATTCCAAGGAGTGGCTCTGATATGTATGTCTACATTTCCTAAGGCGTTTACTTGTAATTATTAATGCCCATTTGTAATGGCTATCAATTGGTACTTTACTGAGGTAATACAGATAAAAGCACGGAACTGCAGTAGTGGGTATTGCCAGGAGTGCTTGCTGAGAATAGCTGTCATAATTTCGATTTCTCTGGTTTTGTGTATGTTTCTCACTGTAGGTGTCTAAAATTTTGAGTTCTTGTGGTACTGTTCATATTTGTCGCAGCTAAGTATCTGTGTGTGTATATATTAAAAAATGTTTTATAAGTTCATAATTACATTCTAATTGTTTAGACTTTCCTTTATTTCCCTTTTAGATTTTAAAAGGTGGTCAGTGTAGCCAGCTACTTGGGTTTTAATACCTCCTCCTTCATCATTTATTAATGGCCCAGACTATCCCTGTAATGGCCACAAAGCATTAGCTCGTTTGGCTTTTACGCTGTGCTTATCTTTCCCTGCAGGCGGTAACTGGCTTTCTAGTTCTTGTTAGGGTGTCCTCTTCCTCCTCTCTTACTGAGACACAAATCTGGTAGTCTCCCTACCTGTGGGATGGAACCCACCCTGATCACATCCTGGTTCTTGTATCCTTGCCTTTGAGAAGGACTGGATTTCCTGTACTTCTGGGTAATTTTGTAGGTATCACGAGATTGTTCTACACTCTAAATTATTTTTTCCACCTTCATATTCTTAATCCTTTCTTCAGCCAGACCTTATTCTGCTTTTAATGCCACATGGCTTTTGTCCCGCAAATGAAACTCTGGGACTCTGATGGGCACCTTAAATGGTAGTTCCCAGTTCATGTGTGTGCCAAATCTGTGCAATTATTTACCACGTAAACTTGTATTTTATTGCATTGCCATAACTTGCTGCTGTTGGCAGGGAGCTGGTTCAGGACAGTTTCCCTTCTTAGGAGCTCTCTCATAGGTCTGTTTGCAGTGCTTCGTGGGCTGTTGCTGCCTAATTTGTGTCTATGTGCGTTAAGCAACAAGAAGCCAATCTAATGGAAGCCCTTCTGGATGAGTGGTTGTGCTGTGGGTGTTCTGTTGTTTGGGCCAGGAATGTTTTGTCATCTCCCATCACCCAGTCCAGAAGCCTGTTACAAAAATTGGTACTCTTGCTCCTTTCTTCTGCCTACTGCTGGTGCCTTGCTTTCTCTCTTGCACTCTCTCCTTAAACAAACCAACCTTCTTCTGTGTCTACAGTTTTTATTCCTTTGCAGTTGGGTAGAACTGCTTTACCTTGTCTTTTGTAGCTCAGATTTCTTTTGATAGCAAAGTGCTGTAGTCTTGCTTAGTCATAATATATTTCTTTGCAATTCTCATTTGTATCAAATCTCTCTGCTGCTTTCTGGGTGACTACTTTTTATTGGATACATGTGTTGGCTTATTTTTTTCTGCTTGTGCTTTTATTGTTGAAACAGATACATTTTTTTTCTTTCCTGCCATAATATATAATCTCATAGTCTCTGATGGTAGCTTTCTGTTTTGTAGACTCTCCCAGAAAATGTAATTGCAAAGTTTATTCCCATCTTTATATTAAATAAGATACTTAATACAGCCAGACAAAATTCTAATCCCTGTGGCAATGTACTGAACATATTTGTCGGCATGTAGCATGGCTAACTATTTTAGTCCTTCAGCCATTCTTCAAACCACATCATGGGCTTGGTAGTTACAGTCGTGCTGCTTTGGAGGTATGTTTTTGGGAGGAGATTTTCTCCCCTTGTCCCTACCTATTTCAAGGACTACTTGAATGTGGTGATACCCACTTCTGCATGAAAATGAACATATAGGTTCAAAATTTTCTTGCTTTGTGGGGTTTTTTTGTATGTGTGAAGTGCTAAGCTTGGTAGCCTAGAGTTAAAAACTTCTGGTTCCTTTGGGCCAACATGCAGCCCCCAGGCATTTTCTGACTGACCTTCCACTAAAAATGACCGGGAGTGTTCTGCTGTTCATAGTTAACCTCTTTTGGTGGCTGGTTTTCTTTTTAAAAAAAAACACTACCCAGTCATGAAAATACAGAAGTGACAAAAGAAGAGGTTGTGGTCGATAGGAGAAGGCTGTATTGCTTCTGCTACCTGAGGATGCACAAACTGCAGTGGCACTGACTTGCTGTGCTCAGGGGAAGCTTGGAACCTGAACTTACCTCTTTTAAGAAATCAAAATTAGCAATTTTTGTTCAATAAGAGAGAAGAAAGGAAATTTACAGTTAAATGCAATGGACCTCAGACTAACGTAGTGTGGAAAATTGTGCCTTGCATTAAGGCCTGTAAACAAATTATTTTTTCCCAGCACTGTGTTTTTGCTTCCAGTACTTAAAAGAAAATTAATCAAATTGCTGAATTTATGAAAGTATTTGTGTATCAGCTGGATTTGGACTTAGTAGAAATACTTAATCAGCTGTAGCTCACTCTACATCTGCAGACAAAACAGTTATTGCCCTGGTTTACTTAGTGAATTCCATTTGTGGCCTCATTCATACACAGTTAAGCAATGAAAGATTTATTTTCTCTTGTAGAAGATGGAAAGTTCATTTTTTATTGTATATGAATAGCATATTCTTGAATGATGATGAGACTGTTTTGACGTGCGGTAGATAGATCTATGCTAAATCCATCAGGTTTAAACTACAGAGAAATATGTACAGATAAACCTTGTCCATTTCATGTGAACCCTTGGAAACACTTAAATCTTTTAAAAATCACTGTTGCATACTTTTGAGCTGAGTTCCTGTCCAAAGTCTACTGGGATAAGTCGAAAGAAAAAAAATGAGTGAGTAAGAAAGGGAAATACTGCTTGGTGTCAGATGTAGAACTAAAATTGAAAAGTGTGCGTGCATACGCACGTACATGTACACACACTCAAATAAGCAATACAATTTATGTGGATACTTTACCATACAACTACTTTCTTAAAGTCTGAAGCATAGTTTTAGAAGCAAATTAATGTTCACTGGCTTCAAGTGATCAATAAGAAACAGCATTTCTCTAGAAAATAGCTGGGAAACACAAAAGCAGACAAAAATAGAAACTGCTTCTGTAAATTGTGGGAAGGAAATTAATTCTGTTACTCTTTCAATAACCCAAGCATATATATATATATATATATAGTTCAAGTGAATGGTATCAAATACTGATTGGTGATTTTTTAGTAGCTGTTTGGTATACAAGGTCTAGTCAAAAGGTGAAGAACAGATGAGGTGAGATACCTGAAATTAGGATTATGTTTTATGGTTTATCATTCATAAATGTGATCTCCATAATTTGCTTTTAGCTAATCTGTGCATTTCAGCAGTCAGGATTTCTCTCTTGAAAGGATTTAGGCAGTTTACAATAGGCAGCTTGCACAGTCACACAAAGCACAGGTGGAAGAGGTGGTTTAGGCATGGCAGAAAGTCTTGCTGTGAAGCCGAGTTTGTAAGGGAGATTTTGATATGAAAGCAAGCTACACTGCCTGCAAACATTTAGCTCTCTGCTTGAATGAAGATGCATATAACGTATGCAGGACCGTACCATGTAGGCTTTTCAGAGAGAAGCTCTGTTGATTCCATTATGTTTACTGGGGTGTTGTGGGGTGGATGCTCTCTGTAAAGCTCACAAAAGAACAGTATTTGGAAATGTTGCCTTGGTTTTAATTAACCAGGGCTTTCCCCTGGACTACAGCTGTTGTTTAGCTGCATTGAGAAGGGCTTTCCTGCAGTCATCAGTCCGTGTCGTCGAGTTTTGCAGAAAACGGAGCTTCAGCTCGCTGTGGGGCTGTGTGGTTGTGATGGTGCAGCAGATGCTGAAATGTGGCTGGAGCACAGCTTGGGGGGCAGTGTGGGCAGTGTGGCCACAGGCACCTGCCCTACACACTGCTGGGGGCCTGCAAAAATGTGGTGGTTGTGTGTTACTGGGGGTTACACACACGCTGGCATGTGGCTGACACGCCTGTTACTGAACACGACACTTGAAAGATGGGTGACTCTGAGCCATGTCAGCAAATCCCAGGGTTTGAGAACTGAGCTTTTGGAAAATGGTAAGGACACTGCAAACATTGTCTGGTCTAGACGGCTCATCTCTCTTAAAATACATGCTATGTTGATTTTTGTGTGAATTATTGTAGCACAGCCAGTTGCCTATATCCATGTGGCCACTAACTCTGTGAATGAACATCATCTACCTGGCAAGTTATGTAGTGATATTTAAAGTTTGTGATTTACATTGTTTAGGAATGTGGCACAGTTTCTGGAGTTTGAACTTTTGTACGTTTTTCTTACGCTTGTTAATGTGCAGCCTGTGGTTTGTGTCCCTCTTCCACCTTCAGCCCACAGTGAGATGCTTCTTCCTTCCTCGTATTCCTGGCCCCCATGTTGCATCAGTGAAAGAAAATGCCTGACAAAGGAAGGCATGTTTCAACTGTACCTTAATTTTGTGGTCGGTAACTTCCATCTCTTCTGTGATTGTGGAGATTTGGGGACAAGGAATTCTTGAGGAGAGTAAATCTTCTCTTTTCTTCTTCAAAGCTGGAAAAAAAATTATATTTTTGAGGGTTTTTTCCGGTCTAATAACTTGGAAGGATTAACTTTGCACTCTAGTAAATAAAACAGCCAAGCAGATTTTGTCCAAACGTTTCTTCACCAGACTTAAATCCTAATCCTGGACTAAAATCTCACAGGCTTGTAGTAAAATTGTTCCAGACTAAAACTTGGCAAAGTAAAAAATCTCTGAAAGCAGGGTTCACAATGGAAATGCTGATGCAAGCATAACTGGAGCATTGCAAACGCGACGCCATAAGAACAGCTTTGCATATTGCTCATGAATAGCTCAGAGGTAAAAGGATTAACACTTCTTAATGCTGCTTTGAATCTGCTAGACTTTTTGCTTGCTGGACTCAACACAGATATTCTGTAGTGTACGTAGGCTCCATATATTCGCTTTTTATTCTGATCCCTTTATTCCCCCCTAGCTGAGAGTCCTTTATTGCTGCAAACAGAAGCCTTTGTTACCTCGAATTTCCTGCATCACCTATCAGGATCTGTCAGGAGACAGAAATTAATACCAGAAATAACAATTTGAGCTCAGCGTGTAGCTATTTAATTTGCAGACTAAAGGAACTTTTGCATATTCTGGATTCGAAGAGGAGGAGGAATGGGACTGTTGGTGAAGAAGAGCATGCATGCTCCAGTGAGAATCTGGTTCTGTGGGTAAAAAACCCTGTTAAAAAAAATCCTGAAAATGAAATGCCTTTTATTTTGATGGTGCCACTGAATTTGTGTCTGCAGACGTTTGGGTTTCTTTTTGCTTATAGCTAAAGCATTCTGAAATGAGCATGTGTTTGTGTACACTCTGTAAATGTTGATAGGTTTACAGACTTCTCTCTTGGAAGATTTTCATCATATAAAACTTAATGCTGCCACCTCAGCCCGTTCGTTTAGACATGGTTACCTGTTCTGTGCAAATGAGAGCTGAGAAAATCTTGTTGGTGGTCAATTAAATCAGTTGGAGGTTGTGTGTGTGTGACTGTGTGTGTATTTATGTAAGCACACACATGCACGCATATGCATAGATATATAAATATCCTATTGCGGTTGCCATAGTCACACTCTTGCTGGGCTTTATACCAGCAAGTGTGCAGGGAGGTGTCAACAAAACATGATGTGTTTTAAATATAATCTGAAACACCATCCAGCAGCAAATCAGATGTTTATTAAAGGTCCCTTTCCTCCACCAAGCTTTCACTTAATTTGCTTTCTCACAAAAGGGAACAAACTTGAAATACTTCAGTGTTTAAGCAAATAATATTTTATAAAAATGGTAATGTGCATGATTAAAGATAAAATACGAGGGCTCTGGCTGGTGGTTATTTACAACAGGCATGGCCCTCAGACAGCAATGGTAAGAAAAGTGAGTATATAGTAACTGTTAATCCACTTGACAACTGATAACAATAGAAATTGTGCTGGCAAGAAAATAGAGGTCTTGCACAAACACAACATTATTTTCTTTGACTTCTTTCTCTTTGTCTTTTTTTATAAAACTAAGATAAGTGTGTATATAGATCAAAGTAATTTGAAATACATACCAAAAAAAACCCTGTAGCCATGATTGCTATAATTCATGTTGTTGATGCTTCTTGCTGTTAACAGAACTTATGGTCTTGGCCATTTACTATGGGTGGGTGTCAGATTTTGATGTTGTTAATGCATTTAAGTGTGCTATGGTACGTGCTGTGTGCGGTGCTGTATATGTAAAAACTAAGAACATCATGGTAGTCTCTAATTTCTTTGGCTTTGAAAATTACCAAGTAAAAGAATAAGCAAGAAATGTACATAGTTAAAATTCACAATGGAAAGGAAGATCCTTTAGGAAGATTTGAGTTGGTCTGGATGATTTTTAAAGTTGCTGGTTAATATTTTTAATATAACTTCTGAAGCAGCTTTTATCGAAAGATCTAGGTGCATATTACAGACTAGTTTAGACTCATAATATCCTTGTGGTGAGCTGGGCAAGTATTTTCAAGAAACTGATGTCCAGAGATGGTTGCCATGCTTGCCTGTGCTAATTTGGAAAGCTGGGTCTTGTTTATGCTTGAAGTTGAATGCAGATTAAGGTAGGGTGTAAGCGCAGTAGTCATTTCTGATTAATTAAATGTGCAGAAATTCTTTCTCTGAAACAAGAGTGTCTTGTTTCTGGTTAGCATATCCTCTTTGAAATGGCACTCATTACAGAAAACTGCCCACTCGTGGCTTTAATAAAGAGCTGTTGTGTGAGCGGGAAGGTCCTGGTTACTGAAGTTGAGGAAAGAGAACGTGGGGTTTCTTGCTCTTGGTCTTTGACCTGTCTGCTGGACCGGTTGGTCCAACAAGTGGTCACACGGTCTCAGGGGATCAGTGGCCACAAGTCACTGGAACAGAGGCTCACCAGTTATTCACAGCATTCGTCAGGCGACGTGTCCCAAGCCTGGGAGGTGTGGTTCTCCACTATTGTTGTATGAGCAAGCCATGAACAAAATCTAAGGGACTCCATTTTGTGTGGGATGACACTGAGTGTTGCAAGGGAGAAAAGCCTGTATTTTGTAGTTGCTCTAGTGAAACCCTACTGCAACTCTACACTTAACCCATTTCCTGAAAACCGAGGAGACTGCCCAGCTGCTTTTCTGTCCCTCAGTATTGTCGTGGGCTAGTGAGATCATCTGAAATATGAGTTAATGTTGCTGTTTCTTAGGAAGTTATTTTCCTGGTCTCACTTGTTGTTCAGCATAGCCAGTGTCTTGTTTCTGGGTGGAATTTCACAGCCCTGAAACAGCCCCTTCTGTTGCATTAAGAGATGAGCAATTGTTGCTCTCACATGAAAATGTTGCTCAGGTCCTTGTCTGTCCAAGTGTCCATGCAGGTACTTAGATACAGCAGCAATACAGGCTGTTATAAGAGACATGTAGTTATTGATGGATTTTTATCCTTAATAAATTCCTGTGGAAATAGGATAGTAAAAGCCCCACTTCTTATATACAGAAACAGGAAATCTGGTAGATTAAATGATTTGACGTAGAGTTTTCAGCTGAGCTGAGAATAAAACCAAGATATCTTAAGTCATTGCCTAGTACTAGGTATGGTACTTGGTACTAATTAACGTAATACAAGCTGCTGGTGGAGATATATCAATTTGGGGGATTTTTTGCCTTATTTGCAAAAGATTTGATTTAAAATGGGGGAGGCCATGGTTGGTTTGCAGAAAATTGGATGATTTGAATGAGCATATGAAGGTCCTTTCCTAAATGTGTCTGCAGCCACTATGTGGAGCAGAACATCCTCTGTGCATGGTTGGTTGATGACATGTATTAAATGTCTGTTTAAAAAAATGCCAAATCACAAACAAAAATAGCCTAACCCAAAACTTCTTCCTCTCCTTTCAGTAGTCTTTTCTTATGTTCAGTTTTGCTGGCAGGTCTGCTAATTTGAGTGTGGTGTCAATCTGACACATGGCACATTCACAAGAACCTCCATTGACACATAAATTAAAGGAGCGTCTCTCAGTGTGTCCTGGGGTGGTCTGAAGTAGTGAGGTGCAACACACAACTGTTTCTGGGATGCAACCTGAGACCATCCTTGTGGCAGCAGAAGGAAAATGGAAATAAGAAAGGGAGAGCAGTGGGCTGTTTAGATGTCCAAAGATAGGCAGATAATGTCTTTGGAGATTAATTCATTATAAATTACTACTTCCCTGGTTTCCTGAACCCTGTGAGTGACAGGTCAAATCTGTGGTGCAAGAGCCGTAAGACTTGTGGAACTGAGGGACTGGAAAAAAAAAACAAGATGAGTGGTTCCTCTGGATCCCACTGTTCTTCTGGTTGAGTGTCTGCTGTTTCCTAGAGCAAAGCGAGAATTGAAACAGCATGCGCCCCGCTGGCGTGCTGCCTCTTGCTTCTGCAGGTTTGGCTTCCTTGGCATTTAGGATTACTATGTGCCATTATGGTGCTTGTGCCAGGCAAAAGCAGCCCCTCTGCCCGTCTCATGAGCAATGTGAGGAGCAGCATTGAATATCAGTTACCATGGGTTGGACGTGGTGGTCATAAATTTTTGTGATGTCGATTGCCTCAGGAATTGACCTGAAATGTTTTACTTCGGTTTCTGACTGTCTGTATAATTCTATAAGAATAGAAGGAGAATAAACCACATCTATTGTGTTTTAGTATTAAAAATTTTAAGGAAACATTCTGTAAGTGTAAAGCAATTCATAATTCATCAGGGATTACTGGTTGCCTTGCTTCTGTGTTCTGAAGTGGGCATTGCTTGTTCATGCTGTGGTCTGTTTGCTTGTAGTCTTTAGTGCTTGTTTGATCACTTAAGCAGCTCATGACAGCACCCTTATAATACAGGAAAAAAGGCCAGTTTGAGGAGCCCTTGTATAATGTAAAAGATTACAACTAGAAAATACTACATAGCGCTTTGTCCTTACAAAATCCTGCAAAACTATTTCCAGTGATGTCTGTGCACCAGGATCAGTGGCAGCTTATGTGCGAATGGAAATGGCTTTTACTTTGCGGATGTTCTGCTTGGAAGGAACCGTGTCTCCTGGACAGTGCTTGGTGTGCTGCTGGTGTCTCTGGAAAATCCAGGAGGTTTAGTGTCTTGAGTGTGGAAAGAGAATTACATTTCGAAAGCTTTCAGTGTTGTTTTTCGTGTGATTCCCGAATACAGCTGAGGATTTTACATGGGTTGCAGAAGACTTTTTTTATGTAAGGAATAAGCTACCTCTGCTCCTCAGGCAAGTTAGGGTTCCTGGATTTCCGTTCCAGTTTTGGGGCTGAAGCAGGGTTGAGACTTGTCTGTGTTGATGCGGGGTTCTGGGATATCCCCGTGGTAGCTGTCCTTCCCGTGGGATAATCAGTGTGCTTGCAGAGCGGAGCCGGTGAAACCAACTCTCATTGTGCAGTAGTGTGTCCGCTGGAGCAGTAGGCCCAGTTTTTTCCACCACGCTTCTGTTGCAAAAGCCTGTCCAGTGACCTTATAGGTTGCTGAGGTAGAGACACAATATTTTTCCTGCAGTCTTCATTGCTGTGGGCTACTCTCTCAAATTGAATTTTCTTTTCACTGCCACACATTGCTTAACAGTATCTACAGGATGTGTTACTAATTGCATGTTTTCACTGTGGTAGCGTAATTGAAAGCAAAAGTTTCCATCATAATAGAGTACAACTTGCCCTGTGTAATATTTTTTCATGCTGACATTACATTTTAAGGAGTGTGGAGAAGCCAGTTTGATACCAGGAGAAGCTGGAAGTCCAGGTGGTTAGCCAGCTCATACTGTAACTTTGTATTCACAGAAGGCCTGGGCTACACAGGAGACTAATGTAAAGAACTAATTTCGGAGAGTTGAGATCCTGCAGATGCTCTGGTGACATTGCTTTTCACAGTGCAGATTCTTTACTTTTCATTTGGTCAGTAGGAGATAATCAGGAGAATGCATGACCAGTAAAGCATGAAACATCGTGGACTCTGGGGTCTTGTGACACAAAAGTGAAGAAACCTGTGGAGAGTGATAGAGAAGGGCAGTCTGGATTGAAAAGGTTAAAGTTATGGACTCCTGGGTTTGGTTTTTTTCTTCACCTTACATGAGTATCTTTGTTTCAACAGGTACTTTGTTGGCACTGGTTTAGAAAACAGTAAGGTCATAGCCCTATTGAACTTCAGAGGATGATTTTTGCTGTCTTCATCTGCCAAGTTTTAGTGAAAGAAGTCTATCCTTGTCTTTCATCCTGTGTTTGACTCTTTCAGAGGAAAGCCTTGCTCAGCCAGCAGGGTACATCATATGTGTTACAGTTGCTGGAAGATGAGATTTGAAAAGATAGCTCGAGTCTGGCAAGAAATGTAGGTGTAGTGTAGTGACCGGTAACAGAGAATCAGGTAATGACTGCTGAACTGAATAACAAGCAGGCTTAGCTGACTTTTACTTGTTAATGTTCAAGCAGTTGAAGTGGAAGAGAAAGAAAATTGATCCTATTCCTCTCCATTGCTCTTTGCATCCTTGTTTGTTTTGTAGTACCTCTGGAGACTCCTTGGGGCCATGAGTGAGTCTGTGTTGGGCTGATAAGTAACTCCAGGGTAAGAATTATTCTGTGTTAGATTGAAGTTGAGGGAAAATGGCTCCAGTATTTCTGTCTATAGGTGCAGTGTTGATTTGTGGTGGTTTTACCCTGGCAGATTCAGATGCCTGCTGGTTGGTTGATGCTTTGTATAATCTTGGTTCTTACTTGCCATTCATGACTTGTTATCCCAGATTGGGTTTTTCTATGCCCTTAGTTCTCTCAAAAGACTCTTAAATATCTTGTCAGGCATGTATTTGCTGAAGTGAAAGCAGCAGGGCTAGAAAAGGTTCATGTGATGTAGCTGTTGAGAGTTCAGCATCCTTACCTGGGGATGCCAGGCTGCTCAGGAGGTGGACCATCCTATGACAATCTGTTTGCCCAACCATGCATCTACTGCCACTATAGGAAGATAGATATATCGCCCGTCAGCCCTTAACGTAAACGTTTATGCGTGTGTGAAAGGTGCAGATGCCCACATGCGTGGTAAGGGCTTTGGTAAGCCTAGGCATGGCTATTGCTGCTCTACTTGGCGAATGGTGACTTTGCTTCCCTGTGAAAGGACCTCACTGTGCTAATCCTGCATTGCAGCACCTGTCACCTGGCAGGTGGGCGTTAAATGCTGCAGTCAGAGGGGGGTATCACCAGCTGTTCTGCGCTGGCTGTAGAAGAGGAGGACAAGTGAAATTTCAGCTGTTCAGTAGAGGAAGAGGAAAGGGAAATCCACTAACATGGTTGTAAAGTTCAGGAGCAGCACTTCAGGAATCCTTTGGGATGTATCATTAGTGTTTACATTTTGGATTTCATATTTGAGATAGATTTTGATGTAGAACTCACAAAGTAGAGATGTGCAGTTCAATGTTACATCATTTGAATCAATGGAGGCTGTTCATTGTTGCTATCTAGTTGACCTGACAGTGTGTTAGATCAACATGAATTGTTCTGATAAGCTGTGAGGTTGTGGACTTGGCTTTTTTAAAGTATATAGTTATAGACTGGACCACTGGATGACATGGTTGGAATTCTACTCTTAAGTAACTGCTACCTGGTTGCTGTTGTTTCTGTGTGTACAGTAAGTAATGTCTTGAATTCTTTGAGAAGCTTATTTTGTGGCGCATAATAAAGCAACAACTTGAGTGTTAACAGAAATCTGGAGTGTTAATGTGTGTGTGTAAGTTGCTGCTACTGTAATATTTTTCAAAGCTATGCTGAAAAAAAACTCCAGCAAACAGCAGAAAACATGGATTGCTATCATGGATTTATCCAACCTGAGACAACTCTCCAGCAAGCTTTGCTTGATCTAAGGCTGTTTATACAAACTGAATATTTTGTAACAGTGTCATCTTGTGAGTTATAGGCAGTACAAATTAAAAGCTACTTTCGGCATTGCTCCAATGACTCTGCTGGTGGCTTACTGGAGAGCAGCTACCGTGGAAGGACTAACTTGCCCACAGCATCATCTCTCCAACATTATGGCCTGTGTTTATCCCTGAGAGCGGTCCTGGCTTCTGAAGCACTGTACCAGTAGACATGTGTTGCCCATGCAGTGATGAGGAAAACAAGGGTAATACATGCTGCAGGGTGTTTTCTATGCATCTGCCCAGTTTTATTTTTGCCTGATATATTTATACACATGTGCAATCTTCCCAGTTTAGCTCTAATGCCCTCTAATTCTGGGTATGCGGTTATAAAGAAAGCAAAAATCAATGTAGAGGGAAAAACATGGACCTTTAACACTTTGTAGTATATGAGAAATTCCCAAATCTTCAAGTGTTTTGCATGTTTAAATGAATTAATACTCCCTATGAAAGTGTTCCTGCTGATAACTAGGAAATAAAACTTTGGCTTGAGAACTGTGGCAAAATACAAGGGAGACTCAAGCTGTCTGATTGTAGGCTTTAAATATCCAGAATGATTCATCCTGCTTTTTTGTTGTCCAAACATGTAGTTTAAAATTACCATATATTTTAAGTAAATTCAAGAAGGGTTACCACAGAAATGTGAGAATAAACTTGAATGACAAAACATTGAATTATTTTCAATTTCTTCTTTATAAGACTGCTCTTACAGTCAAAGAATAATTCTAAGTGACCTGCAGCGCTATCCAGAAGGAGTTTGTAATTTTCAGCTGAGTTGACGCTGAGGATTTAGCAGCTGCCTATGCAAGAAGAGTGGGCGACATAAGCAAATTGTGAAAATTGGCAGAATGTGGCTTGGATGGCTACTTATTAGATGAAGACTGGTGCACAAGACAGTCTAAACAGACTGCTGATAAATTAGAATGTACCTACTAAGTAGACAGCAAAGAGAAATGACAAGTCTAGGCACTTGTATCTCAGTTTTTCTTAACTGGTGGTTAGCAGTGAGCTTAGCCTTTTTATAGCACCATCTTCAACATAGTATTTTTGCTCTTCGTCAGTCTTTGCTCATTGAAAGTAGAGGACACATGGGAGAAGCAATAACCCTGTGTGTCTGACTGAGGAAAAATAAGAGAATTGGGTATCTAGAACTTGAAAATAATCTGGCCATACTGCTGTGTCATCTCGTACGTAGTTATGGCATTTGCTCTGGTAGTAAAAGACCAAGCACCTTTGGTCATCATGGGTAAATGCCAGTTTCTGTGCAGCTGAGAGTAGCACTTTCCTCCCCTTGAACTGCCTGGAAGGGGTGAAATTGAGAACCACCTCCCTTCCTTCTCCCATCCTATCCTGATTACATACAAGATGGGAACTCACAGGTATTACAGATGTCCTCTTAGATGTAGCCACTTGAGCAATCTGACCTCTCCTCTGCTGATCTCCCAAAAGCTTGAAAAGAGGAAAAAAAAATGAGAAGAACTGCATGCTGAGTTGTGTTTTGGTCTCTGAAAGAAAGCATAGCTGACAAGGAGGGATTATGCAGGGTTATCTGTAGGGTGTAAGGGGTTGAGAAAACACTGCTCCAGCATGGCTGTTGTATTTGGTGAGCACAGGGTGGACCCTACATCGCCTCATTTTTAGCCTCTCGTGTAAGACTAATTCCCGTGTTGCCACTTAATAACTTAGGGAAGAATTGAGCTTGGTCATCCATTGTGGCTTTTAGGTGGGACAATAACTAATTTTCATTCACCCCCTGGATGCCTCAATGATGATTTCTGAGCCACAGGTTTAAGTGGTTTGGTAGATCTTGGCACTCCAGAGGGGACTGGCAGCTCCTCTCTGCTTCTCCAAGTAAGAAGGGGAGGTCAGAGAGCTCTCTATCTCATGTTTTCGGTCTTGGCTTTTTTTTATCTCCCTTCTTAACTTCAGAGTGTGTTTTGCAATAAATAATATGAAACCTGTATACATTGGTATCCCTGTGTAAGCAAGGAAATCTATTTTGAGACTGCTTACGTCTTTCTGGGTATGGACCGACCAGAACAAGGGAACTTTAGAAGACCAGTGCTGTGGTTTCTCGGGCAGTGTCGCTGCTGTGTTTTTACTGCATTCAGTGTGAGCAGATGTCTGGGGAGTTGCTTTGACCTTGCTTCTGGGCAGCTTAGAAATAGGGAATAGAAATAAATTATTTCTTCAATTGTCATTGTAAGTGAGATATTAAACAGGGAGTGTACAGTTTCTGAGAAATGCAGTGATGGGTGGACAATAAAAGGAAAACTAGTGAGGGGAGAAGAGATTAGGAGCTCAGAATGTTACTTGGGTGAGGGTTTTGAATTGGAGCAGCAAAATGTCTGAACCTGGCATATATTTTAATGAAGAGAAATCTGTTTATGATGACAGGATGACTAGGGAAGAGAAATCCTTAGATCTCTGTGGAGCGATCCATGAGTCAGAAATTGCTGGCACGTGGAGAAGCACTCCTTGCTCAGCTCCTACTCTGCTCTTCTGCTTTCTCTCTTTAAATGACCATGCAGTGGACTGAGAGACAAATCTGAGTAACACTTGGTCCAGTTCTTAAAGAGGACACCTATCGATGTTAAGTCTCAGCTGTCCTGGTGAACATTAACTCATCTCCTGCTTTCTGAGTTTGCAGACTCAGCCGAGGCACAAAGAATTGAATAACCCCTGAAGAATGAACTCCTTTGTTGCCCACTGAGGCATAGCTGTGGCATTGTTTTCACCACAGGCAGGACAGTGAGTAATAGCGTCGCAGCTGCTTCACTGAGCTCTGTGCTGGAGGATACTTTAGTCTCCTTGGACTTTTCTTTCCAAAACCATTCACGTGTGGAAAAAGATGAAATACATTTGTAAGCAAGACTTCATTATTTTTTTTGTAAATGTAGGAAAACTGAGAGTTGTACTGTGGATAAAAAATAAACACACTCAGACTTCACTCTGTAGAAATTTGAAGGTGTGTGGTGGGAGTCAGCACTAATTTTTTTCAAAATAAATTTTCAAAATATGGATGGAGCTTTCTTCTCATCCTGTGTTCTGCATCTGGCGTTACTAGTTCGGGCAGAATTTTACCTCTGTTCATCAAGGAGACAGCCATTGCCTAGGCAGCATTTAGCAGTGCTTCATCCTCAAAGCCCAACAAGGAGTAGACTGCTCATTACATTGCCTCAAAGCATTTACCTCACAGCATTCCACTTTTATGTTTGATATTTAGTAGCACCAGCCACCTTCAAATATGTTTTTGCATTGCTCTCTATTCAGTCTGCCAAGAACTCTTGTCCAGTAGAATTTAAGCTACCTTTTAAGTGTAATTTAGACGTAATTATCTCACCAAGATTGTATCTATTGACAGCAAGACTGTATTAATCAAGGACTCCTTTCAAAATACTTGCTTAAGTGGATTCTTCTCTGTTTTGCCAGACTCAGTTTTATGTGATGAAAGTGATAAGTATTCAGTGTCTTTGCACAGTATGGTCAGCAGTGATCGAAAAAGAAAACAATTTTATTAATTACTGTGAGATGAAAAGAAAACAAAGGCATAATTGCACTTCTGTCTTAGTCTGTGGCGAGTCTTGTGCTCTGAATGATGGTTAGTTTTTCGTCCTCCATCGAGGGCAAGAAAATTTCAGAGAAATGCAGTAAGGATGCATAAGCTGTCTTCCCAGATCTTTAGCAGGAGAACCTGGAGGCAAGGGAGATCATGTTAAACTTGACTAAGTCCTAACAGAGAGCAGAAGGGTAAAGAATGGGGACACTTTTTTCTCTTCCTCACATGAGGACAGATCACCATCAGGTTTAGGATTAAGTACTTCATCCTAGGTGTAGCTTAAGCTGTGAAATGCATGGTTTTTTAACAAAGAGCATTTGACATCCATCAGCGGTGTCATATCATGCCACTATCACCAGATTGTATTTGGAAGAGGAATGCTACTCGTAATTTGCAGAGCATCATTTAATCATCTTTGTCAAGTAATGGATTTATTATTGATTTCAGGCTCCTAGTTAGTTTAGAGAATTGTATCTTTGTGCTTTGCCTTTCTTCTTCCCCAGAGGATGTAGTGCCACTCCACAAATTTTGTAAACCAGCTATGTTAAAAGAACATTGGGGTTGAAAATTCAAGCATTCTGTTCAAGCACTGAGAACTTAAGCAAAAGTATCGTCTGTTTTATTAACTGACTGTAGTATGATTTTGTGAAAGGAGTTGTATCTAGAAATACATTTAAGTCAGGAAACATATCTGGAAAAAAGCTGGACTGTTCTAATTCCAGAATGTGATTTTTTTTTCTTGTTTGCCTTTGAATTTTTTCTGTTTTGAATAGCTTTTGCATGTAATATAAGGAATAATGCTTTGTAATTCTTGATTATAGAGAAAGTAAGTCTGGAGGAAAAGCAATAGTTCTTCTACAAGTAAATGCACTAAATCCTGTGCAGGTTGTCATCAGGGTTGAATCAGAGACATTCACAGCTCACGATGAACAAAGAGTAACTAATAGCATTAGTAGATTCCTATCCTTAATCCATGGGCTTTAAGGCTGGGATGGTGTTGTTAGATGCCTTATCTGATTTTTCTGTCTATTGCAAACCAATACATTTAGTCTGCTCTGGGGTGTTAACTCTGATTTTGTTAAGACAAAATTTCCTAAAAGATGCGTAACTCAAGGTAAAGTTGTAGAGAGGAGGAAAATTCTGTTCAGTTAGTTAATTACCACTGAGAGCATTAGAAAGGCAAAATTTGTTTTTTCTGTTTTCATGTGGACTAGCTTCAGCATCTAGTTGTGGTTTCTACTTGAAGTTTTCTCCTGTATGTGGTCGACTTGAACCTCTTGCTGCTTGGACTTTTTAACCAAGTCACCTTTGCTGACTTCTTGATAAAGAAGAAACATTACTCTTCCTGGTGTTTTCCAGATTTCTACAGATGCATTTTAAGGTTTTTTAGTGAATTTGTAATCTAGATAACATTCTCTCTCCTAGTATTTTGCAATGTTTACTTTCCAATAATAATACCAGGTGATAGTAAATTATGTTCCACTTGGGTCATTATGGTTCTCAGCTGTTCGCTGAGCAGCTCAGGGGTAATGAAATTCATCAGTTTAGTGTCTCTCACTAGATCTTTCACTTCTTTCCTGCTATTACCCCTATCTTGTCTTCTGCTCTTGTCTGTCTGCACTGTCTGCCCTCCCAGCTGTGTTCAGCTCAGGTTGCCTTCTCCTATACCCTCCTGAGTCCACCTGAAGCTGAAGATCTGGGGGACAGAAGTAACAGGGAGAGAGGTATCTCCATTCCTGGTGTCCACTGAGGTTTCTGAGAGATAAGAGAGGAAATGGTGAAAGGATCTATTAGATCACAGGGCAATTCAGTCTGTTTTTGAGATGAGGTGTGCAGTCAGGTGGATATATCAATGGGAGACATGGAGTCATGGGCATGTGAGATACAATAACAAGCTCTGACATGGCATGGAGAGCAGAACTCAATCTGGTCACAGCACTGACCTAAGAAACTGCAGTTCTGAAGAATTCAACTGAGCTTTGCCATCTAAGCTGGTTTAAAGTTGACAAAGGCCACTCACATTATTTTATCTCTGTTTAAAAGGCATTTGACTTTAATTGTGTAATTTAGGTAGGTTGCATCGAGTCAATAATTTTTACATGTAGCAGACTGGTTTTCTTCCAGAATAAAAGGATATTTCTATAGATTTAAATGATCCTTATTATGAAATTGCAAAATCACTACCATGGAGAATTTCACTTAGATTGTATATTCAGTTTCCAGAGACAGAATTTAATATTTTGAGGTGGGTTTTTTTTCCTGGAAACACTTAACAGTTATACATCTTGTTTCACGGCATCCTTTTAAACATTCACACCTCAAAGCTTTTTATTACAACGAGAAGACATTTCTTTGCTCAGAAGCACCGTAAAATTTTTCAGTGGTGCAAATCCTGCTCTAAATGCTGCTGTTTTGGTTTAACTCCAGCTGGCAACTCAGCCCCACAGAACTGCTCGCTCAGTCCCTTGTGGTGGGATGGGAGGAGAATTGGAAGAGTAAAAGTGAGAAAATTCATGGGTTGAGATGAAGAGAGTTAAACAGGTGATGCAAAAGCTGCACATGCAAACAGAACAAAACAGGGAATTCCTTCACCCCTTCCCATGGACAGGGCAGGTGTTCAGCAGGGCTCTTGTCATGCCATGACTGTGACTTGTGAAGACAAACACTGTCAGTCTAAGCACACCCCTTTCCTTCTTCCCTCAGCGTTAAAGGCTGAGCATGACGTTGTATGGCATGGAATATCCCAGTGGTCAGTGGGGGTCAGCTGTCTTGGCTGTGTCCCCTCCCAGCTCTTGTGTACCCCCAGCCCACTCACTGGTGGGGTGAGGTGAGAAAAAGAAAAGATTATGACACTGGTCATTGCCCTGCTCGGCAATAACTGAAACGTGCCCAAATTATCAAGATGGCACAGATCCAAAACACTGCCCCATTCTAGCTACTGTGAAGAAAATTAAGTCTATCCAAGCCAAAACCAGCACATCTGTTTTATCAATAACTCAGTTTCCTTAGAAGGGCACTGAAGTGATAGGAGACTCAGCAGGCTTAATTTGTGCTTAATTTTCTTCTTAAAACCACAGAAAAACTGTAGTTTCTGTAATAAAATGGCATCCATTTTGTTAGGGAAAACACCAAGCTTTTAAAATGGCATTTTATTATCTTTTATAATCTTAGTTTAAATGAAAATTGCATATGAGAGTGCCAAGCCTACATAGATTGCCTTTGCAACTTCTAGAATATGCTTTCTCAAGAGACTACAGAAGATTACAAGTATGCTAGGCTGTCTCAATGTCTGCCTAAGGGGAGTTTTGCCCTCCAATAAATAAAAGTCTACAGATCATAAATCAGCAGTTTATTGTCAGCCACCAGGTGAATCTCAAATGTCAAGAAAAGGTGCATGACAACTCCCAGATTTCTGTTGATGGCGGTAGCTGCCATCATGTTGTATGAAACAGAATTTTGTGAGAGGCAAATGTCACCTTTCCTAAATTTCTCGAGTGTATGCTCTGCACACACTTGCTTTATAACTGAGACTCCATAAATCCAGCTTAAAATTGGAACAAAATCTTTGTTGAGACCCATTTGAAGTGTTTGGAAGAGGAAGATAAGCTGGAGAAGTCTTGGTGTTAACAAGAGAAGATTCCCAACTTGGACTGATGTCTCATGCCAGTGTTTCATTGAGGAGCATGAAGAAATTATCTGTTCTGCAGTGTAACCTTGATAGAAGGGGTTATTGAATCATTTCTCATATTCATTTGTATCAGCATTTAGAAGCGCCATAAACAAGTCTGGGTAACACCTTGGTAGTGATTTGTATTACAGAAAGAATTGTTGTGAAAACAGTTTTAGAAACTGGAAACTCAGCTGCTGTATTTATTGCTGAGGGTGAGAAATTTTTTGTCTTTATTTAAAACAAAACAACTCCCCCCCCGCTTCCACCTTCTCTCTCTTTTTCACTTCTGCCACTCACAGCATCATGTCACTAAATTATGAAGTGACACAGAGAAAAGTTAATTGTGCGTCGCTGGCTATCTGATTAAATCCACTCTTCTGCATTTAGACTCTAGTGGATTTATGAAGATGAAGTAAAGGGGAAGAAATGACATGACCACTGAGGGAAAAATGAGTATTAATGTCTTTTCAACAACAGTCTGATGAAATGTTATATGTTTAAGCTATCTAGCTGTTTCAATTACTCGTGAAACAGCATGGGTTGGATGTAATTCTGCCTCGTAGTGCTTGCTAAATGCTTCAGAAGTGCTTTTAGGTGACCCAGTTTTGGGATTGCTACAAGGAACCTGTAATTCTTGAATGCAAAAGACCATTCTGAAAGGGCTCAGCAAAACTCCTGAATTAGGCTGCATTCTCCAGGAAATTTGGTACTGGTGCTTTAAAATGCCAGATGCCTGTTTATTTGTAAAAGTGAAAAACTTTTACAGCTATGTCCTTAATGAAATAATGAGTGGAACAGATCAATAGGTGAATATTTAAGAGGCTTTTTAGATGATTATGCTACAAGAAGAATGCAGGAAGAAGAAATAGCAGGCTTCTGACAGCTAAATGAAGCATTGGTAATGCAGGTAAGCTTGTCATCGAGATCCCTGCCCACATGTGAGGAAAGAACCAGGACAAAATTCTTAAAGAATTTTTCAGGCTTCACTCTGAACTTTTTTTTCTAAATCATCAAATCTTGACTTTGCTTAAATTTAATGAAATAGAGCAAATTAAAGACATAAAAGAAATACTGGGAAGCTTCAGATTGAAGAGAATATGCTTTGGAAAGCCCGCGCCTTTGACGTGAGGGCTAGATCAGATATACTGCTCTGCAAATTCGGTTACTAGCTTTATTGCTCTTTCTGCATCTTAAACTTTATAAATAGTTTCTGTGGAAGTAGTGAGGAAGGAATTTGCAAAAGTGCAAAACTTTGCTGGAGCCTTGCTTTTAGTATGCTAAATCCCAATTGCCATACATATTGCACGTTTAGAGTACGTGAACAGTCTCATCCACTGAATCTTGCCTTATGAATATTTAATAACACTGAAGTGGTTGACTTTTACAGATCCACACCTTTTCTAGGAGTATTTTGTTTTGTAATGCAACTCCCATCAGCTGAAGTGGGTAAAAGTTCACTAGTGAAGACCATGAGTGCTAGCTAGCCTACTGGGACTATTTACTCCTTGCACAGAGATGCAGTAAAAAACCAACACTTTCTCTGTCGATATTTAGCCTACATCTCCCACCTCTGTGGAACAGGTTTTCCTTACATTATCTTGAACCTCATACCTGATTTAGTCTAACACAGTGCACAGTGAGGTCAGTCATTTGATGTGTGAGGGCTTCATTTTATGGTCACACTTGAGCAGACAACAAATCGTGGGTGACCTTTCGTTCCTCCAGGTTCTCATTAGCATCATCATTCCTCACGGTGTTGCACCTCACAGCTGGACCAGAGAGTGCTTTCGTGTTTTGTAACCTGCTGCGGCTTCTTGGTGTAGGCTCCCAGTTCATGTGGTCCTGGTATGTGGTGAGACAGTGGAGAAGGTGAAATAGATGGGTATTTCTTGTGGGGGTGGCAGTCCTGCAACTTACTATGATCCAGGGCTCTGGCTTTCACACGAAACTCCCTGGCAGCCACGTGCTGGGAAAGGTGTGTCAGCTGTGTGTCCTGGCTGAAGCAGTGAGGAGCTGCATAGGTGAAGGTCAAATAAAAGACTTAGTGGCTGGAGACACAAGTTGCTACCTTTCCTTTCCATTAGATAGATCCCTGGAGATTTCACGCTTGTTAAGCCCAGAACATAATGTCCAACATCTATTTTATGCTTTATGGTAGGATCTCCCTCATGGTAGAGACTGACTGGTCCTTCCTAGTTAAACAGAAGAGCTTTCCTTACCTCTCCAAGCATCTCTGCGGTACACAAGGTGAATCTTTGGAAACTTCGGTTTCCACTACTCTAGTATTTTGATGTCTGTTGTGATACTGCTGTGTGTCCATGTTCTTGTGTGAAACTTGTGTCTGCTGGAGGACAGCCTTTACTTTGTGGATTGCAGACTTTCTTCCTCTAGTGGTTAGAAGATTGTTTTCATGGAAGTAATTCCAGTATTTCTCAGTTTACGGATGGATCCATTTATTGCAACTTTTGGGATTCTCATTAGCAGAAATTAACACAAGCTGTGACATAAGCTTGGCTTGACTTTTCCACCACAGATCACAGTAACATGAATGAAATAACTCATTACTGAAATCATCTGTAGTTAAGAGAAGCTTTCTGTCAAGTGGATTTGCAGAGAGCGGAGCACGATTACAGCCTGGGGAGTGGTGTAATGCACGGCACTTACTCCACTGGAGCAGGACATATGGTGAGCTGTCAGCTGAGCCTGCATCTCCACCTTGACAGCCCTGATTGTCTCCTGTGTGCACTGTAAGATAGGTGCAGGTGAAAAGAGGTGGTGATGTTACCTGAAAGGGAGCTGCTGTAAGTGCATTCTTTTAATGCTGTGTAATTCTCATACTTATTCTTGGAAGATGTGTTAAAAATCTGAAAGGGTTTTCAAAAAGTGCAGTATGGCTTTGAGGTCTATAGAGCCTGTCTTGCCTGAGCTTCTGTATTCATTGTTGGTGCCTTATTTCTAAGAAGGTTCAGAGATAACTAAGTTACCACCAGCATGCAAGTATATGCAGGAGTGGGGAATTTCTGGTGGAGAGCTGTTTAATTTAGCAGCAGAATGAATGATAAGGTCAGTTGGAGCAAAGAAAAAAAAGTTACAGGCCATAAATACCCTTTCCCAAGGAAGAGATCCTTGCAGTCGGGATGACTGAGTGAGGGTGATTGAATATAATCACTCTTATGTATTGCTGAAGATGGTGGCTTTACCCAGCTGCTGCACTGGAAGTAGAAGCCTCATGAGGAGGATCTGTGGACAATGGTAAAAAAGACTTCCTGGCCACAGGGAGCAGATTGGCTAGCTGCAACCGTGTAGTTCGGTTTGCCGTAGCCTGTGGGCCTTGCTGCTCTTGGCATGTTCCATATTTAGCCTACTTTATGCCCCCCTCCCTTTTTATAACATTTAAATAGCACCCATGGTGATGTGTGCAGGAGATCCTGTCTGTATTGTGAGTCTTGTTTACTCTAGTTCTTGGCTTCTCAGTCACTAGTTGTTTACATGGTTTTACTGGCAACTGTAGTTCTGCCACTTGTTCAGCTCCTGGCACAATTAACTGGTGGGCTTGGAAGGAAATGCGCTTCTGTGCTCTTTTTTAAGACCTGAGAATAAATTTGTGAAAACTGGTTTTCTTATGGTTTTTATATATGACAGAAGGCTGGGAAGGCAGGCGTAATAATACTATGTATTGATTTTTCATTTAATCAGTCTTGAAGGTAACTTTTCTGTAGCGTTGTGTATTGTTTGTAGATGAGTCTACTCAAAAAATGATGGCTAATGTAGGAGTTACTGTGAACCCTTAAATCTAGTGATGTGGTGTATCCATGAGTTCAGCTATTTGGATTTTGTTGTAAACCTCTTAGATATGATACAGTGGAATCCTCTTAAACACAAATTCCATGTAGCAAGTGACAGAACATAATGAAAGCATAAACTCTTACACAAATAAAAGTGTCAAATGCATAATGCTGCAGCTATAAACAGCTGTGGTTTTCGGCATGTTCCATGGAATTTAGTGAGCTGGGTTAGGATGCACATTTTTGGGTCAGTTTTGATTTTTACAGTAGAGCTTGAAACAGTATTGATACTTGCTGAAAGAAACTGTCCTTGCTTGCAAAGGAAGCCTTTCTTGTCAATATCTTAAAATATCGGTACTGCTGACAAATTAGTAGTTATCTTTATAGAATGAATTGCAAAAACACTGTATGGACATCAGGTGACATAAATAGTGGGAGATACAACATGTCTTTAATACAGTGCAAGAGGCTTTCTTGGCTGGTATGGAACAGCACTACTGAAGAATATTTGAATTAAGGCTGAATTAAGTGTTTATGCTTTACGTATTTTAAAATGTGTACGGAAGTATGTCAGCATTGTCAGAAGTCATTCAAAGTGGCTTTCCAGTATGTCCTTCTGAGGATTCTACACTGTTGCTGTTGGGCTCAGTGACCAGCTGGGCTGTGGAAGAACCGTGCCCATCACAGGTCCACACTGCACTCTGTAGCAGGTTTGGGAGGAGTAAAGAGGTCCTGAGTGCCTCTGTGTTCCCTGCCCCAGTCCTCAGAAAAACACAGTGGTGGTCTACCAAAACCCTCCCACAGCTGCAGATCTGGGCACGTGGAGAAGAGCTTTTGGTAAGATCCCACTGCTGATGTAGCTAAGTGACGTTTTCCTACTCTGCTGATGTTTTCCTACTCTGCTGATGTTTTCCTACTTTGTTCCTGGCACAGACAGTTTGGAAAGGATCTTATTCATCATCATTAACCTTGCCCTGCATGGGAGTGAACGATGGAGGCTTTAGCAAAAGACAGACAACCTTTCTCTGTTAAACAAACAAACCAACCCCCCACCGTCCAGTCAGGCGGTGCTGGTGCCAGTTCCAGGATGCACGTTCTGGAGTTGCTGGCAGGAGTGTGCATGGCTGCTGGTGCCGGTGGGCACCGTGCCACAGCAGCCCTTTCCACTTTGCAGGGTGCTACTTGCCATGTTGTGAATGGACGTGTTGACACAACTCAAGCGTTCTTGTCTTCACTTTGCCTATCTCAGCTCAAACTCTTCCATGATGCAGCTGTATAAATATCTGAGTCTTGCCTACGTGGCCAGCAGATACTCGTTGTGTCTGCAGGCAGATAGAAAGCACATGCCTGCCAGAGCTGCTGCAGCTTGGTGAGCCCTTCTTGGCTCAACCTGTGCTGTAAAACAAAGCTTCTAAAATATGGTAGGTGTCAGAGACAACTGACATTTCCAGGTGGGATGCTCAGTATGTTATAGTTGGATATTTGTCCTTTGGATGCTATAAATACAGGTTTTCCTGCACTGCGATGCTTCTGGCCCACAGATAATGTTGTATTGAAAAGAAGACTGTAGCTTACTTCAGTGGACCTAAAACAGATTAAAATATTTTTAAGTAGCCTGCATTATTTTAACAAGGTGATTTTTTTTTTCCTCCCCAGGAGAATTGTTCCTATGTAAAAGTAAAGTAATTTGGATGACTTTTGAAGGCATACAGCTCGTGTTTTGCATAACGCTGAGTTTTCAGGTGACCTGCTTTGTGACCCAGTATCCTGTTCCTCTGGCAGATTTGTAAATGTTCGTAGTACAAATCTGCAATGCAGGGCACGCTTTTCTTTGCTGCTGGAAGAATGTTTGCTGCCACCAGCACAGGACAGGTGCCTGTCACCCTTGTTGCATTGTTACTGGCAGGCAGCCCGCACAGAGCTTGGCAGTGGGAGGCTGAACTGCTCAGCTTCCAGCAAAGAAGCTGAGGCAAGAAGAGTGAGGAGAGGAAAGGGGTTTTAGGGTGGTGGAAAAGCCTCCTTGGTTGGCTTAGTACTGCTTAGTCACTGACTCACTGCAGACCCATTATCTAAAGAGAAGCTTTTTACAAATCTCCCAGAACACTGTCGAGGTGGAAATAATGGCTGGTGCTGCAGTGGTGGTCCTCTCGGAGAAAGAGCTTTTGGAAAACACGGTAATTCCCATTTTGTGTAATTTATGGAGAAGGCTTGTACTGCTCTGCTCAGCAGAGAGGCAAGGATCTCTTCTGAAGTGGAATCATCCTTGAGCCATGTCAGCTTCAATTATGAAAATCAATCATTAGGACTTCATTAAGCCAAACTTCATATTTTAAAGTTTATAAAAGTTACTGTTAGCAGTCATGAAGAAAGATCTGTTTGGTTTTTGCAGAGTATATTAAGTATAACATTGATTTTGACTTGAAAGTGTCCAAACCTGGAATTTAAGGCAAATAAAATTGACATGAAGGGATGTGTTTCGCTTGCATTCATAAAGATGGTACTTCAGGGATTTATATGAAATAGAAAACCTGCAGGTTGCATGAAATGTAATAAATCGTGCCTGAAAACGCCCCCAGTTTGACTATAAAGGCCTTATCTCACCCATGTAAAATATTTATGTGTAAATGCATATTTTATATTTTTCCTTTACCATCCTTGGGTTGCTTTATACTTTCATAAATAGCATCTCTCTTGTTTACTTGTAGTGGAGGTAGCAAAAAAATCTCTTATGTTTTATTTGATGTTATTATTTGGAGTTTTCTTTTGGCTTATTTTGCATATAAGGAGGAGCAGAAGGCTGATTAGAATAGAGTGCTAGGATGATAAAAGTGGAGAGTTGGAAATTTATTGTGAAGATCTTTGTTTAATTGCGACTTACCCCTCAGTCGTATGAGTCTAAAGTTTTTCATGCTGTTTTACATGTCACTTTTCTTCTTCTGCTACTTCTACCCTACTTTGAGTTGGATTTACTTGCAGTCTAAAAGGGTACTACCTACTGTATCTAATTTTTAAGGCATTTGTCACTGATTTTGTGGTCAAAAGGCCTAAAAAGTTCTTGAGTTTTATAGCTGGGAAAAATATTGTCTGAACGTACTAAGGTGATGCTCTCTTAGCATTTGGTAGTGATGTATTTGTGTAAGAATAGACGTGTTCTGTTGTAATGTCCAAGTTTCTAAAAGCATTCAGTTTTGAGTGTTTTCAGTAAAATCTTCAAGAATGATTCAAGTTTGGGAGGCATTTGAGTGAGTGATTTAAAGCTCAAACTGTTCCTTGAAGAGAGGGTGAAGAGGTGACATTGCTGTTGCTTAGAAATACTTAAGTAAGAGAAAGAGATCAATTTAGAAGAAAAGGAAAGAAGAAAGCTACAGGAAAAGCCAAATTGATAGTTGCAGCAAGACAATTTGCAGGGAGAACATAGAAAACATGTTTACAGGAGGTAATTAGCAGTTGATGCAATTTTTTAAGGGACTTAGTGTATCAAAGATGCGATGGCTTTAGCAGCTTTTCACCTAAAAATTTGTAGTTGCCAATTTTATCACAGCATGCTTTGGACTTCATGAAGTTGAAAGGTTTATTAAAGCATTCCCCTCCCTTTCCCCAGTGTCCTTCTAGTGGTGCTTCAAGCCTTCACTGTCCCATGTCATTGCTTTTATCTGTTGTTTTTCAGTGTTACAGCCAAGGGAACGTAAAGGTTGTTGATGCTGGGAGAGGTCTTGTTCTTGCTGCCAGGCTACAGTCCTCTTGTGCAGTCCCAGCGTCAGCATGTGCTTGCTGTGGTGGTGGGGAGTCACTCCCAGTGCCTCATTAGCAGCAAAAATTAGAAGAGCTTTTAGCTCTTTGCACCAGCTAAACAGAAGTGCTGTTGGTGCTGGGGTAAAGGAGGGACCAGTGCAATGAGAAGTGAGAACTGGGACAGTGCTCTTTGCTGGCAGTGTTGCATGGGCTTATCTCAGTTGTTTGTGCACCTGCATTTCCAGAGACCTGGAGCAGCCTGCCAGAGCCAGAGGCATGGAGGTCACTGGTTGCAGGAGTGATCCAGACAGTTGTGCTTCCCAGCCAGTGGATTAATTCTGTGTTTTCAACAGATGCTGTGAAATGGATAAATTTAAGACTGTTGTTACGCACTTTGCTTTCCAAATATCCCAGTGAAATATTTGCAGAGTTAGTCATCGAGGGAGAGGGTGGGCAACTCCTACTACTTCACAGACATGTGATATGGGAGATGCAGGATTACACCCTGGTGTATCTTATTCTTAACTGTTTTTTTTTTTTTCAAGCTGAGCATTGCTGAAGAGGAGAGGGTTTGGAGGGTTTTTTTGCTTGCACACCTGGTCTGTGTTTTATCATCTCTTTCTCAGAGAAACTATGAATTTCATGACCTTTAAATCCACAAACTTTGGGGATTCTGCTGGTCACTTACTCATAAATTGTCCTTTTCAGATAAAGTACTTGTTTTCCAAGTTATTGCAAGAAAACTTTTTAAGCACAGAAAATCTGCAGTGTGGCTATTCTAGGTTAAATGTCAAGGAATTGTGGTAGTCTGGCTAAGATACTGTTTCCCTGGAGGCTGGAACTAACTGATCCGACAGGGTAAGGAAGTATAAGGAGTTGGTGAAAGGGGAGGAGAGCTGTTGCTGTAGGTCTGGCTGTGCTCCCTGGGCTTGCTGAACTAGTCAGACTCTGCACTTGATGCTTTCACTTTTTTGGAAGTGGGCCTTGTATATATATATATTAAGTAAAATACTAAATTTAATCCCATTAGCGTCTAGGTTCTCCAAATAAATAGTTCAATAGAAACTTGGGATTGACTGTTGAGCCATGATAGCAGTGGCCAATGGAGATGGGTAATTCTTAGCTGAAATGTGAGAATTGCAGGAGATCATTAGCCTAGTTTAATCTCATCTCAAAATCTTTGGAAACTTCCAGTAATGAAGAATTATTTAATACTTCAAATTTTAAAGCACAGGTTTCTGTTTTTTTCCAGGAAGGGAAAAACTCCCAAACTTACTTAATTTGACACAAGAGGAAAAACTTGTTCCCAACCAGTCTGAATGGTCTCTTGGCTCTGAATGAGTCCAAATTCATTGATATTAAAACTACAAAATACAATAGATACTAGGAAGCAGTTCATTTTCATACGCTGTTGCTAACATGGTGTTGGAATTTACTCACTGTGTGAGACCAGAATACAGATTTACTCTACAGGACTCATGCCTTGTCTTTGAGATGGCTTATTGTATCTGTGTAATTGTTCTTTAGAAGAGGAAAATGAACTTTTGATTGTAGAAGTACCTTGAGTTTAAGAGTGTTTTTTTAAAAGCCTGACTTTCATTTTTGCTTTTCTTGTAAAGCCCCACACATACTGCTGTGCTACCTGTGGCATTATCGTAATGGCAATGTTTTAAATTCGTTTTAGCCATTTGTAAAGCAATTTTGTGAGTACCTATAGAAGAGGACTGTACTGACTTTAATAAGTTGCTCTCTGAATTGGTATGATTGCTGTGAGCTGGAGGTTGATGGACGCATGGCAAGAGGTGGGGGAGGTGACAGGATGGAAAGTGGGTGCGTGGTTGTATTGATCCTCCAAGACAGACGGGTACTGCCAGGGAGCCCAGCGCTCCCAGGTGCTCCACCCTGCTGATGTGGTGCGTGTTTTGGAGGTCAGGGTGTACTGATGCTCTGGGCACACCAGCCTTCCCATGAAACTGATGCACGTGGAATAGTTCCTGAAAGAGACAAAAACGTCTGGTCTGTGTATTTCTGCATTTCATTGGAAAATACAAGTTGCTAGAGTTGGGGATCACGGCTTGGGTGTCTGTTGGCCCGTGACTTCTGCAGGTGAGGGCAATGGTGTAATGTGTACCTGCATCCTCCTCCTGCCAAAAAATCACTTTCTTGTTAAGGCTGCAGTCCCTGACTCTGTGACTGCAAGGGGCTTTCACTGCATAGGAGTAATTTTGTGTTATGGAAAGCTGGTAGAAGAGAAGAGGTTAATGAAGCTTCTCAGCTCTCTTCTAAACAAAAGCTCTCATCTCAGCCCTGGGTTTAGTTTTTAATTAGTTTGGATTACAGTTTGATTTAAAGCGGGTAAAGGGATGATGAGTTCATGTGATCTA
Organism: Gymnorhina tibicen; assembly: GCA_013399875.1. Lineage (NCBI taxonomy): Eukaryota > Metazoa > Chordata > Aves > Passeriformes > Artamidae > Gymnorhina > Gymnorhina tibicen. Next base: position 1,729,947 of record VXAZ01010408.1, on the reverse strand, counting down.
GAGGTTTGAACATTATGCTTCTATTTGTACTTTTTGGTTAATAATGTATCCTCTGCTAGAAGGATGACTGGTGGTTTAACAAGATTCCTTCCTGTAAAACATTTTTAAAGAAAAACTAGCCTGTTTTTGCGAACTTCATTCCACATTAGAGTTGCCAGACAGCAGTGCAGAAGTGTTTTATTGTGAAATCTACTTCTGTTTAGGAAAAAATAAAGTCTGTGAAATACCTAATTCAGTGGTGTTATATTTTTTTTCCTTCTTCCTCTAAGCTATAGAGGCAGCATAATTTTATATACTTTATATTGAAAATTCATTCAAATGCAGCCTGGATTTATTTATTTTTACTATCTCATCAGCAGAATATACTTTTTTACATGAATGTATTTTATAGATATATAAAAAAGGCAGGTTAAAAAGAATGTTCCTGAGGAATTGTTTTATTGGTTAGCACAGTATGTGTTTTTAATGCAATTTAGATTGTATCTAGTGAAAATTGAGCTAAAAATTCTGAAGCTGGTGCTTGTTCTTGTAAATAATGCACGCCTTAAGTCAACACTTTGCATCATTATCTTGAGCAATGGTTTAGCCTTGATATATTTCAAAACACATGTATTAGATAATGTGCTGTATATACATATGGTTATTTATGGATATAAACTTTCTGATTAGATATTAATGTTAAAATATCAGTGTTTGCTGAAGATGTCTTCCTTGTCCTGCCCTTCAGTCAAGACACGGTGTTAATACTGAATCTAAGAAATTATGTGCAAGTACTAGAATTTGTCAACTTCTAGTTAATCAAGTTAAATGCTCTAACTTGAAGCTTTTTCCCTTCAAAATGGTGTATTAAATGATATGTAAGATAAATTTAAGAGGATATGTTTTCTAGCAAGCAGTTTATTGTAGTTTGATTGTTGAGAAAGCCCCATTTTTTTTTTGGTATTTAGAGGAAGCTAAATCCTGAAAATATCTTAGTGGAACAAATTACCTGATTGAAGAAAATGCATTTGATACTTGTTATTTTGGAAGGGGAGCTGTTTGTGCAGTCAGGAGGACTGAGCTAGCGGTGGTGTCTGGAGAGCATGTCCTTTGTCTAAATGAAAAACCAACCCTGAGAAAGGATTTATATTTGGATATTTTGGGAGAGAGCTAAGACACCTGTTCTGCTACCTTCACTGTTATACCTTTAGCTGAGTGTTTCTTTCTCTGTCCTTTCTTGATACACACAAATGATGAGCTGTGCCTTATATTGCAGAACTACTTCCCACAGCTTGAAGAAAGGGGTAAAAAAGCCCTGTTGCCAGCTCCTTTTGCTAGCCATTATCTGTCTCAGTTGCATGGAACTTACGTGTAAATGCAAATTTAGTAGTTACTGTTTTTTGAATTACACTTGGTTTTTAGTCATTGCTGAGGTTTGTAGTGGTGACATTTTGATAAAGTCACAGTATGTGGATGTGTTCATCTGCTTCCATATGAGGAAACTTCCTTTAAGCACATTTAAAGGCCATATATTAATTGAAAATACCATTGTGTAAAAGGTGGCTGTGAAGCTGGTTTTGTTTTCTTAATTCCACTTACAGCCTTAATTTCATTTCTTTCTTTAGTTGAAACAGCTGGGTTGCTGACTAATTATACCTGTAGTGCCCCAGTACTCTGTCTTCTATACTGAAATTAAGATGAGAGTTTGTGGTGTTTATTGAGAGGATCTTCACTGGTCCCAGTAGGATGGTATATTTCTGCTGCTGAAAATTGTCAAGAACTGGGATTTGCTCAGTAGCTCACTCCAGCAGCTGCTATGCAAGAAACTCCCCCTTTGGTATTTTGGATTTTGTCCATCAGCACTTTACAGATAGCTGCTTGGGGAAAGTGGATACCTGGATGGCTTACTTATGGTCACCTGCAAATACTGGAGCTTGCTGGTTTGGAGGTAAGAGTCTTTGCTAGCAGTGCTAGCATTCATTACAATGAAATGTAATTGGAACCTTCCCTTGTAATTTCATATATTGATTGCTTGCATATGTTGGCTAAGCCTGCAGCATAACTTTACTCGTCTGACTTTGATAACCCTTTGTCCATGGTGAAGCTGTGCAGATACATCATCCCTCAAGGAGAGGTGAGGTGTGCCAGGGCCGGGGGTTGATGCATAAGTTGATTGACCCAAGCTTTCTTCTTCAGCAGTGGCACTGTGATGTACAGTTTAGACCAAAAACATTTTTAACTTTCTGAAGCAGGAAGGATGTGCCTCAGTGCTGTAGCACTTACTTTATAAAGTTTCTTTATCCAGAGAGTCTGCAGGTGTTTCAAGAACCACTGATACAACTTTGTATGTCCAAACTATTCTCTGCAGGCGAAACTAAGGAAATGCAGCTCATGGCATCAATCTTCCTGAGGTTGTCCAAGTAGTACTTTGTTTCTGTAGGTAATGTTCTAGGTGGTATCTACAAGGAGTTTGATGTGAAAAAGAGACAAATTTACTTATGAACTTGTCAGGTGCTAAAATAAATGCGATGATCTGAAGGAAGTGTTTTGTTAATCTGGTATTTGGGGAATAATTATTCTTTTGTTCTGTATGTTTTAGCTGTTTGCTAGGTACACTGTGAGCTGAGCAAAGTGGGGCCACTCTGTTCACATCAAATACTTGTCTGCACTCTTCCTGTACCTTTTTTTGCATGTATTTTGCACGTAGGTGTTGACTGATAGTAAGGAAAACGGTGGGTAAACAGTTCGGTCAAAAAAGCTTATTTATTAAATTTTAATATGTATCTAAGAAGGAACCTCAGCCATGGAGTAGAATAATGAAGTTTACATAGGCGCAGTTTCAATTACCATCTTGGATTAATGGTTATTGATGGTAGAAAGAGCTGCTTCTGCCAGAGTTCTAGTGCTGCTGCTGCTAAAGTATATGAGATGTGCTGCTGTTTCCACAATTAAAAATAATACATTTTCCTTTTTTTTTTTCCTTTACTGGAGCTTTGTGCATGAGGAAGTTGGAGGAATTGTCTCCAGCCTTCCTCTGCTGTGCCCAGCAAATCCTTCTATCCTGTTGTCACCTGTATAGTTATGAAGATGTATGGGACCCCAGCCTTCATGTAATACAGCTCAGGGCAGTGGTGGATTTTTGCTTGAGTTGCTTTGCTCACCAATGCCAGCATGTCAGATGCAGTTTACACTGTTTGAATGAACATCAGCCCTCTAGCAGGAACTTTTAAAAACATTGCTCAATAAAATTCAGCGCAGAGTTGAGATAGCGAAGATAATCCTCCATTTGCTTGTAGAACAGGTGTACGTTATATAAAACAGGATGGTACTGGGGGTGGTTTTTGAGACTTAGGGTTGGGAGGGAAAGAAATTTGCATGGTAGAGCGTGTGGTGGATTTCATTGTCTTGGGCTAGATTTGAGCTGAAATTCCTGTGCACGTGATGGGGAGGGATCAGCTCTGGTCTCTTTTGTGCTGCCAGCTTGACAGCTCAAATACCGATTTCTCATCCTCACACACCTTTTGACTTCTCTTAGCTTTGAAGAAATTCAGTTTGTAGAGGTGTAATTTCTCTTCAGTTTTCCTCAGGCTGACCCAGCCCCCTGGTTAATTCGCTGCTTGCTGTAACATTAAGCCTCATAAAACTCAGTATGTGGAGCTCTAAACCTGCATTTGCTGTTAGCCCTAAAAGTCAAATCAATAATTGGAAGATCTGTAGTTCCTTATCCCAGAGGAGATGCTATGCTGGTACGACACGCCTAGGGCTGTCAAGAGTAGTGCAGCTGGGTAGCCGTGTTCCGTTCTGGTGTTTGGGTCAGCTCGTGTGACACCTCAGAAGAAGGTAGCTCTGACACAGCCTTTTCCTGTGGGGAAGAGGGCAGCAGGAGGAAAAGTGGTCGCTGAAGGAGAGCTCTGCCCTTTTCCATAGTGGGGAGATAATACAGCGTATGAATGCCAATGAAGCATCTCTCTCCTGCAGTCAACTCTTTCTTTATCTTCATGAGCCTTGCTGGGTACTGATTCCCTGCCCAATATCGTGACCTCATCCTTTGTTTTCTCCATAATTACAGGAAACAATGTTGTATTTTTCCTAAAGGCAAGTTTGGTGGAAATCTTGGCCAACCCTCTTGATACTGTGTGTGGCTCACGTGGGGAGCATCTGGGCAGTGAGAGGAGGAGGATTGAGGCTGTTTGGGAGCAGCTTGGAGCTGAGCAAGGCTCACTCAGGAAACTCATTAGAGGTTTAGCTACACAGAGGTACTAGAAAATTAAAAACTTGCCAGTGCCAGGAAGGGAGAGCTGCCCCCTGCACGGGGTTCTATTGACTGCAGTGTTTGGACACAACCAAACTCCTCCCCTTCCTCCCCCCATAAAAGCAGAGTTAGAGAGATGTGCTTTGTTGCATCAGTTCGTATGTGCAGATGTGCACAGCAGAGCCTTCCTGTGAAGAGTGGTGCGCAGAGGGGTTGGAGGTTAATGGATGGTACGGATTTATTTACAGATAATCTTGGTTACACTGGCTGGTTTTTGAGTTCAGACCTCTTGCCGTTAAAGAAAGTCTCTTTTCTGTCTAGATTGAAAACATGTACTGTGTGGCTGAACAGTAGGACAGCAGGTGACAATGCATCATCAGCTCACAGACCATCAGTCAAAAAAGATAGTGCTTACATCATTAGATGTGAGATCATTGCAGAACAAAATTGATAGAGCAAATTAATTATGCAGCTTTTATATTAGTCCAAATATCTCTGTAATGATGAGTCTACTAGCACACTTATAAAATTTTTAATGTATGATGTCTTCACTGGAGAAAAAGTCTTTTGAGTCTTTTTTAAAATTCTGTTGCCTTGACCACTGAGGTCTAATAGCATGCTGGGCTGTCCATGAAGTTGCATTTTGGGAGGTTTGTGTTTCTGTCACTGTTCACAACAGTAATGAATAATTTACTCTTACTGGGTGGTTGTGAGATTTCTGGGGGCTTTTGATTTAAACTTAATGCAGAAAAATGAAGAAATACTAAAGTATTTACCAGGAAAATCATACATATTTTTGATGTAAAGTTACTTCCATTTGAACTTTTTGCAAACTTAGAGTGATGGTAGGAAGTGCTGGAGCACGCAGACACGCTTTTTGGGGGTGACTGGGAGAGTCTGAGCTTCAGCATCTTCAGGCTGGCTGGCAAATGTGGTGGAGGTAATGTAGAGAGATGGAAGGCTCCAACAGAAATCTGTCTTGGTATGCTTGGGTTTCCATATGTCTAAACGTTTTGCTTTTCTCTGTGTAACTGAGCACTGTAGAGATGCAGAAACCTCTCAAGAGCCCTGTGGTGGAAACTCTAACAGCTTTCTGTTGTATGAAAGAGACTTGAGCGCGGTTTAGAACTTTTCACAACAAAGTAGATCACAGGAACTGTTAAGTGCATGAAGGAATGGCACCTTCAGCAAGTGCCTGTAACATGTACACAGTGTGCATGCAGACAGAGGGGGAGAAATCCCCAATTTTACAATTGGCTTGTTTCTGCTATGTTTTAAGAGGATATAGATGTGGTGTTGTGTGAAAAACAATGTACGGTTTATTAATTTTGAAATTTAAGTCTACTCTGAGAGACAGGCACATCTAAAGTATATTAGCAACAGTCAGAAGTGCAAAGGCCCCTTTTCCTTAGGTGCGGAACATCACAGATTTATCTCATTGTTTACTCTGGTGTTGACAGATGCTGCAAAGGCTGTAGATGTGGAGTTGAAATAGTGCTTCTTGTTCTGGGTCTCTGGGGTGTCCAGGATCAGCCCTAATTTGATTAGAGTCACTGTTCTTTTTAAAGTGACACCTGAAATATGTAATTTACATACTCACACAGCTTTCACACTGTTCAGAGACCCCAGGCAATGCTGTCCACCACTTCCCGGTGTTTTAAAGCCTTTGGCAATAGCCATTAGGTAAAATGCATCACTAAAAGCCGTAACTGTGGGGAATGGATTATACAAAACGCTTTACTATGCCAGTACCCTGGAGAACTATTGATGGATACAGAAAACATGGATATTTAACTGGTGTTAGGAGAGGTGTCTTAACACTGTGCGAGTAGAATGAGCTATTTAAGGAGAAAAGTTGCTGCTGCTTGTTATTTCAGGTGAGTGCAAAAGGAAAGTGCCTTAGGGATAGCCATGACAGAGTGATGGTTTTGAGCAGAGTGACAGTGACGATGATGCTCTGTTTTGAGAGAGGCTGTCCCCAGTGTCACACTGGGGGAGGCAGCTGAGCTGTGCATAGGACTGTGGAGTCACCAATACTTGTTAGTTCTGGAAGCTGTTAGTTCTGGAAGAAAGAAAAGAATAAAGCCTAAGTCATGTGGAGGATCCTAGCTTTGCTTTGCTGCTTGGAAATACTTAAGGGTAGCAGAACTGCAGCTGTACCCCCTCCTGGCATGTGCTGAGGAGCACTGGACAAGCCAGGGAGATGCCTTATTCCCTCCAGATATGTGACCAGAAGAGTGAGGACTTTTTTCTCCTGAAAATTGCAATTGGTCCAGGCTTTAGCCAGCAAAGAGAGAAAAGCTTTTACATCATTGTATCTATAGGGAGCTGAAAACAAGGATGAAAACTTGCTTTTCTCTGTGATCTTGGATTGGGAAAACAGAAGTCCCCTGCATCAGTTAATAAGCTACCTGTTCAAAAAGTGTATATAAAGCACAGTTTAAAAAGAAATCCAAAACTTGAGTTTAGCCCTAGTGTCTCCTGCAAAGGATTCAAGGCTTTTTATGTAGTTTTTGGAACGGCTTCCCTCACACTCAAAAATACTAGCTTTTCTTCCCTTTTTGTAAATTATGTGGTGCATGCTGTGCTATGAGCTTTGAGAGGACCTACCCTTCTTGGCCAACACTGTCTCTTCAATTAAAAGGAGAAAAAAACCAAAACAAACCAACCTCAAGTATGGTAGATACCCATAGGGACATGCTGGGAGCAGTGCAGGGTGGAGGAGCTCATGTGTGGATGCTGGCTGGTGCAAGCTGGGCCAGTGCAGCTCCGGGTCTTGGGCAGCATCCACCTCTGCCACGGGAATGTGTGAGACAGGGATGTGTCAGAATCTGCCCTTTGCTCCAGAGTATGAGGTCGTAATAATGAAGGCGGGGGAAGGGTGCTTGAAGTGAAAGTGACCTTGTGAACCTTAATTGCTGACTCATCTGCATTAGCTCTGGTGCTCCCTGAAGCTTCTGTGACTCCTGTGACTCTCGGTAGAGGCATCCAACGGGAAGATCTTAACCTTTGTTCCCATCATTTGGGTGTTATATATTATTGTATACTCTTGTATACCAAAATATTCCTGGTCATCTAGCAGTTCCAAGTCTTTTTCCTTCCTTTTCCTCTTGGATTACACGTGCTGCTCTGGGCATACTCATTTAGGAAAGTGTTGATGGTGGAGTTAATAGGAAGAGTATTCTAATGTTCTGGACTAAGTCAAGTAAATTGAAGCGTCATTCTTAGTACCAAACCCACAGCATACTTTTATATCTCTGAATTTCTTAATTTGCATGTTATGTATGTGTTTTTTCTCACCATGTTCATTTTTATGAAAAGAAGTACTGTGTTATTGAAAGACAAAGTGAATTAAGTAAGCTCGGTACTAAAATGGTCATCAAAAAATGTATCACTTATGTGCACTAATGAGTACCTAGACCTTGGATGGTGAAGAAATAAATTGCTTTCTCTTTTCACTAATTTTTAAACTTTTATTGGAAAGTAAAATTAGGGCCTGCTGTCCTTCTTACACCCTGCTTTCCTTAAATAAAACTCAAAGCAAGATGTGACTTCGTTTCCTATTCTGGTGGAGGCTTGTGTAGCCTATTTTAGATGAGTTTGCCAGGATCTATTTTTGGCACGGATGTCCGCTGGACCCTTAGCAGAAGTCAAGACCTTGACATACAGCGGAGCACTTGGAAGAGGTGGTGCTTGCAGGCAGCCGCTGTCCCTCTGCCAGCCTTCACAGCTGATCAATTCATTACTCTGCTGAGTGCCTAAAGAGAATGCCCTTGTGGCTGTTCAACGTGGCTCCAAAACAAAAACATATTTTGCTCATTTAATAATTGAAAATACATTATTATGTAAGGCTTAGTTGGTACTTCGTGGTGCTAGAAGAGATGATGTTACTGGGCTTTAATCCCGTGTTTAACAGCCGGCTCTTCTGCCATCTGAAGATGTTGCTTAAATCCAAGCAATTTTAGTGACTCTGACCAACTTATTTCTCTCCTTTTTTTTTTTTTTAAGAATCAATTATGAGTCTTGGTCTAAATACGTTCTGTGCTCCCTCTGCTGGCTCAGTGGCATGGATTAGTGCTCTGCTCCCATGGGGAGCAGTGATGGATGTGTGCCCACAAAATACGAACACTGGAGCTTCATTAAAATTAAAGCAGGAGAGACCTCACTGTCTCAGAAAGGAAAAGGTGGTTTGGGCCAGGAAACCCATTTTGTATTCAGTGATTGCATAAGGTTTTACTAACAGAGATAGAGCTATAATTTGGAAATAGTATGTCAATAAAAAAGGTGGCATCTTTTAAAGGTAGTTAGCTTTTTCAAAAAACAGAATGGGAAGCAGGTGGTATTGACAAGAAAATAACATTTTAGTAGTAAGCTTTGGGAAGCTGAAGTTTGTACCAGGGTAGAATCAGGCTTTTTACATACAATTAAAAGAGCAGAGGAAATTAAATGCATTTTAGGTATAATTTGATGCCTACAGTTTCTTTTTCCTTAGAAACCAATGAATATGTGTTAAATTTATCTTGGCACATGAAAAAGATGTAATGACTTGTACTAACAAGATAAAAGAAGAAGGCAGCACTTAATTTCCCAGGTAATACACAAAATAAAAATGATTTGCATGCCTTCAAATGATTATGCACAACCTTGTTAAATGCTGTACAGTACAAAAGAACAATGACTTACCCAGATAGGACGTATTTTTGTGACTGCAGAATGCCCATGCGCAGGCATGAGGGACAGGACTTGTTCTCCACTGGCGCTCAGATTTTTGATAAGCACTGCTGGCAAGGCAGTGCACTGAGAAACATGCCGATATCGAGAATGTCAAACAGCAATGAAATGTCTGTGTGATACTTCATGGTTACGTGGTGGTGCTTTGGTAACAGATGTGCATGTTCTCTGAATTTAAATCGAGTTGCTCTCTGTATGTTCAGTCACCCATTGTTGGGTAAGGTGCTACCCATGGGTGATGTCAGCAGCCCTGCTTCTGTTTTCTTCTAGGGAGTCTCCTCTTAACATGGCATTTACTGCTGGTACTTTACAGGCAAATTGCGCTCTTTGAGATTCCAGAGGGCATTCGGTGTCTTTGTAGGCTACTGTAATGAGTAATGGCCCTCATAGCAATAATTGTAGTGCTGCTTATATTGACTGGCAAGGCACTGTAATGAGGCGTGGAGAGGAGCTTTGTACCCGGCTCACTCCGTTTGAGTTGTCAGTCACTGCTGCATCATGGTCGAAACGGTTTATTGAGTATGACTGCCAAATTTTACGCAGGTGCCAGATTAATTTTGATGTATTGTACTTGGTAGCAGTGACTCTGGACAGTTCACACTGTCTCTGCTGGAAGACTGTCAATGGAAGTGCATAAGCAGTTGGCTAACATAGCAGTGGTGCTGTAAATAATTTCCTCTAGTATTTTCAAAACCTTTCAAACAGGAAATAGTTTAAACAGAAACAGGGCGGGGGTTCCTACTGTAAACTAGACTTCTCTCCAGCTTAATTGCCTTTTAGATGGGCAAGGGCTGTTCAAAGTGTTTCTTTGCTGCTGTTCCTGTGCCTCTGGTGTGACAAGTCCAGTCTGCTCTGGGCAAGATGGATATTCAGATCTCCTGCTGCTTCTTTTGCTGGGGTCTTTGTCTCTTCCTCCTTCCCTCCCCTACTTTTTGTCTACTGAAGTGAAGAAAAATCTTTGTGCCCGCTGTCTCTAGCCTTCCCAGGGGAGAGGTCCTGGTTTCTCCCAAGACCCATATCTTGCTTTTGGCAACAGATACCTCTCATCAAATTCAGTGACTAGTTCAGACCTCTGGATCTCAAGGGATTCACATGTTTTCTTCTTCTCTTGCTGTTGTCTCACCTGACATCCATGCACAGTTGTGTTTATTACTTACTCAGCTTTTGGCATGGTTCTAAAATAGAGATCTTCTTCTTTGTCTGAGTAATTTGGAGGGGAAACCCCAACCCTAATTTTCCAGTGAGTACTAGCCATGTTCAAAAGTTGTTCTTTAAAGGCAGAATTGAAAACCAGCTTCTACTGACACAGTGTGATATTTAAAGCAATCTCTACTGACCATACAAATCACATTAGTTATTTTGCTAGCTTGCTATTGCCTGCTTTGCCATAATTTTACAGCAAGGCATATTGATGAATCCTGCTTTTCAGTAGCAGCCTTCTAAGAATTAAGCTTCGAAACTGATCCAGCTTTGCTTTCTCATTTTGTAATCATATTCCACTCCATGCTGGAAGCTTGTTTTATCTCATACCTTCCTGCTGTCCCTGGTGAGGTCGCCTTATCATAAATTCATTAATTTCCTTGTGATAATCCACTGAAATTACTGACTGGTTTGGTTTTTCTTCTCTGTTTTGGTAAAACTTGCAAAGATTTCTAATGAGTTGAAGAAGCATTTTACAGAAACTGTGCTCGTTTCTCGATTTCTAGCCTGACTTTTTTTACGGGGCTTTGTAACCTGGGAGTAAGTGATTGTATTAGGAAATGCATGGTGGGAGCAATCTGGGACAGGGTAACTTTACAGGTTTCTTCTCCTTTTAGCTTTTGGGATTTTTTAATCTTCTAGTTCAGACAAAAAAATTCAAGTGAAGTCACAAAGCCCATCAGTTTCTGGAAGCAGTAATTTTTCATTTTTTATTACTATAGCTTTATGGTTTGCTCTTAGGCAAAAATAAGTGAAAGAATAGAGTGTTGATCATGTAATTCTCATGCAGCCTGTCTTTGGGACAATGCGGCTACAAATCTCACTATTATTTGTAGGCTTTTTGAAGCTGAAATGTATGGAGTGGGTAATATTCCTGTCTTTTTGTGAAGTATCTTCTTTTTACCATCGGCTCCAATCTCAGCTGGAGATTTTGGTGGTGTTTCTGTACTAGTAATCTTGTCTCTGTGGGCCAGTTGTTCAGCCTACCTCTGTTTTGGTGAAACCAAAGGTGATACTTGGGGTTAATCAATAGAAGATACTTGCATAGTAATTGTAGGGCATCCCACATCTCTGGATGTAGCAGATGGAAACGGAATTTGTTTTCATACTTGCTGGGGATATGTCTGGATTTAGCTAATAGTGATCATTTTCAGTTGCATTACTTCAATTATTTCGGCACATCAAGAGCAGTTACTGTATGCAGTGAAAAGATTACAAAGCTTGTGGGAACAAAAAACTCAGCCTTTTTACCCTTATGAGGGCTGCCTTCATGTCAAGACAAGTTTTATGCGGGGATTATGCATGAAATGTTGTGAGCAACCGTTCTGTAGAGCAGCTCAGTGGAGAGTCCCTGAGAAGAGAATCACATCTTGGTGCAGTTGGTTTGTGGTGGAAGTAGAGTGAAGCCACTGTGACAGCGGCTGTCTTGTACTTGATTTTAGAGCAATAAATCCCCCATCACTGTCATAGGCAACTTCTGTAATGAGAGTGACACGAAAATTTTGAAGATGAGAATTCTTTCACTCTTTTCCTCTGTAAAGGAAACAGCTTTAACAGAGGTTCACGTGGCTGCAGGATGCACGGTGACTTGTGTAACGACAGTGTGTGAAGAGGCTTAGACTTGCCACCAACAAAGTGGTTTTTGAAGGGAAAATCCAATATTGCCAAACTAAGGATGGTTACTAAAAGTAAAAGGGGCACCTCTCAGAAAGAGGAAACCATCATAAAACAGGGAAACTTGGAAAGGGCATGAATTCTGGAAAGTTGAATGTGAGGATGAAATAGGAAAGTCTTCTTCTGAGACTGAAGATCAGCTTATTAATGGCTGTAAGGAGAAATCACTGTTGAAACCTTTTCCAGATAGATTGGCTTCCAGGTGTAAAAGGAGCATTTAATAAAGATAGGAAGGAAAACGTAGAAACTAAACTATTTCTTTGCATCTGAGAGGATTGTAGAATGATTGTATACCTTGGACCCTTTTTCTTAGAGAAGACTTTCCTGAGGAACTGTCTCAAATTGAAGTGTCAGTGGAATGGGATTTATAATTAATTGGTGAAAAGAACTGTAACAAATCATCAGGACCAGATGATATTAAATCAAGATTTCTAAAAGCATTTGAATGTGAACTTGATGAGCTGCTGACTCTGGTGTGTAACCTATCACTTAAGTTGGCCTTGATGATGAAGAATAGAAGATTACAAATGGGATGCCAGGATTTTTTCCCTTTTTTTGTCTTTTTTCCTTCAGAGCTTGATGAGTATTGCAAAGAGATGCAGACAGTACATGTACAGGGCATATTGAGAGAAACTGTAATAAAGAATAGACTTAATGAGAACGTGGGGAAGAGTCAATATTAGCTCTCAGAGAGGAAAGTTGTTTGAAGGAGCCTGTGAGTATGTGGGTGTAGGCAGATGAGCTGGCACGGCAGGCGTAGCTTTCCAGGAAGGTTACCAGAAGGTCCCTTGCTAAAATCACTTAACATTTCAGAACTTCCAGGTAGAGCCTCTGCTTGACCAGTCACCAGTGAGCTATAAGCTCTGTGTAGTTGAGACAAATATGGACAAACAGGGTAAGAAAAAACATGATTTATGATTTCTAGTAGTTTTCTGACTAGGAAGCTTGTCTCTGACTCCTGCACTGGCACTGGGGTTCTCAGACAGGGGTTTGAATGTGCCGGCAGGAATACTTTAGACCTCATCTCAGAGCAGTCAGATGTTCAAGCAGAGATAACTAAAGGAGGATGATTAGTGCTGTTAGATCCTGTAACATGGAAAATCCATAACTGACAATTGTTAAAACTGATGCAGAGGGATTTTTTGGTAGTACTACTGTTTTTACAGTTCATTTGCTGTAGGCCACTTTGAGAGCAGGGGGCTTAGCTGTGCTTTTGGATCTGGTGTGGCCACCAGATGATTCTGGCTGGCTTATGCTGGCAACAACTCTGTTAATACAGCAGCATTACAGGAGGGCACAGTGGGTTGTACTTCTGTGGCATGCAGGTATATAAATACCTATTTTCTTCTCAGGGGTGGAAAAGAGAACATATGGGTTCCCCTCTGGGTATTGTAGTCTTAACTTCAGCTTCTACAGCACTTGAGGTTATTTGAATAAAAATATTTAAAGGAAAGAATAGAAGCCTTTTAGAACATGTGAATCTTGTGCATTATGACAAGATAATGAACATCTAGCTTTTTAAAATTATTCCTTTTTTTCTGCCACATTCATGAGGTTGAAAGTAAAATGTTCAAGAGGCTGCAGAGAGGAGAAGAAACAAAGATGGTGTGCTCAAGATCAGGAATTCACATTCCCAAGCTTACCTATTTTCTTGGTGTGAGGGAGCAAAAATGGGTTTGAGCCGCCTGTCTAAAACCTGTTCTGATGTTCTGGCAATAGCTCTCTATTTAATGCTGTGTTTTAGACATTCGATGTCCTGGCTTCTTTCCCTTGCTTCTCATTATGGTTGAAATGTTGCTTTTGATAATCACTGTATTGGGCATAGAGCGGTTCCTTCAGAGGCACGTGCTGTTCACGTTGCACCGGAGGGGTGTTACACATGTTGTTATTCTTATACTGGTGTGCAGAAAAGGGACTGCAAATGCTGGAGTGTTTATTACCATTCAGCAGCACTTTCACTTGAGGTTTCTGATGGAATTTGCTAGCTCCTATAGGACCACTCTTACTTAGTATTTCTGGCAGCGTGTATTTGCTTTTGTTACAAGAAAAACTCCCGAAAGCAGCAGTGTGTTTACGAAATGAAAAGTGTTTCATCATGGTGTCTGCAGCTTATAAAAGGCTTTGGGGACTGAATGTGTGCAAGTCTGTATATGAAGCAACCTTACCTTGAATGGTCTGTATCAACACATGTTGTGGTGGGGCTCTTTTCCCCTCATTTTCTGGCTCCTGATTCCACCTTTCTGCTCCTTATAGGGCTGGCTCAACCTGGGATGGCTTCTGGATTTAAAAAATCCACACGTTCAGGGAAATGTGTTGTTCAATAAATGGCAATAATGTAGATTATTCTTTTTTTTTTGTTTATGTGCATTGTAAGGACTTCACTAACTTTGTACTGGAAATGCATCATTTTTGTGCAGAAGATAATGATATGCATCTTTTGCTCTTCTCAGGTTGAGACACAAAAGACTTAATAGCTCATTTTGAGGGGCTTGCTTTTCCTTTTCATCAGTGGAACTTCAATTAGGGTTATTTCTGAATAGGAGGAGAACTTGCACTAGTTAAAATAAGGAAAAGAGAAGTGGAAGTAATTTTTATATACATTATATATTTGTATAGAGTGTGCTGACTGACATACTGTAGAATTAATAAGGAAATATTTACATAGTAATCATTTCTGGAATTTGCTGCAGGAAAGATTTAATTTTTTTCCCTCCTACCACAAGAGATGCCAGCCTGATCAAAATATAATGATATGTTTACCAACAGTAACAGATCTGCAACACAGAATAATCTTAACCAGCTTTTATTTCATTAGAATATAGGATCACTTGTTTGAAGGGTCAGAAGCTGTTGCTCTCACTGTACCCTAGTCTGATATTTTCTGCTCACTAATGTGCCTTTTCCTTGGTGTTATGTGAGGGGCACTTCAGTGGCTTGCTGGGGGCAGCCTGCTGGCAGGAGGCCATCTTCTCTCCCCTGCTTAAGTGCGACTGTACTAACTAGATTTTAGTCCTTTACAAATCTTACAAATCCGTTTTAATTCCTCATAGGAGTTGTGGAGGCTTGTAGGGGCTAAAAAGCTCTTGTTTTACTAGAGGGATGCTGTTACGTTTGCTGTCTTATTGTCAGCAGCAAAAAAAAAAAAAAAAAAAAAAAAAAAAAAAAAAAAAATCAAAAAGCAGTCCTGAATTGTCAGGAATCCACATGTGCTGAATATGCCATCCAGGCTGCCCTGGCCTTCCCAGCTGTTGGCGTGTGAGTTTTCTTGTGCAAGGGAGATATTTGGTTGCATTATCTGGGAGTCATTACAGCAGTCTGAGTGAGGCAATGCGACTGTAATAGTTACTCCTGAAATCAGTTATCTGTTGGAGCACTTGCCTCTGGCATTAGGTTGATCTAAGGGAAGTCTTTCCATTGGATTTGAAAATTTGTTTCTAAATTAAAAACAAAATAATTTAGCCATGAAGTAAAATGCATCATTCCTTGTGCCCTCATTTTCATGTTATTGAAGTGCCTGTAGTGAAGCTCAGATGGAAAAATGATGTTGAGGTCAATGTCAGGAGCTAGAATTTAACTGAAGAAAAACATTCTGGGAGAATTTATTAGGGAATTAAGAAATACTTTTGACCTTTCAGGTTTGAAGAAGGCACTGGGTGACACCAAAGATCTTTTTTTTCTTTTGGCCTGCAAAGTAAAACAAATTTCCTTGCTGTTCCTATCGCCCTGCTGTCTTTTCTTGTCACAAACCTTCTTTTAAAATTGAACTGGTGTCTGAACAGCAGTTCCACTGATATTTTATGAAGAGAAGAGGATACAGAGAACTGTGTTCACTTACCTGCCTCCTTTACATTCTGGTTCCTTCACTAGTTGTCCTTCCCAGTTTACCAGCACCATTTTTCTTTCACCGAGATAAGTGCTGAAGAAGCTTTTAAAGAGAAACACAATGCCAGTGCCACTTCAGAATTTTCCCTGTTTTTTGCCATTTTACAAATACATATTACATCTGGTCCACTGCTTCCACAGGCAGCTGCATCAGAGCCTTCCTTGTCATCATATCAAGTACCACTTAAATTCTTCTGGTGGCTGTTGCTTGCTGAATGGATAAAGCATTCACAACAAATTAAAAAAATACAAAAGTACAAGAATATGAAAAAAGATCCAGTTTTTAGACTAAATGTGTTCAAGGAGCCTTTGTCTGTAAGGTCTTGTTTTGAAGTAAGGTTTTGTGTATGTGAGTGACCAGGACTGTGCTGAGCCTCACGTAATGCAAGCAGCAAAAATGCTTCTCTGGAGCTTTTCTCTGAACTGTGTAACCTACCTGTTCTCCATCTAATATACCAAATTTTTACTTTCTTAATAATTTTCTACGTGAGTGTCCCAGAAATTCTTGTTTCCTTCTCGAGTGCACAGTTTTGTAGGTAGTACTAACTATTTGGGTCTATTACTTGTTATTTGTCCTTAAAATTACAGTGTTCTTAGTGCGTGACAGATGTTATTCTCTACACTGACATTTAGCAAACTTGAGTAGTGTTTTCTTTTTGTCTTCAAGTTGCTTTTATTTATATAAATATATATATGTGTGTGTGTGTGTATGTATATAAAATTAGGCATAGATGTCTCAGGATAAACCCTTGGGAAAAAATCCATTAATAACACTATCACCTCTCTTTTCTTGTTTGTATTTGACCTTTTGACTTTAGCCCCCTTCTTTATTTGTCTTAGGATTCTTATATTGTTTTTTTATTTTCTCCCACTAAATTGGTTATTTCCTGCATAACATTGCAGTGTTGTTTTCTGATAGTCAGATAAATGAGACCTACCACATTATGTTTAGAAAATACTGTGTTTTATTTGCAAAACATACTGGGAAAATGTGGCATGAATTACTGCTGGTTAACCCAAATTGTGTCTTATCCTGTTTTTTTTTTTTTCTTTTCCTGCAGGTCTCTAATTATCTGTCTTTTGAAATGTTTTAAAACATTTCATTACTCCTGAGATCAAATCAGCCAACATTTAGATAACAAAATTATTTTTTCCTTTTTTTTTTAAACAGACATTTGCATTTGCTATTCTGCAATCCTCTGGTACCAGTCTATCTTGATATATTTGCTATCAGACCTGCAGTAATCACACCTCATGTGAGTGTTTGAAAGGCTTTTTCTGGATCCCAGAGCTGCAGTGCACTGAGGATTGCAGAGCTGGGCCTACCCTCTGGTTACAGTAATTCCCTGAGTGCCTTCAGCATCCTGCTTTCATCCCCCCTTTCTCATCACTGTTGCAGTCACTGAAGGCTGATGCAACCCATCCAGGTGGTTTTGGATAATTCATCCATGCATTCAGCAATACAATTTTCTTCCAGTTTGCTCCAGTTTTCCAGGGCTTGAGAATGAACCATTTTTAGTCCATCCCCTTAACGCAGAAGAAACCAAAACTTTGGCGGTTGCCATTTTGTTCTTGGGCTGCTTGTTCTTTGCCCATCAGTGCTTTTCTCCATTGCTTTTGAGTTTTGTGCTTGTTCTCCCAGTCTTTGTGGAACAGCTCTATTTGCAGCAAGGTGTGGAACCCTTCTTTCAACAAGGTTTTCACTGGTGATTAGGATCAGCATTCCAGAGAGCTTTTACAGCTTTGTGCTAGAGAAATGCCAAGTTTCCCCTTAATAGAAAAGTAACAAGTAAACTTGCCTTGCAAGCATATACATGTGCATACGTGAGTACCTGTACAAAATCATGCATGCTGCAGGAGCCAAAAATAAAAAAACTTCAGTCCAAATGTGCTGCAAAACTTACTTAGGGATAGAGGACATTTATAGCCAGCCTAGCACTGATTAGTGTAGCCTGGCTGCTTTCTTAATCTGAGTTACCTTTCCTGTGCTTGTGCAGATGCTAAACTGGCCAGGAGGACATTGACATCTTCAGAATATATGAACTATAGGCCTAATTAGTTGGCAACACTGAGCTTACACAGCAGAGGAGCAGTTCTCAGGGTCTTTCTTGGTAAGTTAATGTACAGCACATTGAACCTTTGAAGCATGGCTCTACAGAAGGCGTCCAGTGCGAATGCATTCCTAATTGCCAGCAGCACTGGTTAACAGGTTGTCTAAGCAATTTAATGGCCCAACTTCAGAATAGCTTTAATATATTCTTGTCACCCCATGTGAATAAATTGATATACTGATGAAGATAAAGCTGCCTCATTATTCAAATATTGATAGTAGTGGGGTTTTTTTCTTGTTATCTTTCTTTCTATTTTTGTATTCTTTTGTACTGCAATGCATATTCATGTTCATGGCCACTCAGTGGGAATAAAGGACCTGAAGAAGGTCTTTCTCCTTGTCCAAGGAAGTAAATATTTGGTAACTTGAGATAAGCAAGAGATAACATTTTATTTTCATAAATAATGAAGGCTCCAGGACTTACTTTGAAACAAGGCATATCTTGCCAGCAGGCTTTCAAGACAGTGGTGTAATCAGTAGTATTTAGCTGGGTTCCATGTTACATATATTTTGCTCAGAAACCCAGATTCAGTGTATTACAGATGATATTTTTTGGAGGATGAGCATTCAGTAATAAAAAAATACCAGAACAGAGGTTGTATGCATAGTCTTTATAGCTGCAGGTCTTGGTGGTTATTTAGTAAATTGTGGGGTTTTTTTCTCTCTCCTCCTGTGATGTTGTAATGTCAAGTTTTATTGTCACTGATGGTGGTTTTCTGCTGGTGGTGACCTTACTCATCTTGGAGACAGGTTCTGCACTGCACTGTCAACCCTGGACAAGCTTTCAGCTTGGATTTGCGGGTTATGGTTCCCTCCATCCTACACTGTAACATGTGACAAATGCCATTACTAGTCCTTAAACATAAGCTGTCTTAGACTGGAAGAAAAAATCAGTCACAGTGGAGTGTGCCTTTTGGGAAGATGAATGTGGTCATGGAAAACAGCTTGAACTTGTGGTTAGTTTTGTTTGTTTGTTTGTTACATGCTTTGAGTGTTACAAGTTACATTGTTGAATGTCTTACTGCACTGGATATATGAAATTGAGGGGTTTTTACCTAATTTTAATTGAGGTGGTATCCAGAATGGAAAATCTCCTCTCCCAGTGTTCTCTTAATACAAAAGAATATCTCACTAGGCTTACAAAACCATTGGTGGTGATAAGAAATGAGTCTTACAAATAAAAATCTACAGATTTAATTTGGAACTTTAAATCTGCAAAGGAGGAATAAGATGAGTGGGCAAGGGTGCTCATAGAAATCTGTGATTCCTTGGATTGCTGTGGTAAAGAGGCAAGTGGCCTTTAGTTAAGGCAAGGAGAAACCTTGGTGAATGTAGTTCTTGTTGAAAATGCAGAGAAGATGAGTGGTTATAATTCCCCCTTTCTAGACTAGCTGTATCCTACCTGCCTTTAATGAAGGACCTTTGTGTTTTGGCAATATAGGAATGGCTAAACAAACCAAAAGGACTTGAAGGGGTTGTATGAGTTCTTGCTGCTTGATCACTTGCAACAATTCTTTTTCAATTGTCTAGAAAATGGTAAGAAGGTAGATGCCTTATTATTCCTCTGCCACAAATTGTTAATGTTGAAGATTATAAATTATATTACGTAATGCTAGTTAGGGTTCATGTTTCAAAGCATTTAGCTGCTTCTCAGAACTATTTAAGTATTTGCTCCTTAAAGGAGGGAGCTCCTGTGGTAGCTACTATTTATCTTTATTTAGTCCCTGCCTAGAGGGATTTTTCAGTAGTTAGAGAGCTAACTAACTGTATCTTTAACTTGAGGACTTCCCACTCTTGCCTTGATTGCTTGTTGTATTTCTTTGTTGCATCTTGTCTATATTAGATCATAATGTCTTCAAGACAGGAACTATATGGTGGAAAATCCAGGATCATGGGGTATGATCTTGGTTTAGAACCTTCAGGCAATATTAAAATACAAATAACTATGCTTGAAAGCTGTTTAACATGTGATCTAAACTGTTACAGGGCAGCAGTTTACATTCTGCTTGAGCTTAGCAATATACAGTCAAGTTCAAACAAGTTGGAAACTGACTGTCCTGACTTACAGTTCTTGCTCTGTAATTTACCTGCTTCTTGAGTCTTAACCAAGCTCTGTTATCAGCAAATGAAGCACAAACAGGTATGCTAATGCAGTATTTATTTGGGGATTTTAGTTACAGGAAAGCCAGAGAATTCCAATCTTTCCAGTGGCAGTTTCTTCACCGTAGAACAGCCCTTCACAGTGGGATTTTTTTTTTATATGCAGAACATGCAGTGCAGATTCAGATGCTGTAAAAGCAGTAGAGCTTTATTTAAAAAACTAATTTCTTCGTAAGGGTAGGCACTTAAAAATTGGACCACAACATTCCGTTTTATGCACATGTTAAAGCGTAGTAAACAGAGGCACTATTGCATTCTGTTTCTCAAATGATCAGATAATGTAATTTTTAATAACTTGTCAACTACCAGTAACAGACAGCTGTGTGCAATTTGTATAGGATCCTCGAAAGTCTTCAAAGTGGAAAAATGTACAATAAAATAGCTGTGCAACATGCAATGCATTATTTAACATCATAAAGTGCTGTAGTGCTGCAAATTTACAGCTGTCTATAAGGCACATTAATAGGATGGTAAGTTACCTTCAGAATGAATTTGCCTGGCGTGGGAGCCTCTCTGTGCAGCTGCCTGTGCCTCTTTCCTGCGAGCAGAGGGGGTGCCAGGCTGAGCCTGCTGCCAGCACCTGTGGAATCGAGACACATCAGGATTTTTTGCACTTGAATTCATTTCTGTGTCCACTGATCTTGTGGTGATTATGAGGACAATGGAAAAAAATCTAAACAGAATTGAACAACCTCCACTGGTGCAGCTGGTTGTCCTTACTCAAAAGTCCATTTTCTGTTGGTTGATAGGTTGTCTTATCGGGAATTAAATTTTTCAGCTGAGGAAGCCATCGAACTGGAAATGCAAGAGAAACAGGGTTAAGGTTAACTGAACTGCTGGGGAAAAAAAAAGGTATTAAAAGCATTCGGTTGGCTTTCCTATGGGAGGAGATGGGTCGTCACTTGACTTGCACGGGGAAACATTTGGTACACTGAATGTTACTGAAGAAATTACTGTGTTTGACAAATTTGTATGTAGGGTAGGGTTGTGTAAAGTCATAAACAGGAGACCGATTAAGGGACATCTGAGGCAGAGTTTCACATGAAATTTAATTTAAAGTTCTGTAGAATGGACGGTGCTGCTACAACACAATTTGTTCTCGCAGCACTAAGTGTGTCTTTATGGCCAGCCTGATTGGTTTGGAGATCAGTTGCTGAGTTTTAGTACTGGGAGAGCAGGCAGGCTTGTTATCAAAGAAACCTGATGGAGTGGCAGTGAGTCCTGCAGGTGGTTCCTGGCTGTGGTGGAGCTTCAGTCACACCAAGTAGCAGGGATAGGGGTGTTTTGGCGTGAGGATTTGGGACAGAGGTCTCTTTTGCCCGTTGGCCATTTATCCAAGGAGAAAACTGAGCTATGGGTTTGTTGGTGGTTATTTTTTTTTGTTTTTTAGCATGATGGGAAACTTTGAAAAAGAAGGGGGCTTTGGCGGGGAGTTTGTGATACTTGAAGGCAAGAGAGTTCTTTGGCCTTGGTGTGCACCACTGTCATGTCAGGTGTACTTTGTTGAGTTAATACTTTGCAAATTTTGTCCCCCCTCCTGGGGTTTTCAATACTTGTTTGTTTTTCTTTTTTAAGTACTTGTTTCTTCTGACAGTTTGGGGATGGATGAAAGCAAGTTGGATAATAAGGGGTAGTCATAAAACAAAGGTAATAAAGATGTAATACCTGAGTGGGGCTTGTGCATTAGGACAGATTACTTCTAAATGACAGACTGATTTTCAGAAAAGGCACATTGATCCTGGTGCCCTGGCAAGAGTCCATCCTGTCCCTGCAGCACTCCTGGCACGCACCAGAGAGTGGATGCTTGGAAACCAAAATACTGAGGTTTAGGGGAGTGAGAAATTGTAACCCCCTTGGAAGCTTTTCAGATTATCATGTTGTTTCTCTGGCGCATTTTAGACATCTGTCCCAGGATTAAATTTCCAAATGGCTGTATAAACTGTCTTCAGGTCTTTTTAAAGGATGGAATCACATAATTAAAGATAACATGACAGAATGTCACACCATGTTTATATATAATTTTCTAAATGTGATTCACCTGGGGTATGAATACAACTATAAAATTGGTCGGATAGATTACTGAATAGTTCAGCATGAATTTTTGTATTATCACAATTAAAAGGAAGCAAATTTTGGGAAAATGTGGATTGTTAAGGCTTGATTTTGTTTTGAATGCCAGAGAACCCAGTATGTTATTGAAAAAGAAAGAAGTAATAGGGCCCTGGGAGATCTTAAATGTGAATATTAGCAGCATGTTTCTGGGGGTGAAATCCTCCCAAAATGTGAGCTGTGTCTTGGTGTTACTCTGTAATTGCCCCTTTGTTGGCTATCTGGGAGAGATCACAGGGCTGAAATTATTACTTTGGCCTTGCACAGAGCCTAGTTTGGGCTCTTTCATTGCAATGTTTGCTTTTTAATAAGTAATTCACTCTGGGAAATTACTTCTCCAGATCTCTACAATTGGTGAGGAGAAGCCTGAGAATTAGGTGAAACATATAAAGATGTGAAATCGAGGCTGAAACCTAATATCCGGAAAGGCTTTCTGTTAGCATAGAAGAAATGGAGTTAAAGCAAATATAACTTGAAAATTGTGTAAAGGAGAGGGGGGAAGGAATACTTCGTGAGTTTCAGGAGCACCACTTGGACAACTGTTTAAGAAGAGTACTGCTTGTCCCTCAGTTTTGTTCAGACTTTGAAGACAAGTAATTTCTAAGTAGTCTAGAGCATGGTGAAGCAGACTTTTAGGTTATTTCCAAAAAGTACAGGGCAATTTTATGATGTGAAATTGTTCATTTGCTACTCCTGTTGTTAAACTTTGCTTGTATTCAATAACTAAATCCATAAATGTGAACAAAAGTAGCCTCCCTAAAATGCTGCCTTGCGATTTATTTTGAATTTACATTTGCCTTTTTGATAAAATGGTGAGTTTGATTAGAAACTTCTCATCAGTATAAGCTTACTGAAAAAACCCAGAACTTTGTCAAGTACCACTGTGCTCTTTTGGTAATTATTACTATTATGAAATAACATTCCAAAGCAGTAGTAGGACGTGTTTTGAGTGTTGCCTGTCTTTATCTACGATGAATTTGTACACCATTATCCTGGTGGGCTAAAAGACAGAGATCCTGTTTTCTTCCTTACATGTGCAGTTCCTGCATATCTATGCAGGATTTTAGAAAACCTTTTCTAGCAGCATCTGTAGTGCTGTTGGAGTCTGTTACCTAATGCAGTGCAAGGAGTTTACCTCAAAAGCAGCCTCTTGTTATTGAAGAAATTTGTTGCAGTGAAAAGGCATAAATATTGAGAAGATACTTTTCTGGCTGGATACTGGGAGGAAGCCTTTTAAGCCTTTCTGTTTACCTTCTGTGTTTTGAACTGCACTGTTCTGATAGTGGGAGTAAACAGTGGTGGGTAAAGAGAAGGCAGAGCTTGGCATTACCTGCTTCAGGTGAACATAGACTGGTCCCCATGTATGTAATTTGGTTTCACCGCAGATTTGAGTGTACCTTTACAAACAGTAAAAACCCAGGAGGCCGGTGAATGCAGTGTGGAGTTAAGACTCATACACAGGTATGTCAGTGGAATTGCTGGAGAAAGAAGTGGTACTTTGCCCACCCACTGGTTGAGTAAGGACTGGCCAGCACGTGGCTGAGGCGACCTGGTGTGCAGTCTTGCTTGGGTTTTGATGGGGGACAGGCCTTCTGTCAAAATATGTCAATATTCATCTTGGAATAAAAGCAGATGCTGTTGATTGCTTAAAGAGAAGTAAAGTTGAACTCTATACAGCTGGAGTGTCAGTCTGTCCCAGACCTTGTCCGTCCCCCGTTGCATCTGGGGTCTGGGAGTGCGTCCTCGTATGGGTGCCGGGAGGAAGGAGGAATACTGCATTCAGTATTCGTTCTGATCAGCACTTCTTTGTGCAAATACAATACAAATATTAAATTACTCTTTGTTTTATTTTGTTTGTTAAACGTTTGCCTTCACAATGCAGACAAATTGCTGCTGGCACAGCTATTGTCTTTGCAGGGTTACTCTGGGGATGTATCTGACAGATCTCTATTGCGACACATGGAGGAAAATTCTGAGTGGTCTCCTCTTTCAGAAAATGCAAAAGCTTTTCACTTGGTTTTGTTGTATTTAATTAAAATAAATACACCCAGAGGCTTGAGCAATTGCTGGATGTTTAAAAAATAGAAATAGGAAGATTAAACAATTGGAAAAAAACATTGTAATGCGCAAACTTATTATACAAAATGTATAAACTTATGTTAATAGGATGATAAAAATTCAGGGGGAAAAATGGCTTGAATATTTAAAAGTGTATCTTTAGATCCATTGGCCTTTGGATCCCATGCCCCCAGGAAAAAAATTGGTTAAGTATTTAAAAGTGTGTCTTTAGATCCATTGCCTTTTAGATCCTGTGCCCTCTTTCAGCATTACTTAGTCTTTATATTTATATTTTAAAATATTTAGCTAATTATATTTTATATTGTCTTGTAGAAAATTGATCCTAATTTTTTTCCTGTGTATGCATCTGATGAACTTGGGTTAGAGTTCTGCATGTACATTTGATGGAATGTTACTGGTTTTGTTTAAGGGCTTTATTGGCTTAGAGAGTGATGGTTATTTCGTTACTTTCAAAAAAAAACGGTTTGTAAAGGACATGGTTGCTGTTCTTTTATTTAAAATTAGAAGTTACGTAAATTATCTGACAGAAGTGAGAAGAAAGGAAAAATCCTAAAACTTTCTGGATGATTTCATTGCTTAAGCTGTCTGCAGGCGGAAGCAGAGTCGTGGCCTTCATGTGCCTTGGCCAGCAGTGCAGGTGATGCTGGCCTCCTGCCCAGTTAGTGGTGCAGGCTGCAGTGGTCCTTGCTGAGGGATTTTATCTATTTTTGTACTGTAGATAGCAAAGTGAATTTGGTTTCTGTGGTCCTCAGGTGTCTTCTGGAAGTAGATTGGTGAGTGCTGCTGAGATGGAAACAAGAGATGTTGGTCTGCTTGCCAGACGTGCAGAGGACTCTCACTCAGCTCCCTTGCTTCTGGAGAAAAGATCACGGGCATTTAGGAAATTTGAATGAAATACTGGAGGCTTTCTCAGTATAAATATTGTCAGCAGAGATCAGAACATTTCACCCTTTGGTGTCAGGAGGTGGCACGCATTGAGATCTAAGTGGCACATCTACATATTTCAACAAAATACACTGCCTCTCCTGCCTTCACATTTACTTTTAAGTTTCACTGGCAGACAGATTGCCTTTTATGTCCTTTCTACTCACATAATGCCAGAAGGTTCCTTTGCAGAAAATAAATTTATAGTCACTAGCTGATAAAGGTCTTTCCACAGTGATCCTGCAGAAATGTTTTCAGAGCCATCCTTCGTGCTGTGGTGGCATCGCTCAGCCATCGCTCACCAGACGTGACAGTCTACCTGCAGTATTTAATGTTGTATCTTTCCATTGCAATTTTTCAGACCACATCAAGGAGAAACTGAAATTTGTAAATGAAGACCTCTTGGATAACTTGGCCCAAACTATTTTGCTGACTTGAGCTAGGCAGTCTCATTAAAATGCTTTTTTCAAGTAGGAGCTACAGGTTTATTTGGTTTTGGGCAACCTTTGTATATGTGCTCAAATGCATACGTTCCTGTGCGTGTACAATATTTACTCTTCAAAACCAACATTCAAGCAAAGAACAAATCGCTGGCGTTCATGGTGTGCTGCTGTGGTTTGATGCCAGCAAGTGCCAGAGTGTTCCGTGGTTAGCAGTGCCATTGTTTGCCAAAGCAATCCCATGTTTTGATAACACTACTTTCAGGTTTTGCAGAACCATAAGCAGTTTACACGTGTAAGCTATTCAAGTTTTTAAAGTCTATCAAATCTGCCATTTTACATGCTTTCTTCTTTTTGTGAATAGAGGTAGGTGAATGAAAAATAGCCTAGCAATCAGAAATTATTCTTCACAAAAGGCCAGAAGTGAAAGTGGAGGTATGAAAACACTTTTAAGTAGCAGAGGTAGTGTATGGCATGATAAAAAAAAAAGCCTACTTTTTTTGTCTGGCATTCAGTTAAATTGAAAAAAAATCTTTTGATATAATGAAACAAAACTGCTTTTGTCTGCCATGTTGTAGCATTCTGAACAGAATTTAAAAATAAAAGCAACTGATTTGCCATAAATTGCTGAATTCTACCTCTTGATATTTCGCAAGAACAGAATATTGTCTAATAGTGAAGTAAGAATTCTGGCTACGCATCTATTGTGTTAATGTGGTGAGGAAAAAGTACTTTAAGGTTTTGTTGAAGCTTATCCAGTAACAAGATGCATTGTGATGACTTGAATATCTTAATAGCAAATTTTTCATCTTGTTAATAAGGAGGAAGTGTAAAGAATATTATCAAAATAGTCTGTCTGACATGCAGAAAATGTTAAACTTTATCGCACAGCAACAAAAACAAACTCATTTATGGCCGCACAAAAAAATTATTATGTCCTGTGTTTGCCTGCTATAAATTTGATTTATTCCTCTAGTAATTATAGTCGCTGATTTGGTAAAAGTTGAAAACATTTCTTTTCCCCGAGCATAACAAGACTTCTGCATTACCATTGCTACTGCATTGCAATACTTTGAACTTGCTTAGCAGACATGACAAAAGGTTTTAATTAAAATACTAGTGAGATAAAAAAAAAAAATCATTTGTCTGCATTAACTTTGTACGTTTCTCATAATTCTTTAATTCTTGTAATAAAGGAAAAATACCATGACAGCGATAAGAAGTTGTCCTCCCTCCTTTCTCTCCCTCATCAGTAAAAGATTGTGTTGGAGCTCTGGGATGTTTTGCTTAATCCCACTGCAGGCACTGAGGTATCATTCTGGTGTTCCTTGCATGGTGCAGGACGAGGAGATACTTAGAAGGCTTCAATTCACCAGTCACAATCCCAGCATGGTTAGGGATATGCTAAAATCTATTCAAGCACCCCAGCCTTCCCAGCTCCCAAGTAAATCTAAAATAACTCACTCTTGAGTTTTATCCCATCTGAGTACTCTGAAATTAAAGACGGTTAGCTACAAAACCAATAGAATAGCTCAAGGACCTTTAGGAGTATTTCTGCCAAATATATGGTGATTTAGGTATGATGCTAAAAATAGAGAACATTGTCAGAGTTCATTAAATCTTTCCACTCTCTTTATTTTTTTTTTTTTGCTACTTTGTAATAAATATCTCATTCTCTGAAACATGATTTAAATAATGATGTAAATCAAGCAGAAACTTTGAAGTAAATCGGTTCCTTTGATCTTACCTTGTTACATTTCTCAAAGGGGAGGTTAATTATCAGTAGTTTGGTAATTATTAGATTGCCTTGATTTTTACTGCTAAGTACAGCTTTTACAGTAAGGTAACACCTTTTGTCAGCCTTCTAAGCCTATGTTATAATTGTGTGACTATGCCAAATAAGCATTCAGGTACTTGATATTTTTGGTAGTAAAATAGTTGTTTAACATATATTGCGTGCTGATTATATAGTTGTATTGATGTCAAAATTTGAATTCAGTTAAAATGCATGAAACAGTATTGAATAGTTAACTAAGTTTTTCTTAAATTTATTTGGTTTATAAATCAAAGCAAACTTAGTGCATTTTGCTTTTTGAATTGGTAAGGGAGGGCTTTCAAGTTTTAAAATAGTTATGGCATTAATTCTGGATAGTGACTGGAAAATAGTTTTGGCCCCGGAGGATTTTGTAAATGGTAGATTTAATCCTCTTGTTCTAAATGTTTCTATCTAGATTGGAGAACGAAAACAAAGCTTCATGCTATGTTATTTCTTAATTGATTTCTTCTTTTGAGCGAAACAAGTCTTTGAATTGAATTAACTGGATAAACTGAAACTAGGAAAAAAGCTATTTCTGCATCAGTCAAAAGGTCAATCATTATTTAGAGTTGGTTTAGTGCATTACTTTCAGTTGTTTAACCTGATGATTTGCCTTTCTTGAAGACATGGCAAGCAAATTAGGTTTTTTGAACATACATTGAACTGGAATACTTTTGATACACAAATTAATTTTAATTTTATGAGTATTTACAAATATATAAAATAGGTTGTAATGCTTTAGAAACATAAACCTAATTTTTATTAAGTATATTAGGACATTATTTAAGTATATGTTTAAAATAAACATTTATTTTGCTTCTCAAGGAAAAATCCTTAACCATGTGAAAAGAGAAATTCATGTATCTGAGAGGTTTTTTTATTCTGTGTCACTTAGGTAAGCATGTCACAGGATCACAAGAAATTAGGATTTCTTGTATTTGTGATTACAAGAAATAAGAACTCTGACTATCCAAAGCTGACCATTGTTATTGTGTTGGTACTGTTAAACATCCTTCTGAACATGTGGTGGTGATGCAGGCAGTAAAGTAGTGTGGGAATCCATGTTGTAGTGTTTGCGTTTCAGCGTGTGATGATACAGAGGTGAAATTGTAGAGCAAAATAGATATGTGATGCATTTATTTTACTGTTATCAGTGTACTCAAATTTTGGTGCTTTATTCACATATATAAAATTGAAATACAGGCATTTCTGAGACAGAATTTTGGCTTATTTTACTGAGCATAAACTAGAGTGTTTGTATTGTAAATAACATTTAAAAGTGTTCTTTATTTTAATACTTTCTGTTATAGGAGATCACTCATTGGGGATTATAATTTCTGATAATTTTGGTTTGGGAGTGGGGAAAGCTGTTTATTAACTGGAAATATGCTTGTCTAGACTTCACAAGTATATTCATCCACATTTAATATGCATGTATAATAGATGTTCTGTAGTAACAAATGCGATAGAGTAAATGTGTTAGTCTGTGTTCACTTTAGACACCTGTATTTGAATTTTAAGCTGCATCTCACCTTTGGTAGGGATTGGATGTTCCATTGTAATGACTGTTGTAGAGAGACAGATGAACCTCAGCACTGTGGTGCATTGGAGGACACACTGCTGGCAATGCTGATGTGAGCTTGGTCTGATGCAGCGAGTTGTGATGGATTAAAACCAATCCAACCATTCCATCGTATTGCATTAAGTTTCTAACGTTTCTTATAACACAAGGGTTTTTTTCATTACAGTGAGAATTTGCTGTCCTGTGGAGTAAGCCACTGGGCAAGCAAAGAAGGCTTAGAGCCGCTAATCCTCCAAAGAACAATCCTAGTCCTGACTTCATGCTGTCTGTCCCGTTGGTGTCACTCTTAGAAGTTGGTTTGTGGTGTAGTTGTTCAGATCTCTTCATTTCTGCACCGCAGTGCTAGAGCTGTTCTGCTCTTTTGGTGTTGAGAAGATACCCGTGTGGTTTTCTCTTGTTCTAAAACCCTTCAAAGTTCTCTAGAGTCCCTTAAAGTCAGTTCTTTGCAGGAGTCTGCTTGATGTGGAATTAAAACCTTGCAAAAGAGGATGTGGGGAACCACTGAGTGGTGCTTGGAGAGTGCTCCTTTCTAGCCCATCCTGGACAAAGTGGCGGTAACCATGTTCTGTTCTTTTTCTGTTTTCCAAGCTAGATTAGAATCAGCACAGGTTTTTCTGGTACAGCAGTGTAACTGTGGCTTATACAATGTAGAGAGCTGAGATTTTGACATCTTGTGTATGGAATGAAATACTCCTTCTGGTTTACCCTTGGCAGATTCAAAGGTTGAGGCGACTGTTTGGGGAATGGATACTTTGGATGAAAAGAGATCCATTCTCTCCAGTACCAGTTACTCTGTATGCAAGAAAAGACACAGTAGGCTGATGTATACTTAAGAAGAGTAACTCTAATCCTAATTACTAATAATTAGCTACTCTTAATTCTTGAAACATGTATCTTTATCCCTTCGTTTACTTAGTAGCTAATAATAATTTGTATGCCAGTCATCCATGTTTCCTCATTCTGTAAACCTCTGTTAAGTTCTTCAGGATTTCATTCATATTATACATTTGTCTAAAAGCTCAGTACTTTGAGGAGGGGAGAGGAGGTGCAGCATGGGAACCTATATCAGAAAGGAGGTTTCTACTTTTCCTCCTGATTATTTTAGCACTGTGATGAAGAGGGCAAGTGGATGACTCTTTGGAGGAGTGAGAAAAGGTGTGAAATGGATTTCTAGTGAAAATTAGTCTGTTCCAGAGTAATTGTTCATCTTGTTCCAAGCTAGAGCCTTGTTTTGCTTTGTGTCCTCTCTTTTGAGAGAACTGTCAAGGAGCAGTATAGAGTCATATAATAGCTTAAAAGATTCTAGGAAGCCAGAAGGTGAACGTGGCCTACGTGTGCTTGACTGCTGAAAGTCCAATCTGGCCTCTTCAGTAAACATTGACAGCAACTGTTCCTGTTTAGTCATGGAGAGTGTTGCTCTGTAGTGTTACATGTACAGGAATAAAATGTGCTTATGATGTATCAGCTCTGTGAAGAGCTTCAGCCACTTCTTGTTTTACTAGGCTCGTGCGTGTATTGGTCTACCAGCCTGGCTGTGTCAGTGCTGCTGAAATACAGGAAAGTCTTTAATCTGGTACATCTCTGAACAAGATGACGTAGCTGCTGCCCTTTGGTACTAGGAAGATCTGTGGGCTGCATATTGACGTGCACCTCTACCCAAGTGATGCGGATCCGTGATTGTTCCCGCTCCTTTGACGCTATCGGAGATGGGGGCGAGATGTACAGCTGTGCTTGGATAAAACAGTAGTGTGTCAGTTGGATATATCTGAAGAAATTTAGCCCCTCTCCCTCCAACAGCATAGACAAGGTAAGTCTTTGACTGAGCATTGGTTTTGCTGATCAGTAGAGAAAGCACTGTAGGAATTACCTTGTTACAGTAAACATGTAGCAAGTAAAACATTGGCAGGGACCTTATGGGCATCTGAAGTAAAATTCCTGGTCAAACCTTGAGTTGCCCAAGGTGGGTTGCGAATTTTCCTTGTTGGCACAGGATCCTCAAAGAAGATAGAGCACATAAGCAATGTTCCTGGATTTTATACAAGTGGGAGTAGTGGAGGTGTCATTTCTCCCTGGAAATCCTTGTAACTTACTCATCAAACTTAGTCATACCTGGCGCTTGTAGGTAAGAGAGATTGTTCAGAATCTCTTAAGAAATATTTTGCCTTATGTTGAGAGCTTTGTTTGCTTTGTGCCCAGAATTCTCATATTTCCATGTCTGACCTGCTCCGAGGACCTACTATCAAAATAACTGATAATATTTTATAAGACAATACCAAGAAACCAAATGTTTGTCGGCTCCTTTTTTTCTTCCCCCAGAAGAAAGCTGTGGAAGGTTAGGCAAAAACATGCATGTATTTTAGTAGTCCAGCTTTGGCTGAAAAAACCTGGGCTGTTGATGATCTTTTGGATAGTGCCAAGGGCTCATCTGCCTTCCATCTCAAAGGGATCTGCAACTGGAAAGGTCATCAGAACGCTGATACTCAGTGCATCTCTCTGGTTATCCTGGGTCTTAGTTAAGCCAAGCACGAAATGTCAGCTCCTCCAGCTCTAGAAATACTCATGTGACTCAGTATAGCAACGGGCCTGGTAAGTATTTGCCCGGTGGTGCCAGAAGAAAGGACATGTTTGTGCAGTAGTGTTGTATTCTTTCTAACTTCCTTAAGTGTATAAGGATGCTGTTGGATGGCCTAGAAACTCTTAAGTCTGTTAGTCGGCATTCTTGCTGTAGTAGGCCAGGAGCAGGGTTTCTTCTCAGCCACATTCCTAGGATTTTTTGAGTGCAGCCTTTTGAGCCCTTCTGAAGCACGTGGGGCTCCTCTATACAATCATGGCTTGGTTCTCCAAGGTCTAGCTAGCCCTTCATGTGAATCATGCTTTTGTTGTCTTTTGTGTTTTGTAGAGATTGAAGACTGAAGCGATTGCTGAGCTGAGAGCTCCCTTGTGACACAGAATTGCATTTTTCATAGAGAGAAACTGGCACTTGAAATCATAAAAGATGGATTTTATTTTTATTTTAATTGTTCTGTCCTTGTGCCCAGCTCTGTTTTACACTTTAGGGGAACCATAATATTCTTTAGATATCTGCAAAGTTCTTGAATAAATTAATGTAGAATTTGGAAAATAAACTCACTTTGTTGTTTATTATCAAAGCAGAAGATGCCTCAGCACTAACTCTGTCTGCATAGCTAAGATCAGCATAGCTCAGACGTGTGCAAATCAAATGCTGCTTCATCTTTATAAATAAGTTTTGTCACCGATTGGCAGAATATCAGCTTGGTTCTGTATTATACAGTATACAATTTCTGTGAACTAGATATTCACCAAAGGTAACATTAGACACTGAGCAAATAATTGTTTCCTGTCACACTGCATTAGTAACTGGGAAGAAAGTGTTTCCTAATTTGTATTTGTGCAGAACTAAACATAGCTCTAGTGAAGCTTAACTTCAGCTCCAGCCATTCAAGTCCCTAAGAAATTCAGTACCTTGTTTGTCAGTCACTGGGAAAATGACTTTAGACATTCTGTATGTGCTCCTTGCCCTCCTACTTCCCAGTTTTATAATCTTAGGGACTTGAATGTGAGGCTGTCCAAACTCTCAGAAAATCCTGATAGTCCTGGGTTAGTTCCTGCAGACAGCAATATGGCAGAGATTTTTTTCTATTAGGAGTTCGAGGATATCAAGCCCTGACTGCATTCTCCATTCCACATTTAGCAAGGACAAGGTTAAATTGTCCTGCAGTTATGTTTTTTAGCAAAAACTGCTCTGACTTTTCATGTAAAATCTGTAATTTATTAGCTGTTCTACTCTAGTTGTTCTGTAGAGCTGATAGCCTGATACACAAGATCTTAAAAAAACATTAAAGAAGTATTCCGGTTGGGATGTACCAGTGAAATCATGCTGGTAAGAAAAATCTGATGTTACAGGAAGGTGTATTGAATAGATTGTGTCTCCTCCCTGGGAAGCTTACAAGCTGGTGTCTGTGCCTTGGTATGGAGTCTGGCAGCTATGGGATAACAACGTTCGTGCTGCATTTGCACTGAAAAAGGTGGCACTGCTTCCTGAGATGATGGAAATGCCAAATGCTGCGTTTCGGAGCTTGAGTCTTTCAGCTGGCATCTGGGAGAATGCTTCAGGTTCATCTCTTCCAGTGAGGCTAAGTGTGAGCCCAGGCTCAAAATAGTTCCATTATTTTTTTGTATTAATTTGAATTCATCAAGGTAAGCTCATTCTCCGTGGCTGTCTCTGCTGGACACTGAGCCAGAGGAATGTGTTTAGAAGGTCTGAGGGGTCTTCCATCCACGGTTTGGAGAGACCAAGACAGTACTTCATCATTCACCTGTGTCACTTCAGCCTTAAGTGTACTACTACCTTGTGCATTTTGTCCGTGCTCTGCCCAACTTTCTCATGTTACCGGTGATGCACATAATTAGGAGGAGGTTGTTGCTGGTGGGGAGGAAGAAGAATCCCATACTGGCTGCACCTGTACCTCTTACCTACACAGAGATCCTTTGAAGAAGTGATCTGAAGAAATCCAAAGAAAATTGCCGAGGTTTGTAACAGCTTTCCTCCTGGCAGTCTGAGGTTTATTTGTACCGTAGGATGTGACAGGCAATTCCTGGTGCCTCAGCTCTGTCTGAAGTGTGAGTGATCGCTGGAAACACGAATGATTGCATTAGCAGCTTTCTTCCCTCCATTGGGGAGAAATTTTGAATTTGAACTCTCCCCTCACTGGGATCTTTGAAGTTTAGATCTTTAAAATCATTCTCCACGCCAAAGACCTACTAGTGCAGTTGTCATCCTTCCCATCTCTGGAGGACTGGACAGCCTCCCTTCAGAGGCCATTAAAGCTGCTTGTTTCATCCTCCAGAGAGGTCAGCAGAGAAAGACATAAGTAAGTAATTATTCCCTGCCTCTCCTCCCAGTAGCTCAGTGAGCTCTGGAAGTTGAAACATCATTAAATCTCTGAGCAGTGTGGACGGTCTGCAAGCCAGCCAGGGAGCCCATGTCGCATGGCGGAGGGAGGGCCGAGTAACAGGTGCTATTTAGAAACTAATTAATATTTGTGAATAACAATGTGCTATTAGTAAGAAAACAAATGAGTCTGCTTGTGAATATTTATGATGATGACTTTCAACACTGCTTGGATCATGCAGTGCTTTTCCAGCTGCTGCACCTCCTCTTGTGTCACAGCATTTCTCACCAGGGTGAAAATACTCTCCGCTGTGTGGATCTGTCCTGCAGGGCAGCAGCTGGCTGAGCAGCACTGTGGAGTACACACTCTTAGAAGAATATTCTCACCAGTTTGGTATTAGTGGAACACTAGATCCCAAACATTTGAAGTATTCTTTGCTGGTGGAGTAAGCCAGGAGTAAGCCATACAAATTAGCTTGAGATTTCATCCCATTAAGAGCCAAACTATGCACAGAGGTAGTGCTATGTTTGAAGAGAAAGCAGGTGTTAAAGGTTGTTCTACCTCTTAATGTTGTGTGCAAGTGTTTTACAGTAGATCAAACTTGCCTAATGTAATCTTCGTAATGCTTTCATTTAAAAAGCTCCCTGTGGTTTGTATTTGTTGAACTGAAAGAGCAGAATCTACTTTGTAGCTTGGTGAGGTGGGGTGTTCCACTGAACATGTGTTCACACTGCCATTTGGGAAAGATAATAGGTTTTTAACCTCTGTCAGCGTTGGAATGAGGTATTTATGGAGCTCTGTTGAAGCTGTGCCTAGGCAGGTAACCTTATGATGCAGGTTTTTCACAATTTGCCATTTTCTTGTGATAAATTGTGGCTGTTCTTGGCCCCTTGCAGTGCCTCTTGCAGCGTCAGCCAGCATGGGAGCTCACCAAGAGATGAGGAATTCTTTGCTGTTGTCAATGCTGTGTAAAAAGCTCATGGCTGCTGGTGCTGTGTGTTCAGTAAACACTGTCTCATAGATTGAAAAAGCAGCCTTGAAGAGTTCCAGAAAATATTCTGGGCTTGGCACATGGAAACTGGAAAAACCCATGGAGGGAGTGCGCATGTTTTCAGCAGCAGAGGTGTCCAGGTGCAGCTGGAGGTGCTGGGCTCTTGTTCAGGGTGCTGCAGGGGATGTGCAGCATGGCACTTACTCTTGGCAGCCTCCCCACTGCTCCTGCTGGCCTTGAGTTTAACTTGTGGGAAGGGGGGAGGCTGTGTGTACTTCGGTGTGCTAAAATCCTGTTGGTATGGTCTCTCTTTCGTCACTCGAGGCCTCCAGCAGCCGAAATTAGCAGATGGAGACTGCAGCATGCTGCACGGAGGAGGTTATCTCCAGTGAACTGCCATCACCACTTTCGTCACTGCTGATTAATTTTCTTCGTTAATGTTTAATCCTCAACCAACAGCAAATACGTAATGTTTATATGCCCTTTCCCTGTATAAGCAGAACATCTGTTTTATATAGTTGGTTAAGACATCCAAAACTGAATCAGTGTAAAATTTTACATATATCTGTCAAACAGATGCAAAGAAATTCAGAGCAGAAGTGATCACTTCAGCATGCACAGGTCCTCTTGTCTCAGGGATTTCCAGGAATCTTAAACTGCTTATTAAACAGTGCTTAATATGACTGAGAACATTTTCTAACCTCATCTTAAAATTCTTTGCTCCATCTTAATATTTTCAATGTAGAAGAGGTGGTTTGGGGGGGTTTTTGGTGTGGGGTTTGTTTTTTTTTTAATGACATGTTTCCACTTCCTTTTCTAGCAGTACTGTCACTGTGGTATAGCTGAGAATAGTTGATGTGAACTGTCCCTGTTACACAAATGCAAAAATCTACTTAAGCTTTTGAGAGAAAGAAGTTTCTAGTGAAATACACGAGTATGTACCATGCATGACTGCAACTGTGTATTAGAACTATAGCAAATTCTATAGGGTTTCCAAGGAGTATGTTTAAAAGGATGCATAAAAAGGAGTATAACAATTAGCAGCATAGACTGATGTATTTAAAGGAAGTCATTAATTTAAAGTGTCGGCCTAGAGAAATTTCAAGCATTTTTATGCATTTAATAAAGGGTTGCCTTTTAAGTAGCTTAAGTATCCTTCTCTGTATGCAGCATGTCCTGGGAATTAACAAACCACTTACTGCTGGATGGATTCCATTGAGATGCAACTGCCATTCTTGCAGCAAAGACTGATGAAGAGAGTGGAAAGAGCCAGTACTGAAATGGTCATCCTCTTAGTCTGGGGGAAGGGAGAAAACAAATTTGTATAATCTCTCTTCTGTTTATTTAGTATGCTGATCTTGATGCCATGGGAATCAAGGTGGATGTGTGCATGCCTAAAAGAGGGCTTTCATCCAATTTCAGGGAGCCTGGCAGGAGGTGCCAGGGTGCTTGTCTAAAATTCTCACCTGAGGGATGGAGACCAACAGTGTGGGACAGCTGAAGGTGGAAGCTGGTGATCTGATACTGAGGGAGAGATGCTGGGGTATAAAATCAGGACCCTGTGTGAAAGGAGGAAAACCTTATGACATGTTCTAGACAAAGGAGCTTGCAGGGATAGAAGAAAGAAGGACAGTGTGGTCAAATTTATGGAAAACATACTGAGGAGTATTGTGCATAGATATTGGCAGGGTAAGGCCTCCGGGTTTAGAACAGGAGCACGTTCAGAATAATTGCAGTGAAGGCTGCCAGTGTGTGCCAGAAGTAAATATAGTAGTGTAAGCACTGCTACAGAGTCATTGAAGTCAATGCTGCATAACATAAGTTGCATAATATATTTGTTTGTGTAAGTTATTAGAGCCAAGTTTTAAATGGATCTGAGTCCTTGGAAAGGTGAGTGTATTCTGGTTCCCTGAGCTGAGGTTTCCAATACATCCCAGTCTGATGTGGGGGCAGACTGCCAGCAAGAGGGGGGAGGTTGCTGCTCCCCTGCTACCAGCTCCAGTGCTTGTCCGAGCAGCTCCTGAGCTGGTTCCACACAAAACGCCAGGAGGAAAGGAACTGCCCTCTCCCCTCAGAAATGGAAAAAAGTGGGAGGATTTTTGTTGTCCTGGTCAGCTGAGTTGGTGAGGGGATGAGAGAGGGCGTCCAAGGGGTTGTGTGTATGAGAGGATAGGTGGAGGTATCTCTGAGTGCAGGGGGCAGCGGGCAGGCAGGCTGTTCAAGCCTCATGTCCCACCTCAGAACTGGAGCAAACCCTCTCCCTCTCCCACCAGAGCTATGATGGTCAATGAATGATGCAGCAACCATCAGACACCCAAATTTCAGGGCACTGTCACACCCTCCGTAAGAGGGCTGAAACTGTTTACAAAATGCATACTTTGTAAATGGTAAAGACTAAATAATGTATTCTGTGCATTTGCATAATTTTGAATCACTTATCCTTCTGAGGGCTGTAGTCATTCGGCTCCTGTTAAAGTACACTTAGCGGTGCAGTTGAGCTCAAGCTGCTGGGTTGAGTTGACACTGAAGATAGGAGTTGGGTTTTTAGGGAGACCACGTGTGTTCCCCTGTGACATCCCTGGCACCACATAGCAGTGCCTTGAGGGCTCACAGTGCTGCAGGTGGGACAGGTAGGAGGCACGGTCAGTGCTGTGAAAGGGTCAGGATGTCTTTCAGAAAGAGCTTGAGACCCAGAGCAATCAAAGTGGGACATATCTCCATGGTGATGGCATGCAGGGTCACAACCTTAGAAGGCATTAGGAGAGAAGCTTCTGCTCTGCACTGGGTGGGATGGAGGGGGTTACCAGCTGAAAATGCTGGAGAAACACATCTTTGGGCAGTTGCAAGGTGACAGTGGGCCGTGAGGATGGGGCCTGGGCAGAAGATGCTGATGTGGGGAGATGCAGAAGACAGATAATACCAAAGATGGGGAGTCACCCGTGAGCAAAGTACTCCAAGAACTTGCTTGATTTGGGTGGGCAAATGAGCCCTGACAGGGAGGTGGTGTAATTCATTTTTTATTGTCAGGGAAATAAACTTCAGGGATAGGGAAAAGCTGTTTGAGCTGCTGGATCAATGTTGGCATGAAAACAAATTGATAAAAGGTGTTCAGGAATAAGTGTTAGGCTGAAAGTCTTTTTAACTACTGGAGGAGCTCAGCTCTGCAGTTAGAATTGGATATGGAGGCTGAGGAAGAGCACTGTCGGTATATGGGGCTCTGTTGCTGTGATCAGGGTTCTTGGATGTGATACTTGTCATGGAGGGCTAAGATAATGATCTGTAAACATCTTTCCTTCTTGCATCTGGTGGTGGATTATCATGACTGTGTCATGTGCAAGGAGAAAAGGGGAAAATGTCCCTTGCTGCCTTGGTTTAAAAAGTGTCTGTTTGGGAATATGTGCTGAACTGAACTGCTTCTTCCCCAGGGTGGAGAATTCATGTTATTAAGCAAAATTTTAATCTTTGCTTTACCTTTAATCTGTGAATGTCTCTGCTGTTTTGGTCACTTATGACACTCACTCTTATGTTGTTTGTTTTTCCCCTAGGTATTTTTATGGCCTCTGTCACAGTGGTGTCTCAGTGTCTTCCAGGCATTTATGGATTTATTCTGAGAACGTTCCTGTGAGGTAAGGAAACATTATCACTTGGTTTTACAGACTGGGAACTAGGGCAGAGGGAGACAAAGGTTGCAGGAGTCTTGTAGCGTAGCCAGCAGTCAAACACTGATTGCCAACAACTTCATTATTGTGCTAATCCCAAACCCAGCTACCTGTCTCTGGTTTTCTTTCTTTCTTCCTCTTTTTACTTCTTTGGGTTTTTTTTTCTTCTCTTGTCTGAGTTTTAGTAGCAACAACCTGCAAGGAGCTGGGAGGACCTATGGAAAATATGATTAGGGATACTGGTGTCCTTTCTTTAACATTGTTACTTATGAGTTGAAATTCCCTTCTAAAAATATCAGCAGATCTGTTTATGTTAAATGATTAGCGTGTTTAGACTTCCACAGATAAGCTGCCGTCCCTTTTTGAGTCAGTAACTCCTTTATCCTACCTGTCTAGGCTTGTGGCTCTTGAATTCTTACCCTGCCTAAGCTAATGCCATCCCAATCACCTAAAGCAATGCCAAGAATTTCATCATCCATGCAAAGATCTGATTCATGTCAAGACAGGTGTAAAGTTTCTCAAGCACACTTATGTATAATTACTGTTTAACTTTATTTTTCAAAGATCTTTCCAAGCCAGCTAAAATGTGTAGCTTTATGCTCCCAGATTCTCCCAGAAATTGGATTTCAGTGCCTGATTAGTGATGCAATCCCTTTCAAAAGTATCGCAAAGTTTCTGACACGTGCGTGCACTGAATTACAATTTAGATCATAAAATCAAATATCATGAATAACAGCTTGAAAAATGTCTCTCTTTTTTTTTTTTTCCCTTTCAAGTAAGTAATTTTTAAGTTAGGTCTCCCTTGAGCCCTTTTTTCTCTTCAAGATGGTATTTAAAGTGTGACTTTTACTACTTAAAGAATTTTCTTAGAGTTACAGCAATGTTCTAAGTTAGGAATTCACCAGCAGGCTCTGACAAATATTTTTATTGTATATTAAAATCATCAACATTATTAAAAATATAACATTGCAAAGAAATATTTAGTACTATCTTTCTAATTTCACAATCTGTAAAATACATGTATTAGATCACATTTATGCTCTTTATTAGTGAGTATTATGTGTCCTTCTGTCCCCAGGAATGAGGCCCTAATGACTCATGAACTGTCTCAAAGTGTACTAAATAAGATTAAAGAGCTGGCCAGTGACCTTAACAGTCAATTAGGCTATGTGTTCCTGAGCCCAGTATGTGTGGAGTGTAGAAGAGTAGCAAAAATTCATTAGCTAAGGTGCTGATGCTTTTAAACAAGCAAGATTTCTCAAACATGAGGAACGGGTGTTGTTGCCTAAATGGAGATAGAGGCACATACAGTAGGCATGTCTTTGTGTACACGTGTTTGAAAGTACTGCTGATGTGGTCCTTGGGTGGGGAGAAAGCTGCTCCTGGGCTTTTGGGCTCAGAGCCTTGTGGAGGAGATCCTGCCAGCACCTGGTGCTGGGTTGGGCAGGGGCAGGTGCAGTTGGAGGTGTGGTGCTCAGGGTTTGGGATGTGCCGCCTGAGAGGTTACGCAGAGACAGCGCAGTGGGAGGGCTGCTTTCAGAAACCTCGTGTTTCACAGCAGCAGGGCAGGGAAGGATGTGTTGGTGTGGTGTGTGGCATGCTTGGTTTGCCTCAGAAGT
This sequence comes from Gymnorhina tibicen, assembly GCA_013399875.1. Lineage (NCBI taxonomy): Eukaryota > Metazoa > Chordata > Aves > Passeriformes > Artamidae > Gymnorhina > Gymnorhina tibicen. The sequence goes on along the minus strand of VXAZ01010408.1, from coordinate 1,689,827 downwards.
GAGCCCAGGTTGGCGTGATTGCATTTGGGTGCAGGCAGGAGGGTGAGCAGGAAGGCTCTGGGCTTCTGTGCCCGCTGAAGAACAGAGTTCGAATACTGCATCCCCTTCTCCCTTAGTTCAGGAGATGGGACATGAACGGGTGCTGAGTATGCAGAGGTGCAGCCAGGTCAGATTTCCTGTTCCCCACAAGCTTCCTTGCAGGCTCATCTCTTCCATGGAGCTGTCAGCATGAAGGCAGGCTGGCAGTGGGCAGCAGGGCCGAGTATATCCCAGTGATGGGCTGACTTGGAAACCTGGGCAGTATCTGAATTACGATACCATCTGTCATCTTAAGTTGACATTTCCTAACTAATCATCTGCATTTTGTTTTATATTGTGCTCGGAAGCATCCTAAAGCAGTTTTAGTTCGGAGGTGGCCACCGCCCTGGGGGGGCACTACGTGGTGACAGAACTGAATCAGGAGAAGTGACATTACACGGGCGCTGAGGCGGCAGCTTGGTCATGCAGCTCCTCAGCAAAACAGCTGTCCTTGAGGGCTTCTCAGTTTTATGGCACTTCTTTTCTGGTATGTGCAGTTAAGAATGCTTTCAGCTGACCCTGAGAAAGTCTTCTGTCATTCTTAAAGTAAACTCAGATTTTAAGAAAGAAAAGATGACAGACTCAGTCAATAAAAAATGTGGCTGAAAGTACAGTTTGAGTGGCATGCAATAATATCTTTTAAAGTAAATCAACTTTCTTGAACATAAATTGGACGGAATCTCCCTGTTCTAGGTTGTAGTTTATCTGTAGGGTTTTCTTTTAAAATAATTTCCTTAATGATGATTTGGGGGTAGGGGACAGGGGAGCCTGGGAACAAAGTGGATGAATGGTAGAAAAAAGAAAAGGAAGCCTTTTCAATCACGTCAGGCTGAATCTAAAGCATCGAGGAATGATGTTACAGGAGAACCCCTGAAGATAAACTGTAACCTAGATTAGCAGAATACAGATTAAGTTTTCAGGAGTTTTGAGACAGCACTGTATCTTGAAGCAGTCTTTTGTCATTCATTTAAACTAAAATCCTTGTATGGTTGCATTTTCAGGGATATACAAAAACACCTATCCATTTGAATGTTAGAGTCATGAAGTTAAGAAATTTATTAAAGTGAATACTGCTTGAAAAGATTAAAAGAAGAAAAACAAAGTTAAGATTTTTCATTTGAACTGGCTATTGCTAGAGAAATACTGTATATCTGTGGTCACGGTTTGGGGGATTTTTATACAAGCAGCATTACCACTGGAATCGCAGTTGAAACTGAGATTTTTACATGAAACTGAGTTTTTTTCATTCTGACTTTAAAGTGGTGTCATTGGGTTGCATTGTCCTCTTATATTTTTATTTTTTAGTTTATTTACATTTTGGAAAATGTGTTGCAATACCATATTCTAATTGAAGGGTTGTTTTCAGTAATAGAGGTTATGTATTTCTACAAAATGTTGGCACAAAACCTACGTGATTCAAAGTGATTTAATTGTGTGTTAATGCCACATTGGCCAGAGCATACTAATAATTAATGTGAAACAGCGAGTTACCCCTTACTTTTCACTGTAATCCAGTGAACAGTGTTTTCTGGCTGTATTTAGATGACAGGCTCAAAAGGGCATTGGCAGAATTTGTTGGCGTAGTTCAGCCTTATTTATATATGACTATATATTTTTTGGACTTAAGAGTCTTTGCAGGTCTCACAAATAAGTGGATTGCTTTAATATATTGGAACCCAAATGGCACGACTACTGGCCATTTAGCTGGCTTCACATGATGAGTGTTGGAGAATGCATGTGGAGAGACAAGGGTGGTGTTTAAAGCTCCAAATTTGCACTCATAAAATTCCCTTCTGCTTTGAAGGTATTTGCTTTAGCTGTCTACAGGGATATATATTTTCAGAAGTTTATTTATGAAAAAGAGGCTCAGGAGATGCCTGAGATGTTACAAGATTTTGTCATATTTGCAAAATTGAAATTGAACACGAGCTTTAGCCCTCTGGTCTTTTTCATTTCCTTTTCTATTTTATGATCAGTATATTGGTAGGTGGCTTTTGTGTTGTCACTTCACCTGTTTAATTTAAATTTAGGTATCTGAGTGTTGTGCAATAAAGGTAGAATCTCCATAACTGGCAACATAACCTTGTCATCTCGCAGAGTCAGCACTTGCTCATGCTCTGGCGCAACGGCTTTGAATAGCTGCCACCCCATGTGTGTGTTTCCTAAACTCGAGATGAGTGCTGAACTCATTAAAAATACATGCTATATAAGTTAATGTGCATAAGGAGTTTTGGTGCTGAGATCTCCTTTGAGGCTACATTTAACTCTAATTAACTTGGTTTCATTCTGTCTACTATCAGCATAGGCTTGACTGAAACCAGCCAGTATTGGTTAAACTATGGGTTTGAAGTAGAGCCCAGCAGGGTGATGGATTAAAAAGCAGGGAGTTGTCACTGTGCTGGGGTTCCCAGTGCCTGTGGCAGCTCCCGAGGCTGTGCCGGGCATGAGCACCAGCTGTGCCATTCCTGGGGCACAGTGCCACACCAAGCGGATACGCATCCGATCGTACTCTCGGGCAAAACTCTGGATTTCTAAAGAGGCCTGAAATAATGAGGTTTGCTGAGCTGTGACTGAACAATTGCATGACACCAAACTCCTGTGACTAAAATAGAGTCTGAATTTTTCCGCTAGTGGAATAAGGAACAGCAGCAGAGACTACCAGTATTTCACTGTTCTGACTGTTCTCTCTATTCATACCTTGTTTTTATTCATCATTAACTCAAGGATGAGATCCAGGGATTCTGCTAATTATGATCTGTTTCTCAGGGGAGGCAGACAGCGAGACAAGGATTACTGATGGTGGCATTTGCAGTAGGGACAAGTACCAGCAATATATGGATTGGAACTACTGGGTGGGTTTTCTGGTCTGACAGTGTTGGAAATCAAGCTTTATATTATGTCCAGTAAAGTAGGTTTCACCAAAAGCTGATTATAGTATTTTGTAAGAGAAGGTTTTCAGTTTGTGGAAGAAAATACTCACCAATCCATATTCAAGGGTAGGCTGCTGTATTTTGGGTAACTGGAAGAATGCATGGATTTGTTGCATTTTCATCACAGCAAGCAAAAGAAAATGATTTTCCCCCTTCTTTTGACTAGTACTAGGGTTTTAGCCTTGCAGAAGGATTTTCTAGGTAGAAATATCAGGAAAAATGGTTTCTGGATTTAAACACCAAGTGGGGTGGGAACCACCACCGAGCAGTTTTTGAGTGTTCATCATTTCTTGAAAATTGAACCTTTTAAAATACTTCAAGTTGCATACACTAGAAATCGAGGCATTCAAATCACTAACTGCTTTTAAAAGTGACAGCCAGAATCTCCATTAACATTGCATCTTCTGCCTAGGGGATCACAGAACAGAGCCTTGATGTGTCTTTGAGGATGGAAATGAAGCAGTTTAAGAAGGTACTGTGCTTCAGCTGAAATGTGGTAACAGCACACAACCACGTCTAGTTCATTTTGCTGAAAAACAAAATAGAAATCACAGAGGATGATCTAAGGCTGTCTGTTTTGCTTTGCATAGAAGCAGACTAGCAATGATCCTGTAGTATCTTGCCACATCTCAGCCATGAGGATGGTAATTTCCAGCTGATGAAAGGTAAATTATGGCTAGAACAGGTGGATGCATTAAAATCATGATGTGCTTCAAGATACCTGTCAGTGCTCATGGAGGAGTGGGACTTGCTGTGCTGGTTTGGACCAGTGGTCAGTCTAATTCAGTACCATACCCCTGGCAATGATCAGTGCTGGGTAACTTAGGCAATCAACAGGAAATTGTGCATTTGATTATCACATGTTTTATCTACTGGGGAAGTGTTGGATTTTTTTTTTTTTTATTTATAAAACAAAGGCTGATTTAGTTATTGAAAGAGTCCTTGCTAAAATGCAGTTAAAATTTCTCTTTAAATCTTCCTTCACAGACAAGGAGTTCATTGACATTTTTTAGTGTTTTCCCTTCAGACACCTCAGCTTGAGAATTGGTCTCAACCATTTGCAGTCTTCAGTCTAACTCAGACCAATCTTTCTGAATGTTCTTCTGTATCTCCAAAAGGCCATAGTCATGGTACATGAATAGTGTGGAGTTGGTCTTTTGCTAACGTTATAGCTGAAAGATAAAATATTAAATGGATATCATGTAGCTATTGTATTGCTTGAGCGTGTCTTCACATTAATTCAAATTAATTTAAACAAGGTGATAGGAGTAAAGTGCAGAGTAGGAAAAGGATAGATCAGAAAAAGGAGATAAGATAGGTGTATTCAAATAGGCAGAGCCTGATGAAATTTGCCCTAGGGTACATCAGCAACCAGCCAAGCAACCTTTGAACCATTTACAATTATCCTTTAGAAATTGAGAAGGCCAAGAGAGGTCCTGGAGGACCAAAAAGGGCAAAGGCATCACCTCAGTTTGAAAAAGGGAGATCCAGGGAATTACAGACTAGTTAGTCTAACTGCAATGCTTAGAGAATTGGAACAAAAATTTTAATCAGTTCCTAGGAATCTTGGGAATAGCAGTACCTATGATGTTACCTTGACTTAGTAATTTCTGATAAAACCTCTTGTGGCATTTCTGTGGAATAAGGAAATATATGTATTTAACTGTATGGTAAACAAATAATTGTTAAAGACCGTGTTTGAAGAGCAGTTACCCATAATTTACTGTGAAAATCAGGGGAGGAAGGGAGACGGCATGAGGAATTGTGTGAATACACCCATGTTTGTCTTGGGCTGAGCTTTATTTGCTGTTCTCTTTACTGGTGTGGACAAGGGAATACTAACTAAATCTGCAAGTAAGTCCAGACTGAGTGGGGCTCAAGCACTGTGAAGCACAGTTCAGAGTTAAATGGCTATGGTAGATTGAAAAGGCATGTGGAAATCTGCAGCTTACAACTTAATGAGTTGAAATGAGGAAATACAGCGTGGTGAGGACGTGGCAGGGCTGCGCAGCACAGGGAGAGTGCTTTGGGACAGGCGCTGGATCACCACCTATACACAAGCCAGTAGTTGCAGAGAGGACAAGCTGCACCTGGAGTGTGTGCCCAGGACTGAAATTAAAGGTAATGGGGCTGCTGGGACGCCAGACACGGTGCTGTGTCCAGCTGCAAGGATGGTGCATCAGGGAATGTGGGTTGGCTGAAGGTATCCCCAGATGTGGCTGGGGACTGGGATGAGAAGGGGATATTGGAGCTGGGTCTGATCTGCCTGTGGATGAGGAGACCAAGCGGTCAGTTGCCATCTAGGCCAAGGGATGGACAAGAGGTGGTTCTAGTTTATGGGAAAGCTTGAATCCCACCGGTGGTCACAGGTATGAGGAAGACAAGTCAAACAAGGTGCCAAAACCAGATGAGTCAGGCAGAAGAACGTGTGGATGACTGGGGACTGGAGCAGGAGATGTGTGACTGGGGACCAGGGGAGCAGTGCTTCCCAAGCCTGGGGAAGGGAGGGTCTGAGCATGGTCACCTGCCCTGGGCAGGTGGATGGGGTGATGGCACTGTCCAGTGTTTCCTGGGGGAGCACAAGGAAAGGAAAAGAGGGAAAGTGCACAGGGTGCAGCAAGTTCCTATAGCTCAGCTTCAGAGTGAAAGAGCACTGAGCAAGAGTCCAGAGAGCTTGTGGTACTTCCATTTTAGAAGGTGCTCAGAAATCAGCTGGGCAAGGCTCTGGACAGCATGGTCTGACGTCAGAGTTACTCCTGCTTTGGGCATGGATTTGGACATGCAGAGGTCCTTTCCCACCTGCTTTATTCAGAGTTTTAATAAGCTACTTCCTTCCTCCTTAACCTTTGAGATGAAATTTTTGAATGATAGGTGTCTCAGGTGAGTGGCAGTGCTTCTCCAGGTAATGTTAATCAGCACTTCAGAAGGGCCACATACTACTGGAATTGCTTCCCTTAGTGTCTCTTTAAAACGTAAAAATGTTCGTTTTCTCAATCAGGCGTCAAGAGGAAACAATGTAATCCAATGTTTAAATTTCTTCAGTGCTTCAGCATTTTCTTTGTTAGAAGCACCAGTGTATTTTCTAGGACACAGGTTCATAGCCTTTAAGAAACGTTTGTCTCAAGCACGTGGATTGGATTGGGTTCTTGAAGGAAATTGTTGCCTTATAATATAATAAACATGTACCTAATCAGAGAAGCTGATTATTTCCCATCACAATAAATAGAAAACGTGATTGGTGACATCAGCATCTATTTTTTTCTTAGTGTTTTGCAAAAGTAATAGCTATGAGCTTGTAATAGTGATATGTAATCTCTAACATGCAGTGGTTAAATATTAATATACATTGGCTATGTTTAAAGATGAAGAATGGCTCTTAGGTAATGAAACGTTAGCTTTCTCTGAAGCTCCATCGAATTTTGTAAGGTGACCTGTAGAGTGGGAGTGCACTGTCGTCAGAGTGGTCGTCTGTTGCATGAACCTTAGCAAGAATTCCATGCAATTATTAGAATATTGAGAAATTGACGCTAAGGTTTCTGTCAAGGTCTGATTTAATCAGTTGAAAACATAGCCAGGCTGCTTGACAGGGATCACATAAAGAATTCCCAAAGGCTTGGGGTCTGTCTAGCTCGTATGTCCCATTTTCTTAATCATGTTGATGGGGTTTTTCGTTTTGTTTTGATTTTGAAGTGGTGCTGTAAAGCTGACAAAGCCACCCTGTTCAGAGGTGTGGCAGTCCAGGGGTTATTTTTTGTGATACAGAACAATCTGTAGGGTCACATAGTTACGGAGCTGCCCCATTTTCCCTGTTGGAACAGTCTCCCCTGGCGCTTGCACAGTGGCAGGGAGACTTTAGGCCATATGTGTAATCTTGGTTAATTGTGTTAGATATTTGTTCTCCTTGTTTAATGTTTGTCAAAGCCTTGTAAATGAAGTTGTTACAGTGTGAAATTTTATGGTGTCCGAGTTGGAAATGATCCCGCTTATCTTGTTGAGTTCCTTCCAAGCTGTTCCTTTGTGGTGGTTCTGCTGTGTAGGCCAGCGTGCAGGAGTGGGAGCTGGTCTTCCTCCTGAGTTTTACTTGGTAGTCATTAACTTCAGATGGCAAATACGATTTTGTGCTGTTGTAAAAGGTGTTTTGTTCAAAAGGAGTTCTGTAACACATGCAATGGGATTGAGGTTTTTGAAAATTTCAATTTATCTGTTTATCTCAGGAGCACCGATTATTGGCATTGCCGGGGTGGAGACCCTTACTGATGAGGCACAGAATGAAGAAGGGCTGCTACAATATACACTATGGATATTATGACAAAAATGTAGTATTTTTTTCTGGATAGCAGTGACTGATTGGCTGTAGACATTCCTGACACTGCCTGGAAGAAAGGGTTATTTTATCTGAAAACAGTGCAGTTACAGATGAGAGAGCTCTGGAAAAACATCACTCACTTTTACTAGCGACATCCATCACTTCCTAATTATGGGTGCTTTCAGGTGGAGAAACAAGTTCTTTCCATTGCTCCTCCAGAGTTTTTCTTGTCCTTCTGGCAGCAGTGTAGGGTTAAAGTTGGCCTTTTATCCAGGGGCAGAGGGACCTGTGGATTAAATTAATGCGTATTGATGTCTGTATGTGTTAGATGGGTATCCCACTGTTAAAGGAATGGCAGTGGCCAGTAACTGTGCAGAATGAATAATTCTTTGTAGCTTAACCACCTACTTTGAAGTACAGAAGATCTGTTGAACTTACTTGTTTGGAAGTCAGAACTTTTTACTGTCCTTTCAAAAGCTGAATCAGATCAGAGCGAGTCGTGTGTCCAGTGAAGAGAAAAATCCCTGATCCCTGCTCAGAAACAGGAGAGAGTATCTGAATCTCAGTTTTCTAACACATGCTAATTTTGGTGTCAAGAGCAAGTCTTCCCTTAATGGTCCAGGAGCTCTCGCCCCTCTGGATGTCCCCGGAGCTGCCCTGGCCATGGCACCTTCTTCCCCAGCCCCTGCTGGCTGCAAGTTCCTGCTGCCCCCAAGCATGGGGTAGGGAAGGGTCTTCTTCCATCTCCTAGCCTCGTAGACACCACTTGCTGCCTTTCAGTCCACTGCCAGGACAGAGACTAAAGTGGGATTTTTCCAAAATGCTGCATTTGTTGGTCCTGGTACCATACTGTAGAATTTCTCAGAAATGTATACACTGTTTTTTTTGAAAGCCATATGCATTTTCAATGCCGTCCCTAGCACTGCCTAGAGATCTGGTGATCCAGTGTTGATTCCAAACCCTCTGCTGCTTCCTGGCATCAGAGCAGACGCTGGCAGCTGTCCATTATACAGTGGCCTAATTGATTGGAAATAGTTTTATCTGCAGGAGCCCTTTCCATGGCTGGGTGTTTTACACTCCAGTGTGCTTCAGCCCACCTTCTGTGTGGGGCTTGGATTTTCAGCTCGGCTCTTAAGAAATTTACTTTTCTTTGCCATAGTAGATAATTCTCTTCTCGTAGTCTTACAGCAAGAGCAAGGCAGAAGATTTACTTTCTCTCTGTGCTTCTGTTTACAAATGGATAAAAATAACAGTTGGTTGAAATATTGTTTGTTTTTATGTTTAGATGAGCCTTTGCTCCACCCATGAGTGTGCCTCTGCTCACATTTCTTTGTATTTACTCTGAGTGGCCTATGGATCAGGCAGGTGTGGAGATGCTGAGGATACCATGGCAGTATGGTCAGCATAGGTGCCTGTGTGCATGGCGTGGCCAGGGAGGAATAAATGAGCATTTTCAAACTTGTTATTTAATTCCACTGACTGTGCAGATGGCAAAGTATTTACAGTTGCTGGAGTGATCTCTGCTGCCCTGTGCTGCCTTTTCTCTTTGAAGAGTAGCTGCCTTGCAGCCCTTCCCTGGCTGCTGGTAATAGCAGTCATTAAAGCGCACCTGGTAATGACAACAGACGTAATGTACCTTCTGCTGCCGAGGACACTGATGTCTTGAGGTTGGGAGTGCCCACTGCCGCTTAACATGAGCCCTCAATTTAAATATAGGCTCAAGGTTAAAACCACAGTCCACTGATAAGGTGGGAGTGGACAGCTCCATTCCCCGAATACATCCCTGGCTTCCTCCTGAGACTTGTAAGTAGGACAGATATTGTCCTGTTGAATTGAGTTGGTATTCTTTTTGTCCTTAATTTTGTAGTGCTACAGCGGGGCCTTTTTGCAAAAAGACCCAAAGCTGTGTCTATTCCTTCAGATATAAAGAGGGAGTGCAAATGAGATGAAAGTAATTTAAACCAAAAATGTAGGCTTGGTGATGCTGTGGTCCCCAGACTTGCCAAAGCTTCCATGGCCAAACACTGAAGGTGCCGGTTGTGGATGAGCATCACCCATGGGTTGTATCGTCAGAGTTCGGGAAACAGCTGCGGATATCTTACACATTGAGTAAAAACCCTGAATGTTATTGAAGTTCCAGAGAAAGAAGTGAATTGTGCTGATGGTTAAGTTCATCTTTTCCCGAAAGCATGGTTCAAAGTTTAATTTACTTTAGGGGAAGGGAATGGGGGAAACAAAAACAAAACCCACCCCAAAACTTGAAATACCCTATGCCCACTTTTTGGAAGTCTCAGAGACTGAAATGGATAGTTATCTTTTAACTCTCCAAAGACTAATTTGTGGGGACGATGGCTCCAGAGCAGAGGCTTTTGCAGGGAAAGTGTGGGAGAGCCTATCTGTCAATATTGTTCTTACTGCTTTTCCAATGCTTTTACAAATTGATAGTCTGGGAATTGTGTCTCGTGCAGGTAAAGCCAGTTTCAAGCCCTTGCATGCTGATATTTTATTGAAGTGAGACATGAATGCTCTGGGGGAAAATGGCATTGTGAGATAAAGGGCTCTGATACATGCATATAGCTTAAATGTCATCTTACAAAAAAGAGATAAAGCAGATGTTAATTGTAAAACTGTACTTTATGTACACTCTTTTCTTATTAAAGGTATTTAATCTAATTCAGCATATATGAACACATATGAGTGCTCTGTGTACCATCCTAAAAAAGCCTCTTTGAAGCAGTTGTGTGATTATGCAAATATATAGTTTTAATAGAAGAGTAGATTTAGTAGTCTCTGATTAGAGAGAATATTTTTTCCAAGATTAATGGTTTGAAATAACAGTCAATTTTATCATTTGTTTTGAAGGAGAGCATTGCAGGTACACATTTTCTTCAAGCATTAGATAAGTGGTCTGACTGGAGTAGCAGTTTTAATCTGTTTTAATGATGTTTTTCCAATATGAAAGAGGCCAAGAGATGCAGAAGTCTAAAGGTCTACTGGTGATGGTTGAAGTGATGGGAGTTGTTTACAGAACATAGTGACTGGGTAGCTGCCTCTTGCTGAGAGCATATGTGTGACCTTTGTTCTTGGTTTAAAGTATAATTAAGAAATACGTGCCTATGTGTATTTAAAACCATCCCATTTGAAGACTGTGAGGTATTTAGGGTTGGCAGATACAGAAGCATTTCAGTGAGTGCTGGTGTTAACTGTTTTGTTATTACTGATGTTGAGATGCCTTTCTCCAATGCAGCTAAAATGAGGTCAAATCAAATCTTTATTAAGCGTTACTCATATGAGTGAAGTAATCGCCTGTTGTCTTATCTGTATAGGTAAAACTCTAATCTTTTTTAGGTCATCACAAAGTGAAAACTGAGAAATCCCAGCCTAACCTGCCTTTTGCCTACAGTGCATGCCACGACTCTTGCAGATTTGTTATGGAGATACTTAGTAGGCTTTGCTTTTTTGTCTTGCTCTGCTAGGTAAGGTTGAGTGCTTTCAACATGTAGAAACCTCAGAGAGGCAAAACTATGGGCAATTCACTTCTGAAATCATTAGAGATTGACTTTTAATTTTTTGTACTGTTCCTCAATGCCTGAAATTTGTGGCAGTTGGGGTTAACACTGGTCACTTTGTGACAAACCATCTTTCTTACTCTTGTTTTGAATTGTTACAGCAGGAGCTTTTTGCTGCTGCAGCGTTTGATGCCATGTGTCTGCAGCCCCCTTCTTATGTGTGAAACAGAGGAAATGTATGACACGTGGCAATGGCAGGTTTGAAAGGAGCAGCTGGGAGTTGCTTGGAGGTTTTGGAAGTGCAAACTTTGTGTGCTAGACGCCTTTCACAAAGCTGTGCTGTCAGCCTGAGATCCTTAGGAAGGCGGTGCTTTCACTACACCCAGGGCAGTGGTGAAAACAGGCAGCAGGGCACAGGGGTTGGCAGGGCCTTGCTGCTCCTGGAGCTCCCTGCCCAGCCCTGCTGGTCTATATCTTTCTGCGTGCCCAGTTTGCTCCTGACCTCTGCCTCGAGGGATGCTTTTCCCCTGCAGTGCTATCTCCCTTCATCCCTCCTTATACCCTAATAGCAGCAGCAGAGCATCTGGGTGGGTTTGATGGAGAAGGGTATTTGCTGCTCCTCAGGCACTGGGGTGGTCCAGGTGTGCTGGTACTTTGGCACGGTGGGCACACAGGAAAAGTACTGGTGAAACATTGCTCATCCTCAGCCCTGGGCTTGCCAGCTCTGCAACAGCTGAGCCATAATGACTGGTGCTCTGGCGGGATAGGGTTCTGTGTCACAATTGAATCAACGTAAATATTTTTCATAATGTGTTTATGTGCATAAATACATCTTTTTCTAACAGCTGCAGTTCTTGAACCACGAACTGCAAAGGGAGTAATGTAACACCTTTAAAACAGAGGAGCCAAGCAAAAGAAATTCCTTAATTTAGCCTCTTTTAGCTGGATTGTGAAACCCCATAAACAGCTGCCTTACAGTACAGGAGGAAAAGGGCATCACTAAGAAGGGGGAAAAGACTTGAAAACAAATATCCCATTTCAGTCCTCTTATAGCACAATATCAGCTGGAAGGAAACCTCAGCTCTTTATAAGAGGTTAAGCAATAACATTATGAGAAATGGGTATTTTTTCACCATGCATACAGCCACAATTTGCTGTCAACATGAGAAAAGGCCTCTGGTGTGTTAATGTCTGGTTTTTCCTTGTGGTGAAGGAACTCCAGATCTACTGTCAGTACTGTGCACTAACCATGATGCAGACCCCCTTTTCTTAGGGTTGGTAATAAATAGAAATTTGGCAACTTCAAGAGAATTTATTAGAGAGGAAATACTTTCTTTCTAACTTTTTTTTTNAGGGAAATTTTTTTTTTTTTTTTTTTTTTTTTTTTTTTTTTTTTTTTTTTTTTTTTTTTTTTTTTTGGCCCACTTAGAAGAAAATCTAGCCGGGAATCTTTCTCATCTCTCTTGTTGCTGTCCAGGATTAATGCCCAGACCCTTTAAAGGCCATTAGTACGAGGAACAGACGTTAAAAAAAAAGTCTTGTTTTCAGTTGCTTTCACAGTTACTCATTTTGGATTCAGTGCATGAACGACTTGTAGTTCACGGAGGGTCTGAGTCACAGGATCAAGGCTACAATGGAGGTATTGTGATCACCTTTCTCTCCCCCCCACCCTGTGCAGTCGATTTGAAATCCTGCTTTTTGGCATCCAAGCTGTTGCTTTGGTGACCAATTATGACTCCAGAAGTATACATTGTGGTCTCACTCAATAGCTGAAAGAGTGTAAGGAAAAAGATAAATGTGTTCAAACACAGCTCTGTTTTGCAAGCCTTCAAGGTGATTCAGAATAGAGCTGTTGGCATATTTGATTTAACGTGGTGTACCAGTGCAGTGTTAGGAATTCAAATGTCAGTGCTACAAATCCAGAAAACATAATTAAAGGTGATTTAACACTCAGAATGCTGTGCCCTTTACATACACCTTATAATTACCTCTAATTTTTGGTAGCACGGAATTCTCAGTTTCTTTAAGCAGCACTGTTTCTCTGCAATTATTTAATTTTAGAAATCATTACATGTTGATCACTCAAACCTTTCTTTTCTGGAAACCTAAGATGCAGTCTGTAATTTTGGTTTAGTGGATGCATCTTGTGCTCCTTTATCTTACTGATGGTCCTCAGAGTCTTCATGTGAACCCAGGGTTGTATAAAGTATTTTTGGAATGAAGAGGGAGTTTTGTGACAGCGACATGGCAGGGGTGAAAGAGTGAGAAAAATGGTAAGTTCCGTAAATACTTGAATATGGTAGCTCCTTCACGAGTAAAGAAAAAAAAAAGCCAAATTAGTGTACAAATACGAGAAAAATGTGTAGTTTTAGGGGAAAGAAACACATGTGATGGTTAGGCAGAATTTTCTTTCTTTGAACAGTTTCAGCAGTGGTGTTTGCAGGATTCCTTCATTGCTTCCCAGGACACTTAATCTCCTTTCCTTTGTGTGGTTGGTGAAGTCCCTGGGTTAGAGATGTCTTTGTGTTCAGACACCCCTGTCCACACCACTTGCACTCACAAGTGACAGCTGTAGTGATTTAGTGATTGTGCCCCTGTAACGTGCTGACACCACAAGTTACTAATGTTCCTCCTGGGCTAGTGAGTGTGTCTGCTGTCCGTGCTGGGGAGATGGCTTTGTTTGTCCTCCCCAAAGATTGGTGTTTATATTCCCTTGATAAAAGAAAAGGCATTCCAAGCATGCATTCAAAATGAAAACTCTCGCAGATCTGGCAGGCAGAACAGTATCACTAATAGCAGCAGATACTTAAGTAGCCTATTTTCATAATCCCACAGGTGGTAGTTAAGAGCATTTTCTCCTACTGGGAGAACATCTATCCTTCTGTTGAGCTTCTTGTCAGCTATCACTGTATTTATGACCTTAATGGAGTTGCTTGCAATTGTACCAAGATATAGTAGGCTCTGTGTATATCCATAATTCAATATTTTATTTTACATCTAGTAGCAATTTATGTTGGTGTAGATGAGATATTTGGGTTGCATCTGTACTGGTAACACAGACCTTTCCCATGTCCTCATAAATGTTCCTTCCATGGTGGTAGATCTAAATTTAGACTAGCTTTGTAGCTGCATTTTGCTCTTCTAAATGAGATGATGCTCTTGGGCTAGATGACATCTGCTACTGAAGTGGTACCTAGGGCAGAATTAGTAAATCAGCCTTTTCAAAGCATTTTCCCAAAATCTGCTGTGTGGAAGAGTATAGGTTGACAAGCTGGTAACTTCTCACCGGGGTTTATGGAAATTACTAAGTCAGTTAGGGAGTGCAAGGAAGCTGTACAGTGCAGCTTGTTTTCTTTTCCTTGTGTAGTTTTTAAATACATTGCAACAGTTTTGAACTGGGAATGGCATTTTCAGAGGAGACACTTTGGTGCCACTGTGAATAAACCACACAGTGCTGAAGAATCAGATACACAGGATTTCAGAAGCTGTTAATAAAAGCCTGTGCTCATTGGTGATATAGGAGTAACAACTATGATGCAAGTCAGATTACAATCTCATTATTTCAAAATAAAAGTTACCTGGGATACATATTCTTGTTTTGATCAATAAGCCAATCTTGTGAAATATCAGAGTTTTGCCAGGAAGAATTAAGACTTTAAAATAAAGCATCTGTTGCTGAAATCTGAGCCTCTGATCTCTCTATTTAATCACTTGATAAGGGAAGAGAGAAATAAAATATTCTCCAAGTTATTTAGTTTAAAAATAGCGCTTTTTTTTTGCATGTTGACCAGTAATTTGTAGGCTCTGAGAAGTGGGATAGGAGCCCTAATTATCGTGATTTAACATTCTATTAAAGCTTTATATAAATGAGCATTTTGGTAGGGTGCAGCCTTGTTGCCTTGAACACTTGTTGTCTAGAAAGCAACATCTGAGGATTGGATGTGAATCATGTGCCACCTCATGTTGTTCTTGTCAGAGTTTGCTGATGAACAGTTTGCTCTGAACCACTTCCCAGAACAAATGAGAAAATGTTTAAAGAACTTTTGAGAATATAATCCACTCTTCATGGGTTGTTGTCCATGGTTTTCCCCAGTTGCTGGGGAATTACAGGTCCTTTCTTGCCTCTGCACTGCCATCAGTTGTGATTCCCGGGTCAAAGGACAGGGCGCAGACACAGCCTTTGGTCTGGCTGAGAAAGGAGACAAATCCTCAAAGGTATCTTTTCAAAGAGGGGCTATCCTCATTAATAGATCTTTATCACATGTGCTGCTTGAAGGAACTTGGTCCAGGTGAGCTGTAAATTCTGAAAACTGCAGTCTCTTTTTTAAGTTTCTCATAAAAGGTAAGGAAGCATGCGGCAGTGACTCTGATCCGAAAGAGAAATAGAAAGTGATTTGCTGAAACACAACACTTACAGGAAGAAAAGCTGGCAAAGGCTTTAACCTCTTGGAGACATTGATGATGAGGACAGAGCAGTGTTCTGGCTGTGGAGGGGTGCTGGTGTTTTCCTTAAAGGTTGTTTTCTGCAGAGGGCGTGGATTTTTAAATTATTTTTTCTGATGTTATTGAAATGTAACTGTGGCCCCTAGGTGGGAGATGGCTTTGCAAAGGAAAATCAATCAAAACACTGCCTTGAAATATTTTTTAGAGGTTTTACAGTATGCAATAATTGGGCTGCTGTGGTAGATAGAACCTTTCTTGCAGAGATGATCTGGGCTTCACCAGTCTCTGCCCATCTCCTCCTGCTTGCTCCAAGCCTATTTTGTCACTAGCAGCAGGGTAATAAATCAGGAGTCTGCTTCAGGTCAAAGAGAATTGTGTTCTTTTTCTCCCTCTTATTTATTTTTAACTTGGACTGGTTCCCTGATCCAATCCATGGCACAAAACTATTGATGCAGCTGGGGAGGTGACTGGACTCGGGCAATGTCACTGCTTAAGCCCTCAGTGTTGCTGAAAGATGTGCTTAGCAAATTACTGCCTCAATTACAAGAGATGAATATGCTGCATTACACTCTGGAGACTGTTGTGAAAATTTAGGACTGTGAGCCCTGGTGATGTCCAAGAGTCCTTGGCTTCTTTTAAAAGAACCTGCTGTAGGTTTTGAAAGTACTGAAGTAAAAGTTAAGCTATCTGAAAGCAGACAGTTGCACTCTCAAACATATCAATGCTAGTACTGATCTATTTTACTTGAGAGTTTTGGCATAATGAAGTCAAGTCTCAAAAAAAAAATAAATTCCTTCTCTCTTTTCCCCCTCGCCTTTGTAGATACTGGGCAGTTGGCTTTCAGTTACGTTCTTAGTGATTTGCCAGTGATATTATCACTTCAAGTTTTTTTTGGATGAACTGTAGATTTTTGTTCAAAGTACTTGAAGTATAAAAGGGGTAACTTTAAAACAGATTGATACACTGGCTCTGCAGTGAAGGCTTGTGATGGATACAATTTTCAACTTTTAAGAGATCTTGCAGGTACTTTTTCCAGAAAGTGCATGCACTGGAGGCTGCATTTGCATCTTACTGTCAGTGTTATCCAAGGAGACAACTGGTCATTGCAGGAATCGTGCCTTAGTGTTTTGAGATGGGCAGCGAAGGGTCTGTTGTTATCTGTTAAATCTCTTGGAGGATATCAATCTAATTTCTTCTAGAGGACTGGAAAATAATGGGAGTTAGTTAGATTTTTAAACTTCTAGCTTGAGGAGTAATTTTCATTTCATTATTGAAATTGGAGTGATGAATAATGCTGAAATCATATTTGTCCATATTAAATGGAAGCTGGCTGATTGTGCCCTCTCTTGAAGAAGAAGTAGGGACATGCTTTTTTAACTTGGAGAGCAGATCTATGCTGAATCTCAAATGACTAGACTCATACATGTGTAAAGCACCTGGATATAGTAATAGCAATCATTTTATTCTGCAGGTTTCCTAGCAAAAATAAACTTAGTCTCACTGCTACATTTGTATTAAAAATTTCAAGAAGGAGAAGACACCTTACCTTCATCAACTCCCTACTCCCTCGGCACAATCATGCTGTGCTTGATGATCCTGATGATGAGATTTATCATTAAATGGTGATTTTAAGTTGTTTATAGGAAGAGATACCATGCTGTAGTCTGTAATATTACTTTGATTTTTACCTCCCATTCAAAGATCTGAGCGCCAGGAAGTGGGCTCTGCTACCCCTTGGCTTGTGAGGGACGGTGGGCTGCAGTTTCTTTGGTTCGCTTAGACACTGAACTCTTAATGGCCAGGCAGTGCTGATGTTGTTGAACCAGCAGATTTTGGGGTAAGATAAAGGTACAAAATTTTTTTTTTTGCTTGCACAAAAGAGGCTGAAGCAGTTTCATGTGAGACATGTAGGAGGATGGGGGAGAATCAACATTTGCCAAACAGAAAGGGATAAAATCTGGTGGAATAACAGAAACTTTCTGTGAAGCTAAGAGAAAGGCAATAAATAAAAAATGAAACCCCCAAAACCTGAATTTGCAGGGGAGGAGAGGAGAAGGGAAGCCACACAGCATCTTTTTGTATCTGAAGTCAGTTCACACAGATCAAGAAGTATGCTTCTAGAGGCCACATGAGTGTCTCTGAATAACATGTCTCTGAATATTTTGATGATTAGATTGCTCTTTTGTGTGTGTATGTGTGCATCTAACAAGAATTTTCCAAAAGCGTTTGGTCGCTGAGGCATTCAAGCTGTGCAGCAGCTTGGCAGAACGTGCTTTGCTAAGTCAGTGGGCAAGCACTGTACTGGCATTTGAAAGTTGTTTTTTTCCTCTCTAAACCTTGGGTTAAAAAAAGCTCAAAACAAAACTGGCTATGAGGTGCAGGCAGTGTAAAGGCATCTGCGAAGCATTGCGTAAACAGTCCTTGCTTATAGCTTAGTTGGTTCATTTTTTGGTGCATGTCAGAATATGTTTCTTCTTGTAAGGCTGTGTGACATCATCCACTTAGCAGGGAGGTATAAGACAGCAGAATAGTGTATGAGGTTGTTTCCAGTTGTCTGAGGGGTAAGCATTTTGCTGAGAGAAAGCAGAACAAAACCAGCTTTTAAGGGTGGTTGGGTTTTTTTATGCTTCACTGGAGAAAGTGCTAAAAGTCTAAATTACACTTTTCCTGATGGTTTTTTGAGCAAGGTGTTGCTGAGAAATGTGTGTGTGTCAGTGGAGTATTTGTAAGAGAGTGGCTGCAGGAGCTCAGAGGTCTGTTTAATTCTCCTCTTCCATTAGCCTGTGAAGCAAAACGAGTGGGAGGTCTGTGAAGCCAGATCAGTGTTGATAAGGGAAAGCACAGTTCCCAATGCAAGGATTTAAAAACTCTCTTTAATACTGCATGAAAAGCAGAGCAAGAAGGTGTGACTGGGTGCGGGAGCCAGCAGGACTTGGGCTTGAATCAAAGCACATCTCTCGGGGTCTTGTGAGTGGGCAGAGACAGAGTAGTGCATCCCTTCCATGTCCTGATGTCTGTACTGAGCATCTGTCTGGATTCCTCCCATACTGAGTCCAGATTTGCTCTAGTCAAACAGGATTTGGGCTCAGGATAGTGGTAGTTGCATGAAACGTCATGTGCCTGGGGTTGTGAGAGGCCGGGCTAATAATCCAGACTGGTCTTCTGACTTGGGGCACTGTAAATCTGAACTGGAGGGCTGTGCAACAAGCGTAGTTATCTTTGGCCATGTGGATCACGGCAGCACTGCCCTGGGTTTCCCCGTTATAAAACAGACAGCTCAAGAACTGGAGGTTTCCGAGATGCGTGGATCCGAGATGGAGTGATTGGGATGCGGATGTTTCTGGCCTTGGTGAGTTTTTAGGAGAATGGTCTGATTTTTCTGAAGAGGGAGCCACATGGTTCAGGGAAGATTGGGCTGGTGCATGACTGGGTGCGTGTTGTTTCCCTCTCTGAGCTATCTTTGTTTCTGTTTAGTATTCTGTGTGCTGTGCTGAGACCTGGGTCTTGTTTAATCAGTTTGGTTCTGATTGCTTCCTTGTATCCATGGGTCTCATCTTGAATTCAGTGTTTTGCATTACAAATCTGCTCTCCAGAGATGGACAGGATATATAGCTCCATCTGCCACATCCAGTTTTAGCCCTTTTTCACGGGGCCCTGTTAACAGGTGACGTGCACAGTCCAACGAGATTCCAGCTAATTGTTGGTGTGTAATTAGGAAGATGAGTGCTGACTGGACCCTCTTCTGCAAAATGGAGGAACTGCTGCAGGGATGGGGAGTACTGGCAGGACCTCCTGGTGCAGCTCCCATGCTCGCTCTGTCACAGAGCCTGCCTTGGCATTGAAGGGTGAGATGAGGCACAGGAGCTGGATTATTCTCCTCGTGTGGCAGCTTCTAAAGTAAAGCTACTGCAGGAAAGTAGATGTCTCATTTGTTCTCTTTTGTTTTGTGACATCTGGATGACAGTGTTCTTGAAATGGTCATTTATGCTGTTACTGTTGTGAGAAAGAGGTTAGTCTAAAATCAGTATGTGGAAGTGCTAATAAATACAGTGTTTAGGCACCATCAGTGGATAGATGACTATTTTGATTTCTTATCTCATTGTTCTGCTAGAGCAAAACCTCTTGTTGCTATAGGATTATAAGAGAGAACCTGCATATTTTTAGGCTTTTCTTAAGGTAGAAGAACTAGAATTTAAATGGTTTGCAGCCTTTCTCTCCAAAGTGGTGGTATAAATTGTTGCACTTAAAACTAAAGGTTTATAGGAATTTTAAGATTAAAATTAGTCCAGAAAATGTCTGCAGGTTAATTTTGTTTTTATAGAAGCCTGGTAACTGGAGTAAGCATCTATGTTTTCAAGATAGCAGTATTTGCTCTTCAGAGTTTCGTAGTGGATTTTGTTTGTTTATTGTTCTTTTTTTTAAAATCTGTTCTCATTAAATAGTGTCAGGGAGGTAGAGTGTTACACTTTATAGCTGGGGAGTGCAAGGTGTAGAGATGAAGGCACTTGACAAGGCTTGCACTTGGAGACAGGGTTGGAGCTCTGGATCCAGCCTGGCTTCTGGGAAAACAGCCACTGCTCCGCTGCATCAGATGGAAAAGCAAAGCACAACAGGGAGCTGCTGTTGTTGGAGCAGCTCAAAAGAGAATTACAATGCGTTCACTGTAAAATACGTGCGTGGTGTCATTTTTATAGAAAAATGCGTATACAGATGTAAAAGACACACGAATGATGTGTGAATGTGTGTGCACATCAGGTTTAAAAGTCCTTTGGAAAGAAACTCTTAGCAGTCTCTATTGGAGTCAAGTAGAAGACATGAGATCTGCTAGTTAAGTAAAACCTGGGGAGTCACAGCAGCTGAGGCCGCAATCTCAGTGCAGAGGAAGCTTAACGAGATCTCGTGCACTGGCCCATATCCGCTTTTAGGGAACCTTTCCTGAGGTTTTAGAGCCCTGTGCTGCTGTCTCATAGACTGGACAAAATCTGGCCATCCAGTCTGGGAAGGCCCTAGGGAAGGAGCTTGTGAATTGCATTTTGAATGCAGTGAGTGGGTTTGTATCACCCACTTTAAGTGTCATTTTTGTTTGTATACTTGATGACTTGGACAGTTGAAACTAAAAGCTTCCCTTGAAACAATATATTGAGAGATGAAAGTTTTGAACAAGGGCTCTGGCAGGTAGTTCTGAAACACAAGTGTATTTTAAACCTGTTCTAAAACAGCTGTAATGACAGTACTATCATATATTGCTGTCAGAGAAAAACACAATTTCTTCCTCTGTGGGGAGAGGGAAATAGGTGGTTAACAGCTACAAACTTACCTCCCGAGATTTACCTCTACAGGTGAAGTGCTAAGGAAAAATATGAGGCTTTCTTATCAAGTAGATATTGTTAGCTGTATTTGTTACTTGCTTTGCTGCCAGGGTTAATGAGGTGACTGGAGGCCAAGTAAATGTAATGAATTCATAGGTAATGGTATTAAAAATGAAGCCTGAAAAGGCAGGCTGGCTGGCAGCCAGTCTGGGGTCCCCCTGTTTCTCACCATTCCACGTGGAGATAAGCTGTGAAGAGGAGCAGCTGTGAGAAATGGGAGGTGAGGTAAAAATGTTTAAAGTTGTAGCTTACTATTTAATTTCCAAACCACACCAGGAGTGCTGGTGCCTGTTTGGTAGTTTATTAGGTAGCGCACTGTAAAGTTGTTTCAGCACAGGCAGCTGTGGTCTGTCAGAGTTGCACTTACCACTCACTTCCCACGGCTCATGGAAGCTGATGTCTAACTTGACCCAGTATTTCTGCTGATCTTGAGTTGTGCATAACACTTCTCAGCAGAAATACAAATTTATCATAAAATTGGATATGAAGTCTTACATAGCAGCCTGGTGCGAAACATAGGTGGGGTGAATTTTGTTAGTATTCATATCCATAAAAGTTAATTTTAGAGATTGTAAAGGATGAGAACACCACTGTAGTGGATTTATGGTGTTTCATGAAAAAGATGCCTGCATCTCCAGTTTTAGAAAGCATGATGTTAGAGTGTGGCTTTTAAATTACTACTTAGGCTATTTTGCCATCCCCCTTGTTTATGAGGTGATGCTTTGTGTTTTTAATGTATGTTTTTGTTTTGATTCATTCTAGTTTCACAGCTATGGCCTTAAGTAATCGTTCTGAATAAAGCAAATCTGTTTTGGTTACATCAGCAGGGCATTTAATGTCCACACAACTGCTAATCATTCTTCAATTTGTGCAATTAGAATAAAGCTTGGGTCGTAAGTGGTAGACATATGAGCAGGTCTGATGCTGTTACGCTCTTGTCTGCTCTTGGTTTATGTGCTACAGAGGTGATTCTGTTCTGCTCCTGAGC
This sequence comes from Gymnorhina tibicen, assembly GCA_013399875.1. Classification (NCBI taxonomy): domain Eukaryota; kingdom Metazoa; phylum Chordata; class Aves; order Passeriformes; family Artamidae; genus Gymnorhina; species Gymnorhina tibicen. The sequence continues at coordinate 1,668,204 of VXAZ01010408.1, read as the reverse complement.
CAGGGTGTGTTTACTTCAGCTTAATTAAGCACCAGCCCTCCCAGTGCTTCACCTCCTAGTGCAGTCAGTGATCTTGATTCATTGGTTGGTCTGGAAGAAGATAACAACCATGGCATAAAGGATGGGGTGTTTTTTCTAGCTGGTATGTGCTCATCACTGCTAAGTGCTTCCATTGATTACAGCAGCACGAACACAGCTGAAAACAACACGGTTGGTGGTTTCTAGGAATGCTTGTGCTACCTTTTACCAAGCCCTTGCCTTGTTGCTTGAGGACTTTATTTTGAAACAGAAGAGGAAATGTCAGGCAAACATGTGCAAATGCTTGTTGTGATTGCTGTTTGGAGGGGCTACCTGCTGACTCCCCGCGGTGATTTCCCAGCTGTACATACTGAGCATCCCTGGCAGGCAGGTTCTGGTTGCTCTTGGGGTGTACTGGAACCAGGCTGCAGAAGCAGAGCAGGTACAGGCACAACTGGGGTAGCTGGGTGGGTGAATGGAGGTGTAGACTGTGCTGCAGTGGTTGTATGTGTGTCATGTCATGTTAGCCTGAACTTTTAAATGGCAGGTGAAAAGCTTCAGCTAATGCTCCTTTAATAATTAATTGATGTGAACAGGCACATCTTTGAGCCATTTTCATTTTATATGGTATGATAGACTTTTGATTAATTACCCTAGCTTGTAGAGTTGTAATAGATTAGTGTCTTACTTAAGGGAAGGAAAGGCTGTACTTTCCTTGTCATTGACCAAGCTCTAATGGATCAGGTAGGCTGAAGTGCATGCACCCTCACGGGCACACAGCTCCCCTGCCATGCCACATGAAAAATGTCAGTCTCTCTTGAGTGCATCTGTTTGCCTTGTTATGTGTTCGGACTGGACACACCACCATAGGCACTGCTGGAATAGAAATTAATTCTTGTAAAGGGGCAGTAAGCTAGTTTAGGCCCCTTCTTTCTTAATCAACTTGGCTACCTCATGTTGTGCCTAATTGAGATTACAAATTGCATCCTCTCAACTGTCTTGGTATACACTTGAGCATTAGGAAATGCGTGAGGAAAGACAGCAAAGGGAGGGGAAAAGCAGACGTAGGCAGTGATGTATGGGACCTCTGGGGCTAGATCTACTGGCAGTCAAATTGCCCATGTCGGCTTCCTGATTAGGCTGGTTGCTTTGATTAGGGCAGGGCATGCTCTCAACAAGGTCTTAAATGCTGCTGCAAAACCCCTTGGTGCTGCACCTGTTTAATCTAAATAAGAACGGTGTATTTTTATTGAATTTAGTATGAAAATGAATGATACAGTGGCCTCTAGGGCACTCTTGTAATAATATTTTGTATATAAAAATGGCTTTTCTCCTCCCTGTGTTTTTGTGAATGGACAGAGTAAAGACAGCCCTTTTCAAACCAGTGTTGAACTGGGAGTGTTTGTAGTTTGATCTTCTGACTCTATCCATCTCCATCTCCCCTAGATACCATTAGTCTGAGATAACCTGGCACTGCCTGGCAACCTTTCATCTCCAGCACGCGTGCGGCTGTCCCCGAGATGCAGCCGTTGCTCTGAAAACACAGCAGAGTCAGAAAAAAACTTGAAAGTGCTTGTTAATGGTTCCTTGGTTGTTTTGCGAATGGTGTCCCCCACAGGCAGGGTAAGAGAGCCCAGGAGTGACAGAGGTGCCCTCAGCAGGGGTTGTTGTATCAATCACCTCACAAGGATTTTCTGGTGGCACCATGCTGGAGCTGGTCTGGTTCTGGCCACTGTTGTTTCTCACTGTTCTTCAGCTGTGTGAGCTGAGATGAAAGGGTTTTGTTATCTGATACTTTCTCCAGAAGTTTATAAATGTAAAGGACATTTTGCATTCTCTCTGCCCCCTAGATTCAATTGCTGAGCGTGGAATGGTTCAGAAGACTTTGTGTAGTTCAGGATTCAAAGCCACTTGAATAAACTCAGGGTTTAATAAACAAGAGATGGATGAGATGGTTCACTGTTTTTCCCTGCACATTTGCCTAAGGCTTTCAGCTGTCCAGAAAAATGACAAACTACATCAAACAGAACCAGTTATTGGTAGCAGGGTGTTTTTTTTAATATTTCATTTCAAGAAAGTTTCTGCTAAGGTGTTTTCTATAGCTTCTGATACACTCTTGGCAAAAAAAAAGTCAAAAAATCCTATTTGAAAAAGAGTTTAAAAAGTCTGTGATGATAATCATGAATTTACAGAATGTCTCTTGATAGAAATCTTTCTATATTAATGCTAATTGGAAATGTTTTAAAGGTAACATTTAGTAATATTTTAGCACTGTCGCCTGTAGTAGGATTTTGACCTTTTCATTGCCCCTGTGAGCCTGGGTTATTAATCAGGGAAATTGCACATGAGACATGAGGAATGTCTGAGATAATTTACCAGATTCTGCAGGTCCTTTCTTGTGGACAAAAATATCTGAAACTTGGACTTCTTTAACTTAGAGGAGTCAAATTACAATAGTTGTGCATGGTGTGTGCTTTAACTCTCAGCTTGCTAACAACTCAGAGATTGCTGGCTGCTCTGAAAGCTTGGGAGGATATGGGTACGTGCTGTTACAAACTTGGAGGGGTTAAGAGGGCTTGTAGTTAATCCAAAATATAAAAATGCAGCAGCAGCAGAATTGCTTCAAGCTCTTTTAAAAGTCCTTTCAAGTTAAGATGACATTGCTTTTGGTTTAATATAATGAATTCAGTAAAGCAAGAAGGCACTAGCTGTTCTGCTTGTTCTCACTCTCTGGTGAGGAAAAGGGGGCTTATAGGATTCTCATTCAGCTAAATAAAGTTTGACTTGCATGTAGTGTGATAAATTCAAGTAGAATGCTTTCAAAGATAAAGAGCCAAGTGTCTGCAGCTTTCGTGCCTCCAGTAATTTGCAAGCAACTCTTTTGGACAGTTGATAGAAAAGGTTTTGGGGATGGTGGGCTTTCCCAGGGTAGTCAGTCTGGAAAAAAATAATCAGCTTTGCCTGGTTCATGCAAAGGACTGTCGGCAGTTACTCAGTCTTGGTCTGAACGACGGCTGCTGCCTCTTGAGTCTGCTGTGCCCGTAGTTTCACTTGGCCTTCCTGGTGCATCCTCCCTTCAGGCAGTGGTTTGATCAGCTTTTTCTGTCCTATTTGCACAGTGAAAAAATGGAGTCCTGCTGGCTCCACCTGTAGTGCTGGTGCTGCTGGGCAGCGAAGGCTCTGGAGGAGACTGTGGGACGGGTGCTTGCAGGTTGTGTGATGGAGTTTGCCAGGCCCTTGAAAGGGTGCCCTCCTCCCAGCCATGGTACAGAGTCAGGATTGATCTTGTAGCTGAACACCAAACAGGACTTGGGGCACAGTCCTGCTGTGGATCCCTTCCTGGAGAAGGGATCGGGACAGGCATGTGGCAATGGTTAAATGGCTGGCAGTCAGTGGCAAACTTGTGATAGACACCGCGGTGTATCCACAAGCTTTGTCACATAATCAAAGGATACAGTTTTCCATGTTTGCTGGCAGAGAAAGGCACAGAGGGATGTTTGTATGTGTGAAGTCCTGACAGTTTATTTCAGCCCTTGGGAACTCTCGCCTTTGCTCAGGAAGGGTTCCATTTGCCAGGGATTGTCACTTTGGTTCAGCTAGCACTGAGTCTTAACTGGTTTTTAATGAACACTGTCAAGGAATAAGATGTACTTTTATTTTGTACTTTTGATAGTTCTATCAAACAATGGATCAGCCTGGCTTCCTTAGGAGATGCCAGGTCACAGGCACACTCATTTGGACAAAGGCAGGTTGCCTTGACTGTCTGAAGCTTGTAAGTCTTGGTGGAAGAGCAAGCCCGGAACACTTTCTCACAGAGATCTACACCATGACCCATCTGGTGTGAGGCTTTAGTGCTTCTGTGGGTAGGACAGAAGCACACCAGAGTGGTGAGGAATCTGCAGCCCCTTAAGCAGCCTTATCCTGCTGGTGTCCTCAGCGTGACCCAGAAGGTTAATCCGTCAGGAATTATGTTGACTGTGAGCTTGGAGGACAGAATAAGCTTTATTCTGAACAGCAGTGCTTAGTGAGAGATAGCTATTCAAATTCCTTCATGTATTCTTTTTGAAAGGGCTGTACACAAATTATTTCTCATAAACCACCTGCATACATAAAGCACATTTTCTGTTGCCAGCATCTCCTAGAGTTGGATTGCTGATGTAGCCCTGACAGTGCCTTGGGTACTCTGTTCTTTTGCTTAAAAAGCTGATCATTGATACTTTTCCAAATGTTTCCATGTCTTTAATGTTAGTTCAGAATACCTAATGCATTGCTCCTGCAGACAGAGAGGATACCAGCTGTATCAGGCAAGTTCCCGTTCTGCTGCCTCCTCGCCTACAGTCAGGAATGGCCTGTGTTCTTCATGGAAGAGGTTTGAGATTCATTTTCATTAGAAGACATGGAAAAAGTGGTAAAGGAAAAACTAAAAGACAGATGCATGAGTCTCAAAGCCCTTTTCAGAAACCTTCTCTACCCTCTGAAAATAGAAAATTACCTAGTACATTGCATGTGGTTTAGGCTGAGTTTTTTCCTCACACTTCAACTCTCAAGGAACTTTTCTTTTAAAAGGATAAAATATGAAAATAAAATTTAAACCCAACCTGTCAGCAAAGGGTAATGCATTCTGAAATAAAGCCTCCAGGCTTTGAATCTTTGCTGGTTGACCCCTAAAGTGCTGACAGTGGGGTACTTCCCTGCTATAACTATGTCTGGAACACTTAGTGGATGCTTACCAGGTAGAAGGACTTGACTTACTAGCCATGGATTAAAGAAGCAACATTCTTCCAAGAAGTTTCTGAGAGAACATCCAGGTCAGTGGGAAATGTCCTAGAATTTCTGACACGAATCTGTGGCTCTGTCTGCAGTATCAACCTTTCTCCTGCTCAGAAGTGTTGGATAATTCTGAAAGATGAACGCGTTTTTTCAAGCAGTGGGTGGGCTGCTTTTACTGTGGGGATTGTTGTGGCTTCTGTGTGAAGAAGAGAGACTTCTTCATTGCTCTGTCCTCAACCCATCCCATTTTGGGGTTTTTGCTACATGAGATGGGTGAGAGCACTTGATTCTACTGGACCTGCTCCAACCTTCCCCATCAGTGACACAGTGTTGGCATGTGTCACTTCATAAGAACTTAGACTGGCGTTGTGTGTGGTGTGCCAGGAGCAGAGCTGCCCATTTCCTGACGAGGAGCCAGTGGTAGAGCAAGTCCTATACATGATGGGTGTTATTCCCTACGCTTTCTAAAATTTAATGCTGTGATGCAGAAATTGGGGAATGAGTGCATTCCAAGCATAGACTGGCCTCCCTTCTGCAGTGTGCGTACTAGCAGCTCCTTCTGCAGGACTGTCCTGACCTTGTTTATTTTGGACTTAGGCACCGTAAAATGGCTTGTTAATTGCTGCTCATTTAGAATTATAATTAGGTGTTACCAGATGAGTTCTGTAATACACAATTAAAATGTTATAAAAAATTTTGTGGCTTTTAATACTTCATTTATTGGTTAAAATTTAATTCAGAGTACACTGATTGCAAGCTCTCTGTGTATGTGCATAATTATTAAAACCCACAAGGGTAAAACCAAAGCAGCTTTGAGTGATGCAGAATCCATGCACTGCCTGGAGGTCAAGCAACCAGGGATAGGAGCTCTGGCATCGGATGACTTTGTCCTGCTTCTCTGTAGCCTGACTAAACACGGGACTGACATGAACGTGGTGTTGTGTGCTCTTGCTGGTTGGGTAAAACCACACCTGGCTCAGCTCCACTTTAATGGGCTGGGCACATGTCTGGAAGTGGTTGGGGACACAGCTGCAGACTTGGAGCACACGAGCTTTCAGAGGGAAGGTCATCAAAGCTACTTTGATGCATTAGTCTGCAGGTAAGAAAAAGCTTGGACATCTGGTGGCATTGCATATCCAAAAGTAAATGCTTAAAACTTGGAGCATGTTCCCCATACATCGCTAAGAGCTTCAGAGCCGTCGTTTGTTGGCAGCTGAGGAGCTGCTGTGCCGCTGTTAATTTAACATGTTTGGTTTTGATGAACAAGGTGCTGCATTTTGTGTCATTAGCCCCATGCCAGCATCAGCCACGTGGAGGAAGAAGTGGCTGTTCCATTTCTTGGAGCTGTACTTAACCTGGTCCTCCTTAAGCTTTCCTTTGTTTTTCATCAAGCTAGGTAATGTCTTTCCCCTTTAAGATCTGTTCTGTTTTTCTGCTGCAAGCTTTTTTCCCTTCAGGATTTTACATTCTGGCAACTAACAAAATTAAAATAGCTTTCCTCCTAAGTACGCTAAAACGTACATTGAATCTGATTTCAACAGCGCCAAGTATGCATTTCAGCACACTAATGCACGAATGGATTGAAAAAACAGCTAGCAGTAATTTTCTTTCCTTAGGTTTTACTGAATAGTATCCCAAGAAGCTGCACATTATGTATTATCCTCTTTATGTGTTACTCAAGGTCATGTAAAGGTGGAGGCCTGGAAGGAAAGAGTGAATAATTTCAATAGTAAAGCTCAAAGTTGCTGCAGATGGCATATGGGATGTCTTATTTTTCAAAGGTCTTTCCATCTGCTATTGGCAGAAGTCTCCATTAGAAAAGGGCAGTTTTGTGTGAGGGACATAATTTATTTCTTTTTTAGGTTGATCTTTTATTAGAATTCAGGTTTATCTTGACTCAGACCATTAACATGGGACCATTCTCCTGGTAAAGAGAATGCATAGAAGTTATAAGATCTGAGTTACATAGGAGATGCTCGCAAAGTTTGAGGAAGAGGAGCTTTTAAAGACCAAACTATAGAAATCAAAAGCAAGCTACTGTCTTGTGAAAGCAGAAGTATTGCGGTTGTGAAATTTGTTTGTTTGCCTTTTTTCCTTTGAATACTTTACTTAAGGTTGAATTGCAAAACTTAAGTTTTTTAGAGCCATAGGATGTAATGGAAGACCAAGAGGGGAAGAATATCCAATCTTATCTGTGCCACGTCAGTGCTGTGGTGAATGTGAGAACTGATCTCTCCTGCTGCTGCTCCAGTGCAGAAATAACAAAGCCACTGGAAGTAGCTACATAACTGCCATGCACTGAATACCCTGGGTTAGCAAAGCATGCCTTTTCTAGTAGTCAGAAAATTGTTGGCTATAAAAAGCAAAGTCACACATAATCTGTGATAAATTTAGTGTGGATTTTATGGTGGATGAGGAGGGTCCGTGGGAGGTTCGGGATCATGCAAGATGCAAGGAGCAGCAAGTGCTGTGTAGGGGTGGTGATGTACCCAGCTTACCTGAGAGGTAATAACGTTTACTTCGGCTTTATGTTTTGGATTTCTTTCCGAGGCTGGCGAAGGCAGTTATTACAGGTTCATTAAGATGTGCAGAATATTGTTAGCCTTCCCACCTTTTCTCATCTTTCTAATCCAAAGCAGATGAGGCTGCGCATCCTTGATAAGGTGTCAGGCAGCACCAATCCACAGCTGCCTCTAAGTGCTCAGCACTTGTGTATGGTCCCCACATAAGAATTTACTTGCAGGATGTGAGTGTGGAAGCAGATTTTGGCCTGTTTGAAAAGTCCTGGCATTTGCTTAGTGGCATGAAAGATGGAAGATGGCTGGTCTGTCCAGAAAGTGTTGGATTTGTTGCAGCCTTGATGCAGCTGTTATCTCAGTCCCTCTGGACAGGAAGTAACTAGGAAACTACTGCTTTGATCTAACAAAGAAAGAAGACTTGTAAAATATATTAATTGATTTTCTTCCATCAAACAGTTTTGAACACACAGCCTCAGATCTGAGTGAGACAAAATCTGATGTGTGTATGTTTTATGTGTCTTACTGTACAGAATGTGATGCAAAAAACCTGAATTTAATTTTTAGCCTGAACTGCTACTGAAGGAGACAAGTAGTTTGGAAAAAAAACCTAGGAATAAAAATTTTTATACTAAGAGTTAAGACTGACTTGCTACCATTAATTCAGGATTTGACAATGTGTAGACCTTTGGTTTCTTCATCTTCAATAAGCATTACGTTACACCTAGGGCTTTTTTTATTTACATTTCTTTAATATGGCTTAGGTGCTGTGTCATTTATGCCACCTCAGAGGTTGTTTTCTTTTGGCAAAGCAAAGCTAGGGGGCCTTGGTAGAAGGAAACAATAAAAAGGAAGAACCATAAATTTAGCATCTTATTACAATAATCTTGATTGCATCTTGGTTTCTTTAGAGGTTACAGAAACAGTTTTCATTTTTCATACAGAAGGCTATTGCATGAAACTTGTGCTTTCATAGTTCCTGCTTATTAGTTGCGGAGGGAATTTCTGGGTGCCGTCTTCCAAATGCCAAAATGCCTCCAGAGCCAGCAAACTGCAGGATGCTGGGGGCGTTCTGCATGGAGAGAATTCAGTTTAATAAATGTAATAAGTCCATTTACCCTACTGGGCTCTGTTAACTACCTGCATATAAACCGAGCATACATAATGTTTGGGCAAAGGTTATAGAAGCAGTTTGAAGGAAAGGCTAGCTCCAGAGCACACTGAAACAGCAGCTATTCTTATTTTAGCCCTCAGTAACACACACAATAATGGGGTTCAAGCAGTATCTGTGGCTGAGACAGTAATAACAACTATGATATAATTAACTTCAAAGCCCTTTAGGAGAGAATAATTCCAAAACCTAGCATTGAAAATGTTCATAGTTTCACAAGACAAGAATTACAGGAAGTTTAATTGGATACATAAACCCTCCAGTAGGGCATAAGTTGTCTGCTAAATGATGGCATTAGGAAGAAGGCAGCCCCATGGCAGCCTGCTGCTGTCTTCTCCTGCACGGGTTAGTGCTGGCTGACAGGGGCTGGCGGGGATGGATGGGGATCCCGTCTGATGGAGCCGTGCTGCTCCTCAGATAGTGGTGCCCATGTCTAGAAAGGACGGCAGCCAAGATGTATTTGAGAACTTGGCACTTTGCGAGTGCTTGGTGGGCCTGTGGAAAAGGATTATTGTCTCTGTGAGCAGGATCAAAGCAGTAAGTCCTTTTTTACTCGACTGCCATGTGTGACAGTGGCTGCGAGACAGTGGGTGGGGGGTTTGTCACCAGCATGTGTGTTCTTTCCAGAGCCTGGCTTAAAATAGCTGCAGACACAAGTAGTTGCTCAGTGATTATTTAATCACTCCTGTCTTTGTCAAGCTGCTGCTGCATCAGCAAGGTTGGAGGTGTTTGTGGGCTCCTCACATACGTCTTCATGAGTGGCCATGACTGTGGTGGATGTAGGGCAATGAATGCATCAAGCTCAGTTGCTACAAGAAGAAAAAATGTTTCTTGAATGGATGGATGACAGTAAACTTTAGAAAGGGTAACTTACAAAAAAATGAACAAGTTAGTCAAAGCATCCTTAATATTATAATGGGAAAAAGTACAAGTAGAAAAGAAAAAGGGAGGGTGCAAGGAGGGAGTGAATCAGTTCCTTGATGTGGTTTGAAATCAATAGAGGAACATAAGAAAGCAAACTGGGAAAAGCAGTTAAATTAGCAAGCAGTTAGCTGGGAGTAATTCACTCTAGGTAGGTGGCAGGCTTGAGAAGCTGTTTGAGATGAAAATTTGGAAACCCAACTCCCATTTATCAGTAGTAGGGTATATAAAGTATAACGAGTTAAAAGGAAAATTGAAAGATTCAAGGTGGGCTTTGAAGAACTGCTGACTACATGTAGAAGATAAATAATTTAGGCAAATCAGTGCCATTGTCTTGCGTGAAAATTTGTCTTGGTGGATGATGGGAGGTTAAGGAAGGCAGTTAAGGAAGAGGAGTGTGCTGCCAAAAAGGGAAATTAATACTTTGCATCAGTTTTTAACCACTGAAAATGTTGTAGAAGACTTGGTACTAGTATTGTGCCCAGTATTTCTAAATATAAAAGCTAAGCAAATTCCAGAAATTGAGGTCTTGGAAAAAGCAGATTTAGAATAAGCTGTTAATCTGAAAGGCATTAAGTGAGCAGACCCCAATAGTATGCTATGTTACATAAAACATAACTGAACTTCCAGCAAAAGTAAGGGATTTTTTGTTAAAAAGAACAACTTTTTTTTTCCCCCCCAGAAGAAAGTTCTCCATGTACCTTGTACTCTGGTTGAAGCAGAAATTACTGAGAAAATAACACAATACCTGAAGATCATGTTCTCACAGGGTCTGACTTCGATGGATTCTGCAAAGGAAAATGTCTAGAAGTTGCTCAAAATCTCCAAGCCAGAGAGAGGGCTTGTTCAGATTCTAGGAGGTCTCTGAAAAATTTCGACGCCGAGGCTTCTAAGGAACCTGAGTGGATATGTGGATAGAGCAAAAGCATTCTTACAAAGAGGAAACTGATTTAATTTTGAATTAGAATTGATTTAGGATTTAGTTTGGCTTCAAGCCATTAGACACCATGAAAATCCTTGAAGGGATGGAAGGAGAGATTATCTCTCATCTGGTCAATCATTTGCATTCTTGCCGTTTTGATTAAAATCAGATCTGGTGCTCAGTGGACCTTAGGTCTGCTCTGCCTTGCATGTTCTTCTGTCAGTCTGAGAGATGCAGAACCAGCGTATTTGGCACTGCTGGAGCCAGATGCAGGAGTAACAGGACCACAGCTGTACAGTCAACGGCACTCAGCTGTGGTGTGTTGTAAGCAGCAAGCCCAGAAGGACTGTGTTTCTCAGCTCTCCCTCTCTTTAGTTTAAAACCACCTGTCTGCACCCTGGTTATGCAGAACCTAATGCCCTGGAGTTGGGTTTAGAGGAGAGGACTTAGTACCTTGTGATTTTAGTCATTCCACTGTTTTCTATTGTGCTGAATTCAGTCAAGCCTGTTACAGCACATTCATTTGTATTAGGAATATATTGTCACGTGTACGGTAATTTGTAGTGAAAGCACGGAAATTCTTGCTTTGTGGAAATGTCTTAACTCACGAGCACATTTCTTCACATTAGCGGAGTTTGCTGATAGTTAAGGAATAGGTGAATTTAGTTCTATTATTTTTTTGTGGGACTTTCTACTGCCCTGGATCTGTAATTCATGCATCTGGGTGCACTGCTGGGCCTATTCTGTAAATGTAAGAGAGCTCTTTTGAAAGGCCGATATGCAATAGTTTACTTCTATTAAGGAGATTTTACAGCAGGCATTAGGAGCCTTTACACTTGGGTAAGGGTGATCTACAGCAATCTGTGCTTAGTGCTCACTGTGAGTGATAGCTGGGCTTGTGAGGCTCAAGGCTGATCTATATTTTAAGTGGATGTTTTAACTTATCTCCATAGTTATTTAACAGGGCCCTTCATAATCCTTGTTCCAGTGGAAAAATTCCTCTTTCTTACCTAGTATTGTCTGCAGGCAATGACACCTTCAGAAATTAATGTCTCCAGAACCAAATGTAGCCAATAAAGCTGACAGGAATATTCAGGTTGTGCTTGTATTCTGCTTGGAAGTGGCTCTGCTCCTCTCCTTGGGTGAAGTTGGGATTTCATGTTCAGGATCACAGTGACCTGTGGCTGGGACAGCTTGTGCTTAACACTTCTCACTTTTTCATGCTTTATCAAAAGAAGCGGAATCTTTTTAAAGTACTTTTGAGTTGTTCTTGCTGTTACATATATTGCTCCATACCAATCTGCCTGTGTTAGTTTGTTGGTTTGTTTTGGGGTTTTTTCCCAGATTATGGGATGTTCTGGGTTTTCTTTTTGTTTTTTCCTACCCCATTTTTATTTTCTTTCCAAACAGGTGATGAAACGTTTTCCTTCTGGGAAAAATACTTCTGTGGAGGGTGTTTCCCTCTTTTCTTTTGACTGTTTACTGAGAATATTCGACATATACTTTCTTTTGCTTTGTCTCATTCTCACAGTTATGTGCCCATGGCTAATTATACTTCTCCACTCCTTTCTCGCTGTTTTGTATCCTTCATGTACTTACAGATAGATAGCTATCAAATCCTTAGTCAGTCTGTCTAGTGCTTGTGACTTGACAGAGATTTTTATCTTTCCTGGTTCCTGAATGTTCCTGAATTGCTTTGCTCATCCTTTCTCTCCGGATGGTTTGAGAGTCTTGCAACTGAGAGCACCACACTGATGCTCTAGGCCTGCTCACACCTGGGTCCTGGAGCTGGTACCTTTGCTCATGTGGCAGTCTCTTTAGCTTTTGGCCTTTTTACTGTATTGCAAGTTCATAGGAAGTTCCTCCCTAAATCTATTCTAGTGTTGCCATTGTTGCCATCTTCATATATCTCCCCACTGAATCTCTCTAATACATTCCCTGCGTGTGGGAGTTCGGAGTGAAATGAGACTCATTTTGTCTTTTTTGGCCATATTGCTGTACTCCCCAAGTCTCTTTATATTATATTTCTCACAGAAAAGCACAAAGAAATCTATGCTAAAGGAATACTAATGCAGTGAAGTGAAACATTCAAAAGTCATTAGCTTGTGTGTAACTGTGCTTCCACAACTTTTAATGTGTGCAATATGATGATCTTGAGTTATGTGGTGTGTCATGGTTTTCCTGTTCCTCCTCCTGAGCACAGATGAGGCATTATGTACAGAGCGAAGCAGCTGAGCTGTAGCCAGTTACTGTTCTCACTTTTGACAGAATAAAGAGCTGCAGTATTGCTCTGTGTGGCGCACGATCGCCATCACTGGTGTGGCACCCCAGAGCTGATCAGGTGGTGTTGTGGTGATTGGGTCCCTCTGGAGCACTGGTTTCCCTTCAGGTACTTGTGTAAAATATGAAGTAGTGGTTTGGGGTCCAGAAGGAAGATTTAATTGTGTTGCACATGCAGTAGCACTGGGAGAAGCTGATGTAGTTTCAGCTCTCTCTTTACCATTGTCTGGGTGGTGCCCAGTTGGTATTTTCTGGCCTGCATCCTTGGGCTTACCTCAAGAATGCTCAGGAAGTTTCCACCTTGAAAAACAAACACAGTTGTTTCAGGTTCCTTTTTGAAAAGACACTGTTACATCTCCAGGTCAGATAAGGACATTGCTTATGCACTGGGCTCACCTTCCTACCCTGGAAGTTTCTCCAGAGTCTCTTTACTGTGTTTCACAGCAAAGGCAGTGTCAGTGCTCACACACACAACGAAACCTGGCAGTTCTGTGGATGTACAGGGGTTCCTGGAGGGAACTTTTTGTGCTGACTTGTTAGATTCTTTGGGTTGCAAAGTAGCTTAACCTAAAAAGCGATTTTAGTGCATTATTGTTGTCCCTGGTTTGGAATGGGCAGGCTTGCTTTGGGGATGCTTTTCTTCACCATGCCAGTCTTGGCTGGTGACCCATGTGACACTTGTTTCAGTTCAGTTTATCTTACAGAAGAGTTCATAGAGGACATAAGCTATTCAGTGCTGGTTTGAAATTCCTCTTGACTCTTCAAAGTTGACTGCTTTTTCTAATCTCTTTGCTGTCTCCTGTGAGACGTACTCATTGCCAGAATTTCTTAGTACCATATGAGCTGTTGGTATTCTTGGCTCTGTTTTAAATGAGTCCAGCTTTTTCTGCCTGCCTGAAAGAATCAAACCATGTAGGTTTCAAAAAACATCCTCAAGACCGCCTCTTTTCCATCCACCTGCCCCACAGCAAAAACTGATATATTTAAATGAAGATTGCTAGTTTTTTGTTGTGCTTTCTCACTTTCTAGTTTTCTGCCAAACTACCTCTTGGTAGCTGTAACACTGAGTTTGGAGCAGAGGCAGGAGTTTAGCTTGCTAAACTCAAAGCTGTTTTTACAAAGCCATCTGGAGTGCTTAGCCTCAGCCTAATTTTGGGTTATGTAGTCTAGAGTTTATAATACTGCCAGGACCAGATGCAGAAGGAGAAATGAGAATGTGTTTTTGAAAAACCTTCTTGTACAGTGTCTGGGCTCCCATATGCAATATTAGTTGTGAGATGCCGGCCAAAGCAGTGAGATTAAAGGAGGCCTTTGAATGAAGGGACTGTGGTCATCTGGTGCACAGGAGATCAGTCCAGATGCAAGAGAGAGCAGCCTGAAGAGGCATGAGGTTGCTGGGGACAAGACACATTAAGAATTGTAGGAACATTATTTGGTTAGTTGCTGTTGTACTTGATTTTGCCAAAGCAATACTGACTTTGTATTTGTTTCGCTTGTTACCAAGGTCTACAAACTTATCTGGGTTTTAGCTACTTCTCATCCTAGGCTGCCTTCTGCCCCAGGAAAGGAAGGCTTTAGCATTGGTTCAAGATTGCTGTTCAACACTGTCAGAGTAACGCTGGCCCTTCTAAGGGTTAACTGAGCTTCAGCTGACACCGTTGCTTTGAGTATTGGGTTGTCTCACTGGGAAAGAGCATCATCCCTTCTGAAAAATGGGAAAGCTTAACCACTGAGAAAAGCTTTTTAATATTTTCACTTTCAAAAGAGAATGACAGCTACTGAGATTCATAAAATTTTAAAACATTCCAATTTAAAGCTCTTTAATTATTGAATGCAGACAACTTTTCCATAGGCAGAGCAGCCATGGAAAGAGGAAGTGGCAAATTTTGATCCTGTTAAAGGCCAAAGGTGGTCTATTAACTTTGGAGGGACAGACAGCAGTCTGGCATAAGAAAATCTGGCTTTTCTACCAGATGGTAAATTATTTAGAGCACTAAACAGTTGAAAAAGATCAAGTCTATGAAGCATCTGGTAGGGTATCTGACAATTCATCAGTTTTGTATAGTGCATGCTGTATGTATCTCATGGGCTGGAGAGGAAAGTCATAAATCTCTTGAAACTGGAGAGAAGCTTGATCACATTTGCTGAAAGAAGAGAAAAATCAAGAGACAGACCTATTCTTTAACTGAGGTTTTTGTGTTCCTGAGAGTTACTTCTGAATGAGGGCTGTGGAGGTGCCATTGACACAACTCTGAGCAATCTGCGCTCAAGATACACCGTTAGATGAGGCACTTTTGTTGTTAATGGAAGTGAATGAAAGAGGAAAAGCTCTCTGAAAGCTATTCATTCCCAATGTGGTCTGACAAATACCTAAGATGTTTCAGCACCACCTGTAAAACTCGTTCGCTGTCCTAATCTTAGGGAGTTTGACACACATCATTAGTTTTGACACAGTAATTTCAACCCTTGGTGTTTCCCACCCCCTTCCCAGGAAGGGTAGCCTCTTAGGATTCTGGCTGCTGTTGAGCCAGATGTAATGCTGCTTAAAGTGCTTCAGTGGGTTCCCTTCTCCAGGCAGCACAAATTACCCCCCTACATGCAGAATTTAGAAACATAATCGTCACTCTTGATCCAGGCATTTCTTCCCATTCCTGTGTGGGCCATATCTGGGGAGCTGCCTAACACTGGGCCAACTGCTTGGGGACTGAACAAAGTTTCTCATTGGAATAGAGCTTATGCAGCTATAAAGATACAACTACCTGTGTCTGTCTTTGCTATGTAAGACATGTTAATGGTGCTTTCAGTAATCCTTTGGTGAGAGATGAGTGAGGATGGGGAAGTTGGACGGCAGCAAAGATAACTGTGTGTGTGGCTGGTACAAAGAGCCTCTTCTGCAGTATTCAAAATCTTGCTGCTGAACTTAGAGTTATGCCTTCTCATTGAGACAATAAAAACAGGATGAGATGATCAGTATTCTCTCTGCGTCTAGGTTAGAACTAGGTTATTTTGTAAACTATTTTCAGATGTCTTGGCTGCAGAAGATGTTGCATAAATAAAGATTTTTCTGTGTTGTGTGATATTATAACATGTGAAAAGATTTACTGTGCAAATACAGTAACAGAGTGGAGAAGAATCATGATCTCCTGTTTGTTAGTACTATGCAATGTAAATATTTGCCAAGGTAGATTCTCTTGAGATTTCTTGTGGATTTCCCTAGGCACGATCATTGCTGGCATTCTTTGAGCACCGTGTTTTTGTCAGAAGTATACGTGTTTGTAACTTGTGATACTTCCATCAAAAGCTCAGCCATTTCCAAAAAAACAATACGCTTCCAAACCTAGCAAAATTCAAAAATATCTTTGTTAGAGCAGTCTTGAAGATGTTTTTGAAATGTCTGCCAGCGTGAGTAAGAGTGATGCGTTGGGTCACGAACAGCGTGCGCAGCTGCAGATACTTTGCTTCGGGGATATTCATGGGGTCCACTCAGGCTGGCATCTGCCAGCATGAGATCTTTTCACTAATGATGCTGTGTTGGTAAGTTTGGTAACTTTTGCACCTTAGTGGAGAATTACATCAACTTTTAAATAACTCTTGGGCTTGCACTGAGATGCCTGGCATTGAAATTGTGAGCCCCTGTCGCTGCTGAGTGTGGTCACTGAGGGCATGGAGCTTGCTAGCTCCTTTAAAGTCTGTCTTAACAGGTAGACCTTAGACTTTGAGGTGAAAGTACAATGAGTATATTCTCATTAAAAGATAAAAAAGGCAGATACACAGAAATCGTATTCTTTTTAAATAGTTGGCTGGTTTTGGTTGGTTTTCAAGGAATTTTCTGTATTTCAGTACTCAAGCAGATGCCTAAGTTGAGGCAATTTGCTTTATTTTGGAGAAGGAATATCCAGTCATGAATCCTTTTAGGTAGTCATCCCCTCCATTTTGGTGAGTTTGAGGTGTTTGCTTTGGGTAAGGCTCCTCTTTATAGACACTTTCCTTAATAACATTCTGCTGTAACTCTGGTAGCCCTGTGAGCTGACAGCTGATGGAATTCAGCTTCTGTTTCTTCTGCTTGAACCCGCTGAGACTTGTCTGGTGTACACCAGCCCAGCTGGATGGTCCAGGCTGTGCTTCACATGCAGTTTGATCGCAAACCTCCCTACATATGCAGTCAACCATGTCGATCCAGGGCACGTGGAAGGAGAGTTGTAAGAGCTTATGACTGTTTCTTGAATGTAAGGTGCAGCTTTGGAACTACTTGTGAACAACAGCAACTAAAGGATGCAGTAATGAGCCATAAACCAGACTCTACATGAAGGTATCCTTGGAGATGGGTGCATTTATGCCTCCTGACCCTTGAAATCAGCTTATTGAATTTGGAGGCGTGTGTGGTGCTCTACTGCTCATGCAGGGAAGATAGTTAAATTTCTCTTTAAAAGTATCTGTAACGATGTCTTTGCAATGCAGTTTGGTATACTGGCAGTTAATCTGTGTGTCATAATAATTTTCTTTTTCTTCGTCTTTTGGTTTGCAGGAGTAAGTCTGTGTCTGTAACACTGGATGTACTGACCACTTGCTTCAGACTGAAGAGGACTTGCTCTGCTTTGGAATATGGTGCCTAACTTCTGCATCCCAGTACTCACTGTGCCAGCAGCCATCCTCTGCTGCTTGATGCTGCCTTTTGCAGGAGCGGACAGTAAGTAACACTCGGTTTTGGAAAGCCTGAATGCCTTGCAAAATTTCTTTCCAGAAATATTAAACCTTCTTGGTTCGTCCTGGAAACACTGAGGGCTAAGAGACAACTCCCCCCTCATCTTTTATTTCCTAGTGTGCGCATTGCAGATAAACAGGGTGTGTGTGAAGGGGCACAAGTAGAACTAAAAAGACTGACAAAATTTATTCAAGTGCTGGAAGAATTCCTGTAGTAGCTGCGAGATCAAAACCTGACAGTTTGATTTCTAACACGTACAGATGAGTAAAGAAAATTGGGGGTGGAGGAAGAAAGAAGTATTGGGGTCACAGTAATCCCTGTTACTTTTTCCTTGTTCTTTTGCCAGCTCTCGTAATTTGTGTAGCACTGAGACATCTCTCCTGAGTCAGCAGGCAGCTGCTGTTGGGGAAAGCTGTTGGGGAAGAGGGTGCGAGTTCTTACCTTCTGGTGTAGCTCTCCTACACCTTTATTTCAGCGGAATTGGAGTACAGTGTTTCCTTGTGGTCATACTTTAAGCTGTTGTGTCCTTGCTGTCATCCTGGTAGTCCCATAGAGCTGCTGTGACCGGCTTTAATTAGCCCCAGCCAGCCAAGGGGAAGTGTGCACAAAACGCTGTTGTGGACAGACGGGAGGAGAGAAACATGGCTAATGGCAGCCTACTAAAAACAGCTTATAGTAGGAATGTCTTACGGAATGGGTTATGCAGACAGCAGGAAACCTCATGGCTTTTTTGCATAATCTTGGGGTGTGTATTTGTTAGGCAATCCCCAAGTATTTGTGCAGCCCCCCTCCCTTTTTTTTTTTAACCTGTACCCAGATTTTCAGTGTCCAAATGTCTGCACATTCATCACAGTCTCTGGCAGTTGTGAATAATGCTTGTCTCTGAAAGTTCCTGGAGCTCCTGGGGTGCTTGAGTTGGAGCTGAGGTGACCATGATGCACCTCCTGAGCTGCCAGCAGTCATGTCTTCCTCACTGCAGCTTTAGTCACCAGGCTTATAATTAGATGTAATTTTGTGAAAGTTGAAGGAGATCTTGAGTCACGTTGGTAGGAGCCTGTTTTCTGAAGAAAACAGACTGGGGGGTCCTAAATGTCCTTAACTGAAAGGAAGGACTAAATTTAGAGCAGCTGGAGAGAAGAGTGAAGGAGAGATGTGAAGAAACGTTCAAGTTCATTTCTTTTGTTGTCTTTAGGGATGACTCGCATAGGGAGCAGATTAATGTGGGTCTGTATGAGTCTGAGCTGCCCAGTTAAACTGGGGACAGCAGCTGTCTCCTTCCTCAGCTTACTTTGCTGTCTGCTGGTGCTGTTGAAAGGTGCTTATTCAGATCACTTTATGTCTGCACATTGTAGCCCATTTTGGAATCTGGCATAGAGAGCATAGAGAAATACTTGTTTAGTGTTCTGAGGTGTATAAAAATTCCCTGAAATTTATTTTCTTTATACTGGCTCCTGCAAAGGAGAGAAGCATCACTCACATCACAGGTGTGCAGAAGCTGGTGGAGTTTGAGATATCCTAGGACATTTCTTGGCTTGAGGATAACTTGCGGTAGAGGTGATTTGCTAATTTTGTGGAGTACTTCCACATGCTTAAATTTAACAAAATTGTCTCTGTGTGGTGTCTCAGATGTGGAACACTTCTGCGCTGAGGAGCAAGTTTATCTGTATGTATGCCTTTTTCTCTGGTGCAGACTGACTCTGAATTACTTTTTCCTAATCTGGAAAGCAGCTCTGGAAGGCACTGACCTTTTAACTACCACAGCCACCATGGATTAATCAAGGGTTTCCTAGGATGGAAGATGTCGCTCTGTGTATTTTAGCAACTTGGAGTTTTTCTATCATCTTACCCACTGAATCTTGCCACGGGCCTTCAGAGGCTGGGAGCTGTGTGAAAGGACCTGTCTGCTCTGTGCCTCTGCAGGGGTAAAATGTCACCCCCAAACCCTGCATTTTATGTGACCTGCCGTCAGTGATGCAGACAAGTGATGCAGTAGTGAATCTGGCATTGGAGAGTCTTGGTTCAGGACAGTAGTGAAGGGCAAGGGGAAGGTATGACAATGTTTGGACACTGGAGCTTCCAGTAGAAGCTAGAGAGGGATGCTGTGAAAGGAGCACCCCACGTGCCCACGCCTGTTTTTTGGTCCCTGTAGCATCCTGTTGGCTTCAGTGAAAGAGCATTTATTTACAGTGGTTATGGCTGTTCCCAAGAAATGACTGTGATTCCCTTCTCCCCATTGCAGTGCTGCCTGGAGTCAGCGGAGGGATGGGCAGGCTCTGTATCTGCAAAGCACTCCTGCATTTCCCCCACTAAAAGCAACAGGATAATGGGAGCAGGGTTATCCTTGGAGTTTCTGGAGTCAGTCCCCAAAAGGCTTTTTATAGGAGCAGGGAAGGATGGCTGGAGATGGGCTGTGCTGCATCCCTGGCAGCAGCATGGCTCATGGCTGGGTGCTCAGGGAGCACCCACGGCTGGGTCTTCCCTGCCTTCCCCACCTGCTGTTGTTGTAACACATCTCAGTGTTGCTGCTGTAGCTTCCTGACAATTAAGGCATCTGGCAGAAAGCTGGATGTTACCGCCTGAGATAAAGCAGATTGAGTGTGTATCGCCTGGCGGAATTAGTGCCGGGCTGTGCTGGTGCCTCCCCTGGAATTGAGTTCACGGGAGCTGTGAAGAATGTCAGCGATGAGGAGTGGAAGGGGCATCTAAAGGTTAAACTGAGTGGCAGAGCGTCAGAAAAAGAGGGGCTTGCTGGGTGCCTCCGTGGCAGCAGGAGGGGAGTGGTGGCTTCCTGGCCACTCTGGTGGGGTGCTGGGAGGAGAAGGTGAGTGGGAAGGGGCAGATGCGCATGAGCGGTGGATACAGAAGTGCTAATTTGGCAGAAAGCTCTTTCAAATCCTCCCCAGCTTTTACAGACTGCAATAAGAAATTATTAAATTTTCTCTGTGATCTGACTGTGTTTCTGTCAGGGTGACCCTAATTCCATTAGAGCAGCTCGGAGCTGATTCAGGGTGGCTGTTTTACCCATTCTCTCTCAGCTTGCTTGTGTGGGTTTTTTTATACACTCTGTGCTTCCCTGTCTGTCAGCTTTTGATTGTGCATGGGAAAAATGGCTTTGCAGATTTCAGTTAATGTTCAGTGCAATTGTCAACTAAAAGATGCTTTTTTTCAGCTTTTGAAAATGTGTCATTTATTCTAATAAAATAAAAAAAAGTACCCTCTCAAAACAAAATGCAGAGAAAATGGGGAAAATCAATACTGTCACGAGAAATTATCAGCAATGTCTTTTGTTGTTGTCTTGGTTTTTTAAAAATTAGGCTTTGTTTTTGAAGTCCTTGGGACAAGTTCCATTAGCCAAAGAAGAGACTAGGTGACCCATCCTAGGTCTTTTCTAACCACAGTATATTTTGGTTTGTCTTACACAGAATTTCAAAGGGCTTAAGGAGTAAAACCACTTCAAAAGTGACCTTGTAGAAGGAAAGAACTAAGGCAGAATTAGGCCAACTACCTGTGAATTGATACCTGGTAAACAAACAATTTGCACCTTTTGATTTCTAAATGTAGAGCAAACTTGGCTTTTATTTGAGGGGGTAGATGAAATGTGCCTCAGTGAGCTGCTGTGGTCAAGGCAGGGCTGTGGCTCCCACCACCCCTGGCCAGAAAGGACCCCAAGCCTGAAGTGTCTCGAGGCTGCCCTGGCCCTGAAAGAAAGAGTTGCTTTATATCCAAAAGATGTGCATCTTATACATGGGGTTTTTTTTGTGTTGTTGTTGTTTTTTTCCACTCAGCGTTTCTTGGATGCTAATTGAATTGAGGAGACACATTAAAAAAGAAAATAGAAAGGTAGGATGCTGATGCTTGTGAAGGTTGGGAAAAGAAAGAGTACTAAGATGGCTTTTCTAGATATGGTGATGTCTAAGAGTCTAAGAATAGTAAGAGCTCTTCAGGTGAGCTCTGTTGTGCCAGGGATTTTCCATTGTACCTGAAGTGTTGTCGGGAGGTTTTGGGTGGAAGAGCACTGGAGGGAGCATAGGTTATGGTGCTTGGTTCTCCTCAGTTGTCCCCTAACTCTGCTGTCTGCCTTTACTGTTTTGTGTTCCCAAATCTAGCTTGGCTTGTTTTGACTCCCTGATTCAGCTCTGCTGCCTTTGCTTCATAACCTGAATGATGCCTCAACAACAGCTCAACCCCAAATACAGCTGCTCCAGGCCACCCTGAGGGACAGACTTGCTGTTGTGTAAGCCTGGAAATGGCCACTTTACAGAGCTGGGCAGCAGGATCCCATCCCAAAAGCTGGGCATGAGGCTTCTCCACTGCTGCCTTGCATCAGTTTCTGTTTCCAGATTTCCTGTTTGTATGCCTGTCCCCAAACACTGCATGTAGTGATTATGTGTAATTGATGCAATTGGATCCAGGTATTGCAGCACAGGTAAATACTAATTTTCTGCAATTCTACCTTGACTAGCTTGACATATTCCATCAGCTAAAAGAACATGGAAAATACTGTTCAGGAAAACCCCTGTACCTGAGGCATTGAGGTGGCGTCATTAAGGGACAGGTTGAAATATTAACCACAGTTATTGTGCAGTGTTTATTTTTGGTGTCCTTACTCATCATATATAGAAATACATATATTTAGGTAGAAATGGATTCTGCACTTTTCTGTAAAATACCTAAATGCTGCCTGCTTGTAGCCAAATATTGCAGACATCAAGGTAGAAAGGATGCTGTGAGGACAAACATCATGTATAGAGTAGACAACAGATCTTTTTCTGCTTTTATAGCCTTTTTAGCTCCAGCACTTGCAGAAGGAATGAATTTGTTTGGGTTGCTACCCACAACAAATCACAGCATGATGATTTGTCTTTTTTATTTACTGTTAAAGCCAACAGCATTCATCAATCAAGGTTAGCTGCCAGGTCAAAGGTCTGCTTAGCCCCAAATCCCTCATCCAGTAGTGGTCAGTACAAAGAACTATGGAGGATGTAAAAGCAGCATAAATATATAGTGATCTCTTCCTGTTGTCCTCTTGGAGCCCTCCGTGAGTGGTGGCTCCTGAACCCAGAGAGGTTCTGTAGTAACTGCAGCCACGCTTACTCTGGGTTTTGCTCTCAGGCAGCTCTGAGCATGTGTGCAGTTTGCAGGGACATCTCGGGGGCAGTGGTTTGCGTGGAGACCACGGCGTAGGCTCTGACTGTTGCCTCTACTCTGTGTCTCCTTGTTTAAGCCCCTCACTGCTGCTGTGCAGGGCTAAGCATCCCCACGTGCCGTCTGCACCATTCAGACTCAGCTGTGCAGCCAGAGTTCCTCTCCTGCTTTCACAAGGGACTTGCTGTGTTTAAGTGTCCAGCCCAGTGACAAATGTTGAGGGGATGATACATTTCATACTTGTTCTTTGAGAGAGCGTGTGCTTACTGGCTTGTTGATACAGAAAACCGATAGAACTACCTGCTTACAATTTTATCTTCAGTGTAGATTCATAGATTTTAAGGCCAGAACTCAGATCAGAGCAGTCTTTTACTCTGACCTGTGTAGCACAGGCTGTATAATTTCAGTAGTAATTTCTGCTTCTACTTTTAACAGCTGTGGATGAGCTAGCACGTAGCTTTTGGGAGGCTATCAAATCATGATTTGAAAACTAAATGGTAGAGAATTTATTCATCTACTGTATGATCTGTAAAAATGGCAAGTAATCATTACTTCTCCAAATCTGTATTTATTTCAAGCTACATTTATGCATTTTTAGGGTGTAGACACTGGATATTAGAACATCTGTCAGTGAGGCTGGAGACTCCTGCTATTTAATGCAATCTCCTGGAGAAGCAACTTGAAGTGGAGGAGCTAGAGAACCTGAAAGTTTGTCCTTTTTGTTGTAGAAAAATGGGCTCATCTTGTTTTTTCTGACCAGATATAATTTTTATGGTTCTTCACTAATCCTCCAGACTTTTCAATATGTTTTTTAAAGTCAAGGGACCAGGACCAAGACAAGTGGCCACAGTTTCCAAGAGTACAGTGGCACTTCAGCCTTTCTACCCACAGCATTCAGCTGGGAACATGGTCCTCCACTGTGACCTCTGAATTCCTTTCTGGACCTCTGATTCCCAGGATGCAAACTCGTATTTCATTAGTTTGACTTGGCTTTTTGCTCATGAATATCTGCCCCTAAGTACATTAAAATGCATTTTGCTGGATCCCAGCTCATTTAGTTATCTGAGTAATTCTTCAAAGGTAATTCTCCCATTCTGTTTGTAGCTGACTACCAGTCTTGGTAAAGGTTACCCTTTACTTTCCAAATCTAATTGCAAGTGAGTTGCGTTCATTCACAGATATTAATCAGTTGTGGCTATTTGCAGAGACTGCTGTCTGTATTTTAAGGAGATATTTAAAGCACCCTATAGTAGTGATGGTAACATTCTTTGCAGATGGAAAGGGATGCCAGAAAACCGATACAATCATATGGTTTGTCGTGCTGCTCCTGGCTATTACTAGTACTGGTGTCAGAAAGGGAAAAAGTACAAGATCTGCTGGAGATTTCAGTGTTCTAGCTGAGCAGTTGTAAAAAGCAATGATGTGGTAATAGGAATGCTTTTTTTGTTTCTTTGATTATCTGTTCATTATACTGATGCTTCAGAATGATACTGTAATATAAGATGATCAAGCTCATTTTTGTGAACAACCGAGAGTATGAAATTTGTTTGCTCAAAATGTTAGTCAATCTTTTTTGATGTTGAACATGCCTGGTTTAAAAAGGAGTGGGGGAAAAAAAAAGCATCTGTTCATGGGTGCTTTTTCTCTGGTAAGTTGTCTATCTTTATGTATCAGGAGCTGAGAAGCAGTGGTGTACTCTTAATTGAATGCTGTGTTTAGTCCCTTGTGAGAATCAGTGCTTTGTCTGTGCCAGAGACAAATCTCATTTATTTTGTTGGTGTGAAAACACTGTAGGGTGCTTACTGAAACTTTTAAGTCATAGAAATGTCTTTTGCCTTGCACACTTTACTGACATATGATCACTGAATTAAATCAGAGCACTTTTTATAGTGGATGATGGCTTTACATTTGTATATGAATTGTAGCCTGCAGTGCTGGAGCTTTGAATGTCTGTTAGTTTTGAATTTCTCTGATGCATCATAACATTAAGCCTTCACAACAAAGGGCATTCACATGGTATTAAAAAGAAATAATTACAGAATATATTCCATTTCATGTAGTACAGGCTGGAATGACTTTGGGGTCCTGCTGTGCTTTTCAGATGGCCCTTCATTGCATATATTACTTATTGTTTCCTCTCCCCCTAGTAATTAATAATAGAATTTCCAGGAATGTATTTTGTAAGATTGGATTGAGACATACAGGTAGTAAGTACCTGATCAAACCTTAAAATAAATGGGAATGCCACCATTTTCCAACAGAGGTTCGTTGCATCAAGGGCGACTGTTCTGAGTTGGTGCTTTGAATAAAGTCAGCACGTCAGGAAGAGGTTTGGAGTTGGTTTGTCTTTGCTACATGAGGTTATTCTACTTGAGCTGATAGTGGATTCTCTGGAAGTAACTGGGGTTTAGTGGAAAGGACCGTCATCAATCCATTGTTAGCACTCATAAATACTGCAGATTTAAAAGGAATCGCTCAGAATTCTTGCTTGCTTTTGCTGCTTTTCTTGCAAATTCTTTTAAATTTTTTTACAAACTCTGTCTACATATGATAACTTTGTTGGCTCACCTGGAAGGTGAGTGATATAAGCCCTTGGCAGTGAATTGTCACACAGGGAGATGACAGTGACTGTTGAGCCTCTGCTCTTTGTTATAAGGGTGCAGAACACTTACGTGTTTTCTTCATGTTTATTTTTAGCCAAATCTATTTCAACTGTTGTTACTTCTGTTAAAGGTTGTTTTGAAAAGGGGTTTTAAAGAGGCTAGGAAATACTTAGCAGCTTTACACAGGTAGGGCTTTTTCCCCTGAAAAACTGCACTTGCAATGACCATTTTGAGCCTCAGCATTAGCACAGCTGTGCCTGGCAGGTGGGGCTGTTCCTTTTCACCCACTTGTCAAAAGTTGGGGACTTGTGTGAGTGGGAGATGGAGTGTGTTGCAAAGCTCTCACTTTGGCATTATTCCTAAGACAGGGCATTTCCTTGGTTTTGAAACTCGAAACTGTAGTTCTGTCTTTTGAGGTAAATGCAGGAGTTACAGTGCATTGATTGCAGAAAGGGTTTCAGTCCCTGCATTTGAGGAAGAGAGACATCTTGGAAGTGAGGCAGCTGTAGTGTATTGTACTTACAGAATGTTTAATTTGCAAGAGGGAAGAGTCATTGAAAGAACTGAATGATGAATAGTGAGATTCTTGTTATATACTGAAAATGGTTAAAATATTGATATGATGATGACAGCTATGTATTTTAATCCTATTTAGCATCAAACAGAAGCTTTCAGTTTTTCCAGGACGCAGGAAAACCCTTAGAGAAGCAAACTTATCTCATGAGCAAATACTTTCATATTCCTGCTTAAAGGACTGGGATGCCTGGTCCTGACACAGTGTTCTCAGTCTTGGCATGCTGAGTACAGAGTTTAGTATGGCTCTCAGGAGGATGAGAAGGGTAGTCCAAGACCTGGAAAGGCTCCATTTACTCTTGTTTGATGTAACAGGTAATGATCCTGGTTGTTGACTCGTCATTTATACTT
This sequence comes from Gymnorhina tibicen, assembly GCA_013399875.1. Lineage (NCBI taxonomy): Eukaryota > Metazoa > Chordata > Aves > Passeriformes > Artamidae > Gymnorhina > Gymnorhina tibicen. Next base: position 1,642,232 of record VXAZ01010408.1, on the reverse strand, counting down.
GCTGTATATAGACTTCCAATATCCTTTTTTATGCTCCATTACACACAGTTTATCAGGGGTTAACACAAAGTTCCTTAGTTATAACCTATTCTTTTCAGCTTTTTATGTGTTCATGGCTGAAATGTGCCGTGCTTGGTCTTCAGGCAAAGTTCAAGTTGAGGGACTGTATTTTATGAGTTGGACATTTGTTTTTGGTTCTTTCTGCAGAAGTTTGTCTTTGAAGGCTCCTAAAAACAAAGAAAGTGGAAAAATACTTTTGTACCCTTAAAGCTGGCTGTGGTGTTATTTACAGATCTCTAGTCTAAAATGTCTGTGAAAACATTTGACCACCAAAGCGCATCTGTAGTAATGTCCGGAGAGAACGGAACCTGATTTGTGGAAGGAGTGACCCATAGAAAAACAGGCTGCTGAATAATATAAAGGGAATTTCATGCTAGATCAGTATGTAAAGGATGCTGTGTGAGCTCGTGTGTAACTAAATTGCTTGTGTATTCATTCAGTGAATGTAGCCAGAGCCGCTGTGATCTCCGCCTTCCCCAGAGCCAGAGGTGCACAGCAGAGGTGTCCTCCAGGTCCTCCAGCACCCAGCCTGGAACGTGGGCAGAGAGAATTAATTCACACGGACACCATGAAGTTCCTCTTCTAGTGCATTTGTCTATTTCTTGAGGCAGTTGTGGAAATAGAGAGGGTTTTTCGTTGAAGTTGCTCTGTGGTTGTACTGCAGGCCACAGGGGCTTGGTCTTGTCTTTTTTGGCAATGCCTGTCGCACCTTTATTCTGCCTTAGTAAATGCATGGAACGTTTAACATTTAACTGCCAAAGTTTTGGGGGTTTTTTCCTCAAATGCTAAAATACACCACTGTTCGTATGTCTGTAGAGTCGTGTGCCCTATTTTAAGAGCAGAGTATTATTTGGGGGTTTTTTACACATTAAGACAAAATCCCTGTATTGTTCAGTCAGCATCTATGCAGTGCTCAACGTCTTTTCCATTAGACACTCAGCCTTCTGTTGCAGATAAAGCTTTTTTTTCAGAGGCAAATTTAGCTCAAAAATTTTGGCATTGTCTGTAATCTGTAGTATGTTGTGTGAGAAGAGTTTCCTGTGTAATTTTGTGGAATTTAGGAAACTCCAGTTAAGATATAAAGAGTTACATGCAGTATACCACGTGGTGTTTTCCAAGTTTATGTCAAATTGCAGAATTATTTTGTGTTACAATAACTGCTGGACTGTGTCAAACTCCAGGTCCATTTATCCCAAAATTATCCCAACATAAGCCTCCAGTGATGACCAACAAATGCTAGATGTTTTAAGGAGGTACAAAAACCATTGTCTCATACTCTTGCCTTTTCTCCCCACCCACAGTAGGTCCTATTTCCTATGTAAAATTAGAAGTTGTTCTCAGAAATTGGACTTGTATTACTGCTTCTGTAAAGCTTTATTAATTGCAACAACTCTAAATATTGTTTTACCCACATGGGCAAAGGAATAATACCCAATGTAGTTTTGTCAAGGTCAGATCAATCTAATTTCCTTTAATGACAGGCTAACAGGCTTTGTGAATGGAGAAGCAGTAGATGTCATTTATCTTTAGTAAAGCTTTCAGTGCTCCCTCATGAGACTTTTTCCTGTGAAACATCTGCTCATAGGGTGGGTATTTGGCAGTTTGGTAGCATTCAGCATTTGCAGTAATGATCTCTCTGATAGAATAGAGAACATGCTTATTAAATTTGCAGGCAACAACAAGCTGGGAAGAGAGGCAAGCATGTTGGAGGACACCATTAGAATTCAAAATGATCTTTACGAATTGGCAAAACTGTCTGAGAGGATGCATGTCAATAAGGAAAAATGTGGATAGATGTTTGAAAATAGGAGTAATCAGCTACATAAATACAGAATGAGAGACAACTGCCTAGACAGCTGGTATACAGAAAAGGTCTTGCAGTGCTAATGGATCATAAACCGTACAGGAGTCGACAAAGCAGTGCTGTTTTGAGGGGGACAGACATTACAGTGACAGGCAGAAATGAGGAGTACCATCCTGAAGACATATTTGATAGTCTTTCTGCTCTGCTCACATGGGTAGGGCCTGTGGTGAAACATCTCAACTTGAGCATCCCACTGCCAGAATGGAAGGATTAACTGGGGGGAAGCCAGTCCTTCCCATCCACTGCTAGGAGAATAAACGATGTGCTTGAACTGCAGCTGGGAGGTTCAGGTCAGGCACTAAGCAACACTCACAGACATGCAGGATTGTTGGGCATGGAATTGAATTTCTGGAGGAATTTCTGGAATTTCATATGCAATCAGAAAGTGTTTCCTCCGATGTGTTCTGAATAGTGTGATTTTTTTAAATGATTGTTTCTTTGTCTTCATTTATGAACCAGGAAAGGTACAGTCTTGTAGCCCGTCTTCCCTAGGTCACCTGATACTCTTGTATTTTTATCCTGTCCTTTTTTCATCCTCCTCTCATGTGACAATCACTGTCTTTCCTCTGACTATGTAGCTTTGTGTTTTCCAGGTCCTTAGTTCTCTTCAGTGCCCTTCTCTGACTTTGTAGTTCTGCTCTAAAGGAGCTGGTGGGCGAATACAGGGGAGAATATGAGACTTGCAAACATCCACTAGTTTTCTCATGAACCATTGTAGGTTTGCTATCTTTTTGCCCACGTCTGTGCATGACTAAAGGTCAGGTGCCTGTTACGATGTGTGGTTCATCTTCTGAAGCCATACAGTTAACTCAGCTCTGCAGATTGTAGCAGCTAATTCTGTGTTTGATTTTTAGTTTCAGTACATGTTATGTATTTATCTGTAGGTAGTTGGTGTCTGAGATTTGATGGCTACAGGGGCTTTGCTCACCAAGGCAGGCTCTGGTGTCTGGTGGTTGCTGCTGTGGTGTGCAAGAACCCGTCTCTCTGACAGCACCAGACTTCTGTGCTGTCCTGCAGACTGTCAGATATTGCTAAGGAAGGCAGTGTGGTTGTGCCAGCCCATACAACACAGCACACAGAGCAGCAGAGCAGGGTGGAGGGTCTGTGTGTGGACCACTCCAGGCAAACAACGCTGCTTTGCTGTCCAGAGCAGCACTGACCAGCAGCTCTTGGTGGGAGGGGGGCAGTGAAACAGCTTCTGGCAGCACAAAATGCTTTGGGAAACAATTGCAAAGGATGCTGTAAGTCTTGCAAGATCTTCTGACTAAAATATGTCTAAATGCTTATTTATGTGTGTGAACAGGAAAATGTATTAAAAATGTGTATTTGTATAGAATGCTTTTAATGTTAATGTAGTGGAAGGGAAGATGTGTAAGGTTTTTTTCCTTCTCCTTCCAGCAGTCATTCTTGCTATGAATAGCTATATATCAACTCATGAATTTCTGTCTGAGTGAGGTCCCAGGGCTGTATGAGATGGGAGTATCTCGTGCTTCATGTTAAAAGATTACGGTTAATTTATTGCGTGTTTGTTGTGGATAAGAAAAAGCTATTTCCCCACCTAGATTTTTCCTTCCCTGGGTTTCATAAAAGAGCCATGTACTTTTTGCTGAAGAAGTACAGATCAGAGGAGATTTGTCTTTTTAATGAATTGATTTAAATCAAAATGCAGGCCATTACATGAGTTCTTGAATTCTGGAAACTCTAGCCATTATGTTGGGTGTTTCTTTGCCATCAGACTTTGACTTCAAACTGCAATTATTTTTCACAAGATAAAGAATGAAGTCTGTTGCCTGTTATGAATAATAGAGTATGGTAATACCACAGCTATATATGCAAACTCTGCAGACTGGCAGCACAGCTGCTAAACGTTACGTTTTTAAAATATGTGCAATCTGTTGTCAACAGAATTAAAACCAGGAACATTACATGGTTTGTTTTGTAGGGAAATTTAGTGATGAATTGTTCTACATTTTGACCTTTAAAATTTTTTTGAGTTTCTGCACCTCCTAGTGAATTGGGGAGATTCTCAAATTAAGACATGTGGAATTCTAATGGCCGCCCTGACATTTCCTAGGCCTGGCTGGATACCTGGTCTTGATTAGTTTTCTAGTGTACCTGCTCTGCCAAGCTGGAAAGGCTCACACACTCCACAGCTGAGCTTGAAGTGATTGCACTGTAAACCTCATCCAGTTAAAAGGTGAATCCTGTTCTGGTAGTGGAAAGTTGTTTTATTGTTCCTCTCCCCTGATACTGATGCAAGTGGAAGTGTTGAAGGGAAGTGTTATCGCTGTTGTTTTTGTAGCTTGTTGTTATCTTCCATCTTCATATACAAAAAAGTGAGAAATGCAGCCTGCCCAGCTGTCTGAGAGCAAGTGTGACTCGGCAAGATAAACCTTCACTGGCTATAATGGGCCTGACTACAGATGATCCTTCAGCTCTTCATTGCCATCCGGTTGTGTCCTGGTTTGAACCACAAGCAGCAGGAGAAATAAGGTGGAAATACAGCAAAGAACCCACAGCAGTCCATCATTTTGGTGCTGAGAAGGGAACAATGCACACTCAGGACATGTTCTGCTCTCCTTCTCCTGACTATGGAGTGGGAAAATAAGAAGGAACGACCTAGGAATGTGAGAAAGGAGTAAATGTGAAGAATATAGAACATTTAGGTTTAGTGCCCCTCATCAAAACAGTCTCTGAAGTCCTGCTGCTTGGGAGAAGATGCAGACAAGCACTCTCCCAAAATGCCAGTGCCAGGGTGAGGGGAGCCTGGCACTGCTGAGCAGCTCCTTGAATGTTTCTGTGCTCCATTCCTCTCACCTGCAGAAAGAAATGCCAGCATTAGCAGATCTCTGATTGTGTCTGTGCTGGCAGAGGGTCCCAGGACTGATTTATAGCACTTGTTCAGCTTTCAGCGAGCAGCAAATGCATTGCTTAATTATTCATGGCAGATGTATTATTGCAGGAAATTAAGACATTGAGGAAACAAGTAAAAACTATTACTGAATAGAGCTATAAACAAGGTAAGGTGGAAGGGAATGCAGCGGAAAAGCTCTGAGACGCTAAAAACCCCTCCTTCTCAGAAACATTTCCCCCCTTCGAAAAATAATTGTTTAAGTTCCCAGATATGCAAGTGATTGTTCATAGTACATAATTAAATATTCTATTAGCTAACAAGTTGGGTTTAATTTGCTACATTTGTCATCTAAATTATCACATTTGTGAATGTGTGAAACCTTCTATGGCTTCTTTCAGCATCTTTGCTTACATAACGACACAGTTCTCTTTACGTCTTTGACTTCCCTCAAAAGATTCAACATTTTACTTGTGCAGGAAAATTTAGGTCAACCTTTGGCTTTCTGTACCAAAGGAGGAGTTTTTGGGTTTTGTGTCCTGGAGGTATTGCTGTGCCTGGAGTAATGGTGTGCAGTGCTGCTGCAGAGAGTGGGACCCAAGGCCCATCTGCTGGCAGTGGATTTCCATTGTTTGAAACCGCTCTGCAGCCAGGCACACGTGCACCTAGCTCTCTTTCGGATGCTGCTGTAGCTTTATTCAAAGATGTATTTGTGTGTGTTGGTGGCCTGTGCTGTGAACCTGTTCTCTAACCTGTGTCTAATGCCCCACACTCACACAGAGGCCAGAGCTGTTGGCTTTGAGGAACACCAGCACTTTCTTGCTCATCAGGTGGCGTAGGAGCCTGGTGTTTGATCACTCTCCTGTATGCATAGAGGGAGTTTCTGATTATTGCTGCTCCGAGGTCCCATTAGCTTTAATCCTTGCACATTTCATGACCGTTTTTCAAATATGTAGTCAGTAACTGACCAAACTTCACTGAGAAGGAAGTGGTTTAAAGAAAACCCTTTCAACTTCTCTTTCAAGAATAGAATTATTAGCTTTATTATAAAAGTTATAGGGAGCATCTCTTAAGTTTTTATGTAACCTCAGGCTTCCGAGAGTTTCCATTTCATTACTGTTCATAAGCTCATTATTTTGGTACATCTGTAGTAATTTTGGAGCCCTTTACTTTATAATTTCAGTTATGTACTTTGAAATGTAATGATCTTAGAAGTCCTGTTATGGAGAATTCAGAGCAATTTTAAGGCGAGAAAATGAAATTTAGTGATAAAATAGCCTTGTGTAGTTCATTCCTATGACAGGAGATGTTTGAGTCCATTTGCAAACTTCAGCTATTTGGAGATCGCAAATACAGGTGATGGAAGGAAAATACTCTGTAACCTGTCCTGTAAGGTTAATTCTCCTGACACTTGAAAGCACGGTCTATGTGCAGCACATACATGAATATAATGTATGATACAAATTGGGCAAAAAAGAGATCTTGCAAGAATCACACTAAACCATCAGCACTGAGGAACATGCTTCTAGTTGTGTTTTGCAAATGCTTGCTGTTCTATACACGTGCATCTCAGGATCGCCTAAACAGAGCTTTGCTTCCAGACCTAATCAATTGGTTCTCGAGCCGTTTAGGTTTTTAATTACTCTTGTCAAAGTGAAAATTATGTGAAAGGACTTGACTGTGCAATTAGCTGCTGAACATTTTCTGCAGCAATAGTGGGAAAACAATACCAAGTCCCAGAATAGCAGTAGATACAACCACAGGAACAAATCTGCTTCAGCAGAGAAAGAGATATTCTAGTAACTAATCTCAATGAAAGATAATTTATTTTTTAAATACGCATATATTCACAGATGTGAGCAGAAAAGGCTGTTTGTGTGAGAAAAGCCTGTCCCCAGCAGAATGCCAGGTTAGTTATCACTTGCTGATTTCCCTCTGATTTGAGGGCCCTGCTCTTCCCAGGCAGAGGCTGCAGCTCTGCCCTCAGTCAGGGCTGAGCATATTAGAAGAAATGCCAGCTCTTTGACCTCCAGACTGCTGGGGGCTAAATTTTAGAAAAAAAGGGTTCACCTGTGCTGCAGCTGTGGCAGAGTGCACAGTGTGTTTCTTCTGTGGACTGCAAGAGCCTGGTTAGTGTTCATTCAGTGATCTATAGATCATCTGCTCAGACAAATTATATCTCTCAACAGCTTCACACTAAACTAATCTGGGCATTCAAAAAATAAATAAATGAGGCAGTGTCTATAAAGAGCTTCCGTCTAGTGAAGTGGAGCAGTTGGAGCCTGATTAATGAATCTCATTTGATCACACTGGCTGTGTGTTCACCGCTCCCCTCCACCGAGCTCCGTCATCCAGGACAGCCCTTGTGGCACACACTGTGCATTGCCGGCAGCTCCGCCTGGGACCACGGGCCACCATGGTGAGGATGGGAATTTCACCACCATGGCTGGTTCATGGCCCCAGTGCAGAAGACAGAGCTTACCCGGGATATCCCTACCACTGCTGGTGCATCCCAGGAGTGGCATGACCCTCCCCTGGCTCTGCCGTGCCCAGGACCAAAGTGCAGGGGTGCATTTTGGGGAAGTATCATTTGGGGAAGCATCCCTTCAGTGCTGGTGCCCCTCACAAGTGTAACACATTGGCCTTCACCAAGCTAAAAGAGTGTTTTTACAAGTGAGATTGAAAACACAGGTTAGATGTACTGACTGTTAAATTGCTGAGCTGACGGAAGGGAGCTGAGTCACTGCGTGCTGACTGACTGAACCCACACTTCTTCCCTGAGAACAACGCGGTGAGGGAAGCTGAACAAATCCTGGTACTCGTCCTCCTGTGTTTGGAAATGCTTAATAGATTTGGAGGCTCAGAATTTTAATGCAGTTCTTTTCTGTATTGATAGAGGTCTTTGAAGTCACTCGAATGCTTTACTAAGCATACATACGAGAAGTTAAGTTATTTGTATCAGCACACTTGATGATTTCTGATCTTCATTAGGCTGTGTACCAGAAGGTCAGTGTGCACACACACCCACATGCCTAAAATAATTTATTCTGCTGCCTTTTAGCACCTGCTGCCCATAGAGGTGTTACTAGAAAAGGAAATTGCATCTTTTGAATAGTGAATAACAAATACAGTTTCTCTCAAGACACAATGTTTTTTACAAGGATTCAAGTTCCAGGACCATACACGGGTGGGATTTTTTCTTTTCCTGGGAGGTGATGAGGGCAAAACCAGCCAGAGCAAGACATCCGTTTTTTGTGGATGTTTGAAAGCAGGTGAAAGGGCTCAGAAACCAGAGGGATACTTTCATTGGGTCTGAAATAGCACATCAACATCTGGTTTTGGATTATAGCTAGAGGCAGCAAGATACGAGTATAGAAAGTTTTTTCATTATGTAGAACACATAGTCTGGGTATATGTGTAAGCTGGCTGCAGTGAAATCAAGGAAGCCAACACATTTCAAGCTTAATTGTATTTCTTGAACAATCTGAGAACAGTAAGTATGTGATAGAAACTCCTTTTTGTGTGTAATACCTATTTAATTCAGTGCTTGAGAGAGAAGGGCTTTGACAGTGAATGGTCTGTGTGCAGGGAAGGACATGGGTGCTGTGAATTGCCAGCTTTTCTAGCTGAACAAGCTGAAAGGAGTGTGCTGGGACTGGGAAGGAAGAAGTCTCATAGTTAAAGCAGTTTTTGATGTCTCAGAGGTTTAAATTTCAGAAGGCATGCACATGCCTCTAATTGTCAAAGAAAAAAAAAAGTAATAAAAGACTTTCTTCTGTTTAGAGTAAAAGACTTTAACTTTCTGTTAAAAGAAAGTAGTAAAATGTAACCTAAATGCAGAAGATGGTGCCATTCTGCTTACACCACGAGAGCATTTACTGACAGGATGAAACTACATCACTTTTTGGATTACAAAGAGTTCCAGAGTGTCTCCAGTGCTTGCCATCATGTGAATGTTAGTGCTAAGGTGTGTATTGCAAGTCCCTTGGAAGAACGTGAAGGGCTGCATTCTATTCTGAGACTTGATGAAAATTATGGAGAGTTTGAGACTAGGCTGTGAGCATCAAGTTTTCTAAGCTGCAAAAAGGGGTGAGCAGGAGGGAAAAACTGCATTTGCCCGGGGAAACTTAAATACCTTTTCTCAGCATGTTTGCAGATGGATCACCTTACAGGTATGTGAGAAAGATTTGCATTTTAGAGCCCTTAAGAAGTGCTTGAGAGATAGATGCTCATCTCCTGTCTTCACTTCCCTCCTCCCCCTTTGCTTCTTGTCATTTAACAATTTTGAAGTTCTTTGGGTAGTTACATTTTTGTCTCTGTAATAATTATTAAATTATAAATTATTTTTATAAGCAAACCCTCTTGACTGTGGATAAGCAATCTTCATAAATTATTTGGTGGGATACTTAATTTGAAGTTTCTTCATTGCTTATGACAAGATGTTTCTGCTGCTGTCACAGTTGATGATTCATAGCTCAAGTGAAGTGCTTACCACTTCAGAAAAGTTATAACACAGGCAGTCCTACTCAAAGTCTCTTTATTAAAAAAAAAAAGAAAAAGGAGGAAAAGAGAGTCGTGGTGGACTGTGCTGAAATGGTGTGTGAGGCTGGTCTGCAGGACTGGCTCCAAAACATGGAGAGGAAGGGGCTGTTCACTGATAGTGCGTCAGGGAAGAAGCTGAGGTAACGTGTTCTTAAATCCTCTGTTTTCTCCTAAGCACATTTATGAGCAGTCAAGGGAGTTTGTGAGTCTGCTAATGTTTGTGCATATGTGGGAACAGGGTACTCCCTGCAATCCCATATGATTTAGGGCATTCTGCTTCATCATCTGGGCTCACAGCACTGGATTGCATGTTTTTGACTCAGCCATGGGGGTTCTGGGTGGGTGTTTAGAAGGAAGTGGAAAATGAAGAGGTCTTAGACTGGTTAGAGGAAAAAAATCCAAGGTGGGGTATTGAAGTACTGGCACCATTTGGTTGTGGCTGATGCTGTGCTCAGTCTATGTGGCTGTGTTGGAGCAAAAAGGGACCCCTATTAAAATTTCACAGACACAAACCTCAAACCTTTTAAGGGCTGGAGAAGGAGGTAGCCGGTTGCTGAAATTCCTGCTGTTTTGCCATTACTGATGTTTTCCTTGTGAGAAGCTTCAGTAAGGAAGTCTGACAGATGGCAACAAAGGGAAAGGTACAAACAAGGCATTCCTGCAATATAAACATTGGGGCTTTAACTGTTTCACGGAAGTGTTTAAAACACATGTAAGAATTTGGGCAGAACTACACAGGCACGTTACAGCAGTTAGGTGAAATTTCAGAAAAAAAGCAGTGACAGTTGTTTTTTCCCCAGCCAAGCTGAATTCCAAGGATGCCACTGAGAGCAGCTGCACACACTGAATATTGATGGGCAGCTGGTACCAGTCCTGCGCCCCCACCAACTTCTTCCATGCTTCAGGAAAACTCCTGATCTTATTTCAGCCATCACATTATAGGAGTGCATTTGCAGCTGTACAAGTTCAGTGAAAAGAAACAAGTTCAGGAGTGAGCCAGAAGAGTTTAAGGGAGCAGGGTGGAATCTGGCTGGTTTGGACAGGTGGTGTTTTTGGGACCTCTCTACTGGCAACCAGTCAGGATTAGGACAAATTCACTCGTTTCAAATAACTATTCCAGGTTTTGGCAGGGTTTTAGCCCTTTGAGTACTCTTGTTCTCATGGAGGATGAAGAAGACTGGGGAATTGAAGGGTTTGTTGTTGGAACTGGATAAGGTAAATGTAAGTGAAGGAAATTTTAGATAAATTGAGGAGTTCATAATGTGGGCTATTTATAGGCTTCTGTGTTTTAAATCGAAAGCATTGTTGTAGCTGTTGTGTGTTTGGAAGCACTTCAGGTTTGAGTGGACCATAAAAATGTGTGCAGATGTTTTTCCTTCTCCACTCTGAGCATTTAGGATATTCAAACCACTGCAGTGGCTTTCTTCAAAAATTGTTTTATGGGGATCTCCACAGTATTTTAAAACCAAAACAAGACTTTTGTGCCAATGTTTAACTTTCACTAGAGGCACCGTGTAAAAAACCACTCCAGTGTGTGTTTCTGTAAATTGCACCATTTGCACTATAGAGAGGAAGCCTTTTTAGTCAAAAGCAAAAGGTGGTGAAGTGGAAAGGTGAGCTGCTGCCTATCCACGTCACTGCCTGATCTCTGAATGCTGTTTCTTACCCTGGCTTTGTGCTGCTGCTGTGGAAGGTGTGACTTTAAACTGAATTTATGCTGGTTTTGACTGAGGGTTTTTGTTTGGAAGTCAGTGAGGTGCTATTGAACACGAACTCAATTTAGACCCTCCTAGGACCTTCTGTATTGCCTGTTGCACATTTGCCTGAAATGCTGACAGAGAAACTAATACTCTTTTTTAATATTAAAGAACAATAACAGCTTATTTAACACTGAGTAAGAAAGAGGCTTTAGCAGCAATGCACTTCAATGAAATAATGAAGATATTTCTGTGAGCTGCTCTACATCAAAGCTTTATGAAGCAGGATTTCTCTGCCACAGTGTGACCTCTGCAGTGCTTCAAAGTGCTGATTCTTTGCCCATCAGCCAGCTCCATGTTTTTACTTTGACTAGTGGAGTTCCTGCTTAAAACCACAGAAAAGGACTTTTATCTAAGCACTTTCTGGGACAACTTTTCTTTATGCACATGGGCTTTCAGAATCAAATGCCACAAATGTTTTTTCAGTTGCCATATGAGCATACTTGGCAGAGATAGAAGGAACCTGAGTACAAGGGAGCTTCTTAGGGAAGAAACTCTATTTTGGTGACTTCTGCAAAACTGAATGCACGTCCTTTTAGTGGTATTAATTTTTGCTCTTTAGGAGTTGTAACGTGAACTTGAGTGGTTTTGATGTACTGCTGATGTTTTAGCACTCTTACTCATTAAGCAGCTCTGTCTCATTTGAACGTGTAAGCTTTATTTCTGCACATTGTGTCATGTAAAGTGAGAGTAATTTATTGTCTCTGTTAAGGGGATGTGAGATGTGGATCAAAGCTCTCCTGAAACCCGTAATAGCCAGCCCTTTATCAGTTGATGCTGACCAATATCAGCCATTTTCCCTACAGGAAATGAAAATGCTCCATCATTAGGCCAGGGGCCTAATCAGGTTTTCCTTCACATTGCTCCCTTATCTCTCTGTATTTCAGTCAAGTGTTAGTTTGCACTGGAGACTACTTGCATGCCATATAGCTTGGGTTTTAACTTAACCTGCAAACCTGTTTGTTTCCGGTGGATTTTCACCCACCGGTAACTTTCCAAAGAGCCTGGTTCAGCCCATCAGTCTCAGAAGCTGTTCTGTTTTGGTTGGGATTCACCTTGCAGAGGTCTGCATGGTGGGGTACCCTTCTCCATGTGTCCTTGGAAACTCCCTCCCTCCTTGCCCTTTCCCAGGCAGGGCTCAAAGTACACGCCCACGGTGCATTACGGCTCCTTGTATCAAACACAAACCCATTGGTAGCCCATCTATTTTCTTCCTTGAAGAAGGTAAATGAAAACCAGGACTGGCAGTTTCAAGTGATCTGACTTTGTACAGACCCATTTTCTTCTTGGAAAAGCCACAAAGAGTCTCTAAAAGCAGATGTAGCTCAGGTGACACTGCTCCATCTGGATGTGCAGGCAGGTTTGGATTCTGCTTCCCACTCTGCTTTTGGCTTGCTGGGAGGAGGAGGGACTTGGCAAGGGTACTCAGAATGGCACAGACTTCATTTGTCCTTCCAGACATGGGAATTAAAATGCCTCAGCATTTATGGAGGAAGGTAGTTAACAAGGCTAGTTACAGTTAGTGTCCTTATGCTGATTTCCTTATTTTTAGGTATGTTTTCAGCTATTGCTAATGAATTTAAGAAACAGATGAGTAATTTTTGCTTTAATTAAGCGTAATCTTGTGATTTGAAGTAATATGTTATTTTTTGCAGTGCTTTTTTTTCTGTTTTCAAAGCTGATATGGAGAAAAAGCAGCTCAATAGACCATTTAATGAAGGGTAAAAATTATCAGGTCATGCATTCTCTCCATGTATTGTTCGACCATAACATAATATATATTCTGTCATTATTCCCACCCCATCCATTAGCCATCACAGTTCAGAAATAAACAAATTACCTGCTCCCTTCTCCATTAAATGTAATTTTATAAACTGCATTATAACAAAGCTAACAGAGCTATAAGTAGAGAAAAAACCCCTTAGTTTTCAATGTAAATGGCATAAATTTGGTTGTGCAGAGAGGATGTGTGGGAAGGTATTGTTGCTGTAAGGATATTAGATGAATAAATTTTTTTAAAAATTAAAGAACTGTTTTAAAATTCACTAGTTGCAATCAAGAAGTAAAATTTTTGGGGGGTAAAATGGAGATTCTTCTGCTCCTAGAGGCGCATACTGAAAAACAAGAGTCAAAAAATCACAGTTTTCAGCCAGATGATACAAATGGTTATGTGGGAAAACTTTTTGATGGTGAGAGTGGTTCTCAGTTAGAACAAGGAACAAGAGAGTCTTGGGAGTCTTCATTTGTGGAGATATTCAAAGCTTAGCAGGACAAGGTCCTGAGATACCTTTTTTTAAACTTTAAATGTTTTTTAAACACTGCTTTAAAGTTAGTATTTCTCTGAGCAGGAGGTTAGAGTAGCTGACCTGCCCATGTCCCTTCCAACTTAAATTATTCACTGCTTTGTGCAAGAGACTTAGTTCATTTAAGAAACTTGGGACACAACGTTGTTGATGCTGTGAGCTTCTGTATGGATCTACTCAGAGCACACTGCAGCAGGGTGAGGGGCGATGTATTCCTGTGGTACCTTGTTTGCAGCTTCTGGGGCCACTTGTGTGAAAAGAGCAGGTGAGTTGGAAATGCAGAAATAAAGCTTTCTATCTAAAAAAGCAGTACTGAATAGAATGACCTTAAATTTTACCTTGGTTCCAATGCCGTCTTCCTTTTTGGCTGGGGAGTGTGGGAGATGCTTCTTTTCTTTCTCAGCTTTTTGACTGCATTTCTGTTTTATGGGGATGGTGAAAGCTGGGGCCTAACATTATTCAGTACAGCATGGGGTATGCTGTAAATGAGTGTGGATCTCTCCTTTCTGGGTTTTGCATTATTTATAGATCAGCCTCTGCATAATTGCATTTGAATACTAGCAACTAGTCATGTTTGCCATAAAAATAGAAAATGCATATTTTAGACAATTTCTTTAGAAGTGTTTTATCTTTTTTCTTTGGGTGTTCCTGTCATTCTGAACTTTGCTAGACCCCAACTCCTCCTCAGTCTGCACTGAAGTGATAGCTGCTTCCCAGAGTTAGCCTCCAGCACTGTCAGGATAGCCCTGAGCTATCCTGACCATCCCCACCATGCAGACCTCTGCAAGGTGAATCCCAACCAAAAGTGTTGTTTCCCCAAAGTGTTGTTTCTTGTCCCACATCCCAAAACCATTGTGAAATACTGTGTCCTGGTGCCCTCTTGGGCATCCTTGTCTTTGGTGATCCTGTGCTTTCTCCTGGCTGCTAGTGCCAGGTTTTGTGGCAATACCACAGGGCTCACACTGCTTCCAGTGGTGGGGAAGTCGTCTGGCCCCAGTATTTCTGCTCTCATTTGAGTCACCCTGAAATAGAGGTTTTCCTCTTTCATATTGAGCAGAGGGAGCTGAGCTGATTTTCTCAGCATAGATGAATGTGTGTAAGAATTCATTCTTGGAGAATCTTGGAGCGAATTTGGGGAAAAGGTGGTCTGATGTGATAACCAAAAGCTCAAGTGAGAACTGTAGGGAAGGTTGAGGTTACTGCAAAGTGATTGCTAATTAGGAAGGGAGGCCAGTGCTTTGCCAGAGAGTCACTGAAAAGCTTCAGACATGCTTCTATGTATCCATAATGCCTGTTGTTGTGACAGAACACTTCAGAGTGCTTGTGCTTCCACAGCACTGTGCTGAGTCGTTGTGCCACTTGTGTCCTCCTGACTGATCAGTTTTGTTTCTGTAATTGGCAGGCAGTGATGAATGCAGTCCTTGAGCAAGTTGTTCTTGGTTTTCCTGTGTTTAAAAACGTCAAGTGGACATGTTAAATAATGCCCTCGCCTTCTCTTCTGCACTTGTGAAAGTAGCAGCCAGTGTATGGCGAGTGAATCGGGTGGCTTTCAGCAGCCCTTTTCCTGTAAGGAAGGCATAAGAGCTTCTCTGCTAATTCTCTGCTATTATTTTATTTACATAAAAATACAGTTTTAATTTTTAAATCCCTCTCCCCACCTCCAGCCCAAGTCCCTAGCCGTGTGTGTTTTCTGTGTTGGGAAGGGACTGGCTGTGGAAACTGTCACCATCAGCCTAAAGCTCAGGTGTCTGCAGTGATTAGATGAGGGACCTGTTTATCATTTCAGGGGCAGAAGACAATCAACATTACACCTAATTACAAATGTGCTTGTTTAATCTCTTAACGTTTCTTGTTTGACCTATGTCATGCCTGATCCTTGGAACCCGTGTAAACGGTGCTGAGGATTGCTGCCTCCTGCTCACTGTGCTTTGCTGCCCAAGTGTCTTGGCTTTGTGAATCCAAGGCAGTCCTCTCTTTTTCAGATTGAGGTTAAATCCATTTAAGGTAAACAGATTAACACGTATTCCTATGTCTAACATGAGAGCAGTGAGTCTGTCATTTCCCTAAAAGCATTACATGTGACAGGTCCCAGATGCTGAGCTTTTCTGGGCAGCTGTGTTATTTGCTTGACTGGATGGGTTTTACAGCTGGTGTCCGGCTGTTCTTTGTTATGTTTATCTGCAGTCTCTGGGGCTAATCAGATTAGCAGATAGCATAATCTTGCTAAATATCTGATTCCCTTCTGAGCCCCTGGGTGTCAGCTTTGCTGGTCCTTGTGGTTTCTGTGGGGGGCTGGTGGAGGTCGCTCAGAGGCAGCAGCTGCGTCTCTCTGCTCCTGCACTTGAGTCCAGTGTGGGCTTGTTCTGGCAATTTCTGTTACGGCTTTGTGCAGTCAGTGTGTATGTAAAGATAAAGTCAGCTAAAAGGAATTAGCTTGGATGATAGGCCTGAGGATCTGTCCTTGGTTCATGTTTTTGAGTTTTTTACTGCAGGTTCTTTGACACAAGTTCCTGTTGCTCACTTGTGAGACAGAGGCTCTTGGTTTTTCAGGAACACTGCAGGTGGCTTGGGCTGTTTGGAAATGGCAGCTGGACCTGTCTCCCTGACCGCTCCAGCCTGGAGTGCCCTGGTGTGGGCTGCCAGCATTCCTGGACATGGCTATAAAGATGTTGCAGAGAGTAGGACTGGGGCAGGTCGGCTGGTGGGTTGTGATGGAGCCCAGTTCTAAAGTGTGTTTGATGGGAAGAAGGAAACCAGTGAAGATGAGAAATAAAAGAAGCACAAAATCCACTCTACGATTGCAGAAATGGAGGTGTTGGCATGTTTGACTCGTCTGTAACACGCCATGTGCTGAAACTGAGCACAGCACTTCTCAGCCTGGAAAAAATTGTTTTACTGGCTGTAAAAAGAATCAGTATGGCAGCACTATGTATTTTTAAAGCACATCCAGCACATGCAGTGAGAGTATTTAGAACATTATACTTTCTATATAAAATACCTTTGATATTTTTTATTTTTGGAGAAGCATGTCATGCTATTAATATAGCTTAGAGCTCTACACAGATTGAAACTTTCTGTGTTTTTAAAAAAACAGTTTTGGCTACCAGAGTCCAAAGTTGCAAAAGCCCTGTTTGTACTGGTAAATGGTTTTTAACTGGAAAGTTTTGCTGAATGTATCCTGTACTCCCTACTTCTGCCCTCTGTGCAGCCAGGACACAGAGCCACCACATTTGCTGCAGACTTGTCTGAAGTGGGAGAAAGCTCACCAGTGCTGATAATTCATGATAATGCTCAGGTAAAACCCAGTGTGGATTGCTGACTTTAGGAGCATTGCTATTAAATAGACTTGACCTGATGTCTTTTCCCCTTGAAATGATGCCAGCTTTGTTGTTGGTGGATGTAACTTAAATAGTTTGCAGTCTTTCATGGGATCTTAGAGTCTGTTAGTTTTTTTCGATTGTGTAGAGGACCTGAGCTGACTCTCTAGCCCTTTCCTAAAGCTTTTGTGCTTTCCAGAGAGGAAGGAGGGTCCCTATGCTGGTGTCAGGCTCTAGTTCTGTGAGTCCTGAGTACAGACTGGTGCTGGTTCTCTTGGAGCCTCAGCAGCATCTTGCCTGTCTGTGCTGACTCCTGCCAGCATAGAAGACTCTCCAGTATCTCTCAGATGTGAGGATCCTTTTTTTTCTTTTTCCCTTGTAGCCTTAGGAATGTCTTTATGGGGCTTAAACAGAGAAGTGAACACTTGGAGATTAAGCCTCAACAGAAAAAAGTAATGGAAGGCGCTGGGTAGGAAAAGTATGGGATTTATGGACTTCCTAATGCTGTCAGGGGTTTCCAGTCATGCTGCCTTCAGGACTGAAGCTTTTCCCCCCCATATTTATGAACACCTTCATTGTGTAACAGCAGTAGGAGAAAGATCAGCAAGCCTAGTGAGATCTCCTGAAGTAGGACACAAGTTTCATACTCAGGACATCTCCACACAAGGCGCAAGTGGCACTTCATGATGCACATGCCCCATACATATTTGTTTAAACACTTCAGCTAGTCCAGCTTGCAATTTCTGTAGGAACCCCACTGTTACGGCTTGCTGGTGTTCGCTCTTTTATCCCTCCACAGTGCCAAGACTGATGTCCTCCACACCACAGATCTCTGACCTAAGTGGTTCCCCTTTAAACTGAATGGCATTTTTGAACATCTGTAGCTTTGGGGACAGATGGTTGTTGATGATTAAAAGGGTTTCCAGTACTGGTAATATATTCCTGAACTGGCACTAAGTGCTGAGGCCCTTCCTTACAACAACATTTAATGAGCTGGAGAGAAAGTACAGCATTTCAGAGGCAGCAGAGTGGAGAGGAGGGACTTGCCCTGTCCTGATCAGCAGGACTCAGTTCCTCCTTTGAAGATCAGACTTGATCTGTTCCAAGAGCCTCTGAAGCAAATTTTTCGCCTATGTTTATTGAAACTTAGACTTTCCATCAACAAGACTTGTGTGGCGGTACAAGTGGAGCAGTGCAATAACTTGGTTGTACATTGTCATCACCAAGTGCTTTTACTGGACTTGTGTCCTGTCAGATTCCAGTGATGTTTTCCATGCTTTGGCTCAGGGAATGGCAGGCAGAGCTATGGATCAGGCACCAGAGGGGAGCTAGCATTTTAAAGCAGTGTGCTTTTTTTCTCTATTCGTCTGTCAGCTGTCATCAATATCTGAGGGTGCAATTGCTGCTGCTGTGGCAGGAGCTTTGCTTTGACAAATGACAATGTGGCTGCTTTTGTTCTTGACCAAGAGGTGTAAAGGTGATGGATGTCCCCGTGCGTGGTTTCCACCATGGGTGGACACAGGAGTAGAGGCAGTGGAGCAGGCACAGATTCTCTGCAGCTCTGGAGTTGTGATACAGGAATGAGTCTCCCCCTCTCTTTCCTCCCTCCCTGGATATCACTGTAGGAGCCTCAGTTACTGCTTGATTCTTAGACAGGTAATAGACCTTTTTTAACAGTTTCTGTCACAGAGGTATCAGTCTGAAGGAAAGTGCATCATGGTAGGAATTATTGCTCCTCATTTCCATCAAACCCATAGTGAGTTAGAAACTGTTGGAAACTATATAGATTAAAAAAATAAACCACTAAGTTTCAGGTTCTTATTTTCTGAAATGATCCCTTTTGGGTGGATCTTAATGCTTGTATTGAAACATATTTAAAGCTATGCAGTTCATAAGAATTAACCTTTTCCAAGAAGAGGTCACCCAAAAGCTGAACTCTTCTAAAATTAGGAATGCAAATCCTCCTTTTTCTTTCAGTGTCACAGATGTGAGAATAATTTAAAATAAAATAAAAAAGAAGGAAAATGTTGTTTACTTTTGGGGTACTTTTGGTCTAGCATTGCTTAAAAACAAACCTACATTTGGCCCGAACATACTGCCATTCCAAAAGCATTAGCTACTGGGGAGTGGTGTGATTCCATCATCTGTAACATAAAAATATTGCTGACTTACATCATGGAAAGCCCCACACTGCATTTGTGGGTGGCATCCTAAAGGTGCAGCCACACCCTGAAAGGGGCCTGGAGAGGGACTGGGAATGTGCTTTCCTGACCTACTGCACATGCTCAGGTCACATTTCCCATTTCCTGCCTCTTGGATTATTTGACGCAACTGTGGGGTTTATTTAGCTCCTGACACTTGGATCTCAGCTCAGTACTTTATCACCAGATCTTGCTGTGCTAAAACTTGCATTACACCCTCCTTGGAGCCTCTGTACTACAAGCAGCCTCTTTTCACCAAGCAGAGAAAAGCCTAATGGGAACCAGAGGCTGGAGGAACTGGCTTAAGCACGTCCTGTGTCAGAATGGAGGTCAGGCTGGATGATAGAGTGAACCATTCAGTCCTAAAAATCTATGAATATTAATATGCATCTATTATAGTATAGAGTACAGTGAGGTCATTGATTAATGCCATTTCTGCCCTAAGCCGTTGTCCTGTAAGGGGATTCTCCAAGCCTCCTGCTTCTGCTGCTGCTGCTCTGGGGCACCTGACTGACTAAAGGTTAATTATCTGTTGTGTGGCTATTAAAACAAAAGACTTACTGTTCCGAATTTATCACTTTTACGTTCAGCTGAATTACTGTTTCTCTTGCAAGTATGAAATGGGATCACCCATCTCAGTCTTTTCTCACAGACAGTTCTGTAGAGTTTTGTCAACCCTGCTGTCGAAGGGCAAGTCACAGTTGATGTAGGTATTAGATTATTTTGACTTAGAAATTCTCTTGCCTTTTTGCAATAATGTATTTCTGTCTTCTTCCCAATCCATGTCTATGCTCTTTCTACTTTCATGACCACAACTGCACAGAGCACCTCACTGAAAGCATCTAGGTTAGGCACTTATGTCCAGTGCCTTTCTAGTGGTTAAAGTTAATTTAGAATCCAGAAAAGTGTTCAGTTGGTTTAAATTGTTCCCTACAAAACACTTTAATCTGCCTTCGCTGACCATTTTTGCAGGTTTGTTACATGGGTAGATAAAACCCACCCTACTTTGTTATGATTCTGATTTAGTTCCATCTTGGAGAACTGGCTTGTGCTCATCTGCTTTTCCTACTGAGGAATAAGCTCTGGTCTCAGGTGAGAACTTTGGGGTTCTACAGCACAGGTATTTTTGCTGTAGAAATAGATCAAGTTGTACTGGCAATTTCACCAAGTAGCAAACAGGCCCTGAGTTAGCCTTATGGAAATAGTGCTCACAGAAAATGGCTACCATACCTCATCACAAAAACCAGATGTTGCTGTGCCTTTTGCAGAGGACTCACGACTGTCAGCGGGGAACCCTTAGGCATGAGCAGGAGGGAGTCGTGTCCTGGCAGCTGCAGATGACAGCAAGCCTTGGCTGCTCACTGCCGCAGGAAGCTGCCAGTGGTTCATCCAGATCAAAGTGCCCAAGTTTGGGGACAAGCCCAAATCAATCCAGAGACTGAGATTATGCCGTAGCAACCTTGAAAACAAGCAATAATGTGGGCATTGTTAGTTCCTATGGCTGGTGTTCATCATGTGTTGATGGCCAACCATTATGGTTAAGAGTTCCTCAGATGGTTTTCCTGTTGTCTGCAGGAGCCTTCCAGGGCTTCCCAGGGGCCAGGCAGAGCAGCGATGTCAGAGGCCATCGCTGTGTTGTGTAGGACACAACAGGAACTAACGCTGCTGGGCTTCAAACGGGAAGAGTTGCTGCGAGAGTCAAGTCTTTTGTTGTGCTGTTTGGGGTTTTTTGGGGTTTTTTTGTTGCTGTCTGGTTTAAAACAGATTAGTGAAGAAAATTGACATTCAGTTATTTATTTCTTTCACAAAGATTTCCATGATTGCTTTGAAGAACAGCTATACCACTAAACTAATCAATCAACCAAACAGCGAAAACCTCAAAACTTTGAGACCTGTTGTGCTATGAATGTTCTTCAGACATGTAGCATACACCTAAACAAATTTTGTGCCAAGATTTGTTTCTAAGTGTCTTGAAAGGAGAATATTTTTCAGTAGCCCCTGTGTTCAGTAGCCCCTGAGTGCGAAGAAACAACCATAGTGGTAGGCTTGTGGAAAGTCCAGTTACTGGACATGAAAGGTTTAAGCTATTGTTGGTTTCAAGCTAAAATGATAAATAACTTTAGAATTAGGATAATTATTAAATGAATAGTCCAAAATATTACTCTTTAAATGTTTGGGGTTTTTTTTTAAATACATGGAGGACTTAATGGGATTCCTTGCATTAGAAATTTTTTCCCCTCTAGCTCAGTAATCTCTTTTGCTGCTCAGGAGTCTTCCCTGCACAGTTTATAGATTTAGTAGTCCGATGCAGTGCTGTGAATTCAGAAACCATTCGTGTAATGTGATATAAATCTGAGGTTGTTTTGGTTGCGGTCTGGTTAAGTGAGGAGCAGGAGGTGGGCTGCCTGCAGACGTGCCCATGTGCTCAGTTTGGGACTGCCCTTGGCAAGGGGCACTGCTCAGGTGGCTCTGCAGGCTTGCCTGGTCCAGGCTGGGGCTCTCTTGTCTTCTGGAGCAGGTAAAATGTGTCCACAGTAAAGGCATACTTGATAATATGAGGTTACCATTTGTCAGTGCCAAATATTTTCATCCCTGTGGAGCAAAGGGATGTGGGAGTACCTGGCAGCCCTGTAGCTGCAGGAACCTGAATCTGCTTGTCTTTAGCTGTCCTCCTGCAGGTATATTGCAGCCCAGAGGTTACAGCTGTGGCCATGACTGAGCTTTTTTGCAAAATTTGAAATAAAACTACGGTTCTTGAACTTTGAAAAGGAATAGAAGATTTCTATTTCCAGCAAACAGTGGTGGAAGGGAATTTCATCCTGCCTTTTTCTGCTCAGACAGGATTGCTCTAAGCTGTTCACAACAGATGTTTGTCTGGCATGTCCTTAAAAACTTCTGTTGCGAGAGAAGATCCCACCATTTCTTCAGCAAGCTGTTCCAGTGTTTAACTGTCAGTATATTTATAACTTGGGAATATGGTACAGAAATTTACCCCAAACATCCTAACCTTATCCTTTTCAGCAGCTTTGTTACTATGAATTGTTGACCATTTGCATGACATGCAAAAAAAAAAAAAGTTCCTTTTCATTTTGTGGTTATTTTCCAGATCCTTGAAGGCTTTGTCACCCTCCCTGCTGCCACTACTCCTTCTTTCATTACTAAGCAAGATAAACTTAATCATTGTTGTCACAAACTTCATCATTGTTGTCACCTTGTTTTCCTCCATTCTCATCCAGCCCTTCCTGACTGCTGAGACTCTGGGTGACAGCCTCCCCTCTGGTTGTGTCATCCACGGTTCATGTGAGCTGTCTCCCGCTTAGCTGGAGTTGTTGGGGTTTTTTTGTTCTGCTCATTTGCTTTCTCATCGTAGCCAAGGTTCCCAGCAATAAGCAGAGTTTGTGACAATTCTTAGTAGTATTCCTGAAAACCATGTGTGCTTGCAGTCAATGTGATGCAATTTACTGTTGGAGACACTGAATTCCATTAGAAACAGGAAAAAACAGGAAGGTAACAACTGACTTGATAATTCAGGAAATAATTCAGAGGATTATGCCAGTAATGCATCTCGAGCTGTTCATTTCTGTGTACATACAGGTGACAGCCCATGACTGTTACCTGTCTGGAGTTGTTACTGCACTCCTGCTCCCTCCTCCACAGAGCTGCAGGAGGGCCAGCAGGCCCAGCCTGGCTGCTCCTTATCTCTCCCACCTGCAGAGCCTGCTGCCTTGCTGCTCTGTGCTCTTCAGCTAATGGATGTTAGTTGCTGTATTTAGCTGCATCCTGCGGGCAGCCTTTCTCTAGTGGCTGACCTTACAAACTAGATGGAACCACTTGTCATGGTGGATGTTTCCTCAGTGCAGGGGTTGAATTGCTGTGGCTATTGGTAGGAACAGGCTCCCTCATTTCCCAGACTTTCCAGTGACGCTATTATGCTGCTTCTACAGTTAATATTTTTCTTTTGAGAGGGCATATTTCTTGACAGTTGCTCGTTCCTTCTCCAGGAGGATGCAGCAGGTGAGAAAGGCCCTTTTTTATGCCATGTCCTGGGTGTTTAAGTACTAGAATAAAAGGATTTGCCCAACCTGAACACATTCGTCAGCTCCCTCTCCAGCCAGCTGGTTCTCAGTCTGAGCTCCCAGACTGAGCTTCAAAGACGTTAAGCCTTAGCTGCTCTGCTAGTCTCAGTAACATTTCTCTCCACCTGAAAGATTTAATAACCTCTTCACTTGCACCACACAAAGCAGGTTGTCTTAAGGATCCAGACAAGCAAGGCACATACATCCTCCTTCAGCATGTAGGTTATTACCTGGAGATTGCAGATGGGCACTTCTGCTGTCTCTGCAGAACCCCTTCCATTGTTCCAAGGAGCAAGGAGTTAGCCATTATGAAAGGACAGCAAATACCTTTGTCTGTACACCCTGATGGCTGGCTAATCCAGGAGGACCCTTCCACAAATTACAGACTTGACTAATTCTGCCTCTTGTTACGATTGGAGGATCCCAGAACTGCCAGGAAAAAATCAGAGTTGTGGGAACAGGTGGTGGTTACACATTGACAGTTTCTCTTGTCAGTGCTCGGACTTGAGTCCTTGTCAGCCTAATAATTGTCTGCTGACTTGTACACAAACCTCCATAAAGATCCCGTTGTACTGCACTGTGTGTGACACAAAGTGCTAAACTTTCCCCTTCTGCCATGCAAAACAAAGTGGCTTTATCAAGTTGAAAGGTAGTAATAGCTCAGCTTCTCCAAGAAAGAATTTAGAGCCCTGTCCATGAAATGCAGCTTCTTCAAAGGCAAGGAGAAAAAAAGACGGAAGGATGCTTTGGTTTTGTTGGTGCTGTTTGAATACCCACATCAGTGCATCCTCCTCCAAGTGTTTCTCTAGAATCTCCCCCAAACTGGGGTTAGCAGGCCAGCAACACCATTACTTGTCAAACTGGCAAGAACATCACATGCCTTGTATATAAAAAGCAAGAAACCAGTTACTGCTTGTCATTGCTCACCTGCTTTGTTGAGTGATACTAAGAGATCTGATGGTAAAAAATGTGGTGTTGAAAGTTCACTCCTTGGTGTCCATGAATTAGCTCTTGAACTTGCATGTAAGTGGTAATTAGAAATGTCTGTAAGAGCTGGAAACAATGGGAAACGAAAGAGCACTTGAGAAATCAAGAAGAAAGATCTGTTTGAATGAAAAACATATACAATATATTTGCTATTGCATTTAGTTCTTGCGATGGTGCCAGAGCCGAAATAGTTTAGTTTCTCATGGGTAAATTAAAGTAATTCTCGTGATAGAGGAAAAAGACTGACTGCTGTGATTGCTCCTGGCAGCAGAACCTGGTCTTTTCCTACTTCCATGGTCACATTCAGTAGGCTGGGGAGTTGTTAAAGGCATTTTCCTGAAAATAGAGGCTTGGCAACACTGGCCTCTGTGTGCTGCTGCTCTTACTGACCACATGGCTATTGATAGTCTATGAACAGTCAAAAATAAATAAAAATACACTGATGCAAAGAGTTAATGGAGTCGCCAGTCTGGGATAGTGGTCTCCTGCTTTCATTTTTTCATGTCAGAACTGGTAAAGTTTGTTGCAGTCATCATTCACTTTTGATTAACTGATACAGCCTTCTTTTGAGCATTTTATATCTCAGATGTCAACCTCTCTTTTTGCAGTGACAAAGGGCTGGTTTAGTATATCCAAAAAAGGCAAAATCTATTGTTTGTGGCTCTAAAATGCTCAGTTACTTGATTACTTAGTGGAAGTTGCAACTGGGATTCATTTGGTGCATAGACTCAGCGTAATAACTGAATGTAAATGGAGGTGATGTGTTGAAACAGAAGTGGGAAGTGTGTTTCAAAGTGTTTTAATGTTAGCAGTGTGTGTAGCAGTCCTGTGCAGTGGGAGCCCCATTGAACCACCTTTCCTTTAGAGTGCCAGCATACGGGGATTCTGAAATGATGATGATTGTAACAACTGTAACCCCTGCATTTTGTGATGCACTGCATGAGCGTCGGGAAGTACAGCAGAAGAATTGTTTGTCTCGCAACCAGTAGAGCGGGGAAAGTAAATAGTAGAAATCTGATTAAAAAATAAATAGAAGATGTGTTGTCTAGCCAAAGGTGTGAGGAATATGAGAAGCATCAGGGAATAACACTCTTCAGGGGTACCTGGGAATAACACTGTTCAGGGGCTTGCCATTCCCTGAGCTAGGGTTGCAAGATGTGAAAACATTGGAAATAATTGTAAGTGAAGTTTATTTGGAAGGGATGTGGCTGCTAGTCAAGTAATATTTCTGTGTAAAGGAGATAAATTTGCAGGTTGATAGCCTGCATAGTTCATATGGTCTTGGAGGTATTGTAAGAAGTCATCTTTCATTAGCAATGGTCATACTTAATGCTTACAGCAGAGAGCTTGTAGATGATTCTGAACATAGTGAAACGTAGGAGAGGTGGACTGACTCCTAAATGTAGCCCTTCCTGCTTAAGGCAGGTAGCAAAAAATTCTGTCTTCTGGTGGGGCAAGGAGTGCAGCATCATGGAGTGGTGTCTGGGCATGCAGTTTGCTGGTACTGAGCTGATGAGGGGGCACTGGAGCACCAGATGTACCAGGAGAGGTAGGAGGAGATAGATTTGTTTGGCTGTAGGATGAGATGGATGGAAGTGGGACCTCACTGCTCTCTTCAGCTGCCTGATGGGAGGGGGTAGAGCAGGAGTAGTCAGGCTCTTCTGGCAGGTTTGTGGTGATATGGTGAGAGCCAACAGAGACATAAGCTCCAACATGGGAAATAGCGATAAGCTATAATAACGATGTTTTTTTAAAATTTCCCTGCTGTGAAGATGGCCAAGCGTCATACCAGAGCCCCAGGGATATTTTGGAATGTCCGCCCTTGAAAATACTCCAAGCTTGACTGAATGGAGCCCCAGGAAACCTGATCCAGCTTCAGAGTTGAACCCAGCTTTGAAGCTGGCACTGCTTTAAGTGGGTGTTCGGAAAGGATGACCTCCAAAAGTCCCTTCCAGCCTAAATTGTTGTATGAATCATAAGCTCTTGACATGCTCAAAACTGTAGCAGGGTGCGTGTGTGTGTGCACATAATGTATACGATGAAACAAATCCAATGTCCATTTTGTTTAATTTCTTTTGTTATTTAATCCACTGCATTTGATTGCGCTCCAATTTTTCTTTTATCTTTGAGACATACGGATGGAGTACAGCTCAGTGTTTGTTGAAGCCAGTCTCTGCTGCTGCAACATGCGTCCAACCATGTCGAGGAATCCAATTAATAAGTCTATTGATGTGGTGATTAGCCATGTTTGAAAATAGTGGGTTTGTTTATTTAAACGTGGGCTCTGATGGATGCATGCAGTCAGAGTGTCTGCCATCTTTAGTCATCCAGTTGCTCAATAGCTGTCGTAACAGATAAGTTTAGCAGAGATGGGGTGGAGAGACAGAGAAGATAGTATTGAAGTTCAGTATTAATAATTGAAATAAGCTTTTCCTCTTGGAGGGCAGAGCAGTCTGGAGGAGGCTGCTCAACAAGGTGGTCTATTCTCATTCCTCAGAGCTTCCCAGGGTTCAGCTGAACATCACCACTGCTCAAATGATCTAGTGTTGGTGAGGGTTCCACTCCAAGCAAGAGGTTATACTGGAGACCTCTTGAGGTCCCTTCCCAGCTATGGTTTTATGATTGCATGGAGTCTTTTCCATAAAGAATTGGTGAAAATAGTTTGCATTTTCTCCCCTTTCTCACCTATATTGCTCCAGAAGTGGTTCCAGGCTCCATGAAGACAATTATATCTAATCCAACTATTATTTGTGCTGCCTATTTTTCCACCCTTTGTTAGGTGCACCAGTCAGAAGACATCTGAAAACACAGTTTTCTCAGGTAACTAGGACAAGAATATTTTAGGAAGCTGTCACTTGCTTAGATGAGAGGAAGTCAAGTCTGTTTCAACATCTCTGTTTTTCAGCCTGGCCTATAGCACTGGAAATCAAGGTTCAAGGGTGTCACTTTTGGCAAGCAGAGCACATTCTGGATGCTTGGTGGTAGATGGGAAGAGCTGAGCTGCTCGTGGAGCAGTGAATGTCTTGCGCTTTCAGAGAGCAGTTATCTCAGCTGCATGGTCTTGGCGGTTTGTCACCAAAAGTTAATGAAAGATGACAGAAACAAAACCACTTGCCTCCTCTTAAATTCCCGGAATTAAAAAACTTGAAAATCCAACTGCAAGCATCTAGTATTTACTTAGTATATACTGGCTAAGATGTTAACAAGGTATTTTTCTATGAATTTATATAGAAAGTTAGTAGAAGGATAGAAAAAAGCAAGTTCTAGGAAAGTGTGTGTCGCTACTGGTGCTTTGCTATGGCTTCCTCCAGATAATGGCCCTCTTAAAACTCCTAATGCAGGGTTTTCCTTGTTTCTTTCATAAATGGAATGGTCTTCTCAATGTTAAAAACACAACACAACAAAACAAAAAAGTTTTGCAGTACTCTGAGTAATCTAGCTACATTCAGTCTCTTTAAATCACGCCAAAATGGCAACAAACCTGGATTTTAAGGAAGCTTCAGGATTCTGAAAGAAGAATTACAGAGCAGATGTCCCAAACAGTTGAGATCTGATCCCTCAATAAAATGATGAGCAAAGAATTGGAAGATAGAAGGGGCATAAAAAGAATATGCATTTCTCCTTAATCCTGCCTGTCAAATCCCAAATTCAGGTTTCTCCTTTCTGTGCAACTGCAAACTCACACTTGGGCAGCAATGAAGCAGCAATGAAGCTGTTTCTGTCCTCCTTCCTTTCTGTAGCACATTTGACAATGTGTGACAGTCCTGCATTCAATTTAAGCTGTTTTCGTTTTAGCAGTCAGCGTTCTGACTGATCTGTTCAAGAACCATTATTCCAAGAAGGAAAAAAAGACACCAAATTTCTATATCCAAGAAGGAGCTCAGAGTCAGAAAGGCACGTCCTGAGTTTTTCTGGAGTTCCTAGGTCTGTGTTAAAGAACTGCAGTCCTTCTGCCCTGAGTTTCCTAACCAGTCAGCTGTTCTACCATCCAGAAGGGATTCCACAAAGGGTGAGCTTGGCTGCAAGCCGGCCCATCAGTGCCTAATGGCATTATGTGCAGTGTGGATATACTCAGAAACCACTCTGCATGAATTACATACATGGATGCCTGTTAATACAGTAGGAACAGCACTAATATTGCTCTAAGTAATTTTATTTCATGAAGTTCAGTTTTTCGTAGGTGAAGCGCCAAACTAGCAAAACAAAAGTGGCTGTAACATTAATAACGGTCACAGCAGTCTGAAAGATAAATCCCTGTCTGCTGCAGTGTCACTGGTGAATTTCTAGTACTTTCAGTGGGACTTTCTAATATTTGGAATTTAAAACACTGGCCTCTAAATGTGATTTGGTGCAACTTGGTGAAAACACTTAATAGCTTTTAAGATGCCTGGAATAGGAGACTGTCTTTCTTTAGGGTGATGGACTGGTGTGTCACTTCTCCCTGGGATGTGGCAGTGTGATGGCTTCACAATGCCAAGACAGTTGGAATTTTTAAATTAATGTGTGATTAATTTCCATACTGTCATCATCCTTTCTCAAACCTTTAATTCATATGCCATCTTTATCACCAGTAATAGTGGTAAAATGCTTGGCTGAAGGAAATGTGCATCTCAGATTATGACTGGTGCTGTTGGGTGATTTCAGCACTTTGCAAATGGTGTTGTCAGCCTTGGTTTTATGGTCTAAGCACAGAGAATATGGGCAGCTGCTCTTGTGCTGGTGGGCTTGTTCTCCCAGATTCTGGGAAAAACAGTTTGTTTTTCTGCCTTTATCTCACACTTAATTATCTGAGATGATACTATAACAACACTGAATTGCGTGTTCTGTGTGACTCAACAGCATAGTTTCGAATTTGCAAAATAAACATGCCTTTGAGACTGCCAGCAAGTAATAAATAAACTTTTTGTTACATAACCATGGTTAAAATGGAGATCTGGACATGTGCTTGAATCTGGAAGTGCAAAGGTAGGTTTCTAAGTAGTCTTGTTAACAAACACTTCCTGCACATGATCAATAGAACTGCAAGTTTTCTTGAAACTTGGAAATGTTATTTCATGAGGACATTGTAAATGTAATCTTATAAATTAAACTAAGACTGAATGGGTTCTTGGTTCAGTTTAAGTTATATAGAACAATTAACAAAAGCCATATCCAGCTGCAAAAGTTAATTAAAAAAAAAGAAAAAAAAGAGGGAGTGAGAAAAAAAGGTGGTGGTAAAATGATGAATGTTAATCTTGAGATGCCCAAGCCCAAATGCATGTTTTTAATAAGATGATGGTGATTAAGCATTATGGATTCTGTCAGAAGAGAGTATGAAGCAAATTTAAAGAATTCTGCAAGAATCAACACACAATATCTTTTTCTCTTTTTTTGTTGTTTGGTTCTTTTTTTAAAATGAGATCTTTAATCTGTGGAGTCTCAGGGGTTATGTAAGACACAAACATTTTACTGTTTTAAGAAGGGTGTAAAAATGGATCTGAGGTACATTTTGGAGGAAGGAGAGAAAAGGCACAGAGATGGAACATTAACCCTTTTCAGCTAAAGGATCGTGTTTAGTACACAAACAAGTGAGTATAAGTGACAACGAATTACTTCAAAAACCAGTCTGTTTCCCCACAGTGTCCCCCTAATTTTGGAACAGTTTTCCAGTAAGAAGTGTGGCTGAAACTCAAACCTATTTTAAGCTGGTGCACGATCCCTTTACAGAAGAGGTTGTTCAGTGCAGCCCTGGTGAGGCGGTGGGACAGGACTGTACTTGAGAGAGCCTCTTCCAGCCCTCCGTGCCTGCACATTTTGGCTGTCCCATGTCACGCTTGCTCTGACAAGCTTCAGTGCTCAGTTGCTGCTGCTTAGTGTTTGTGTTTCAAATTCCACTTTGATAACGGTGACAGGCAACAACCCGTTTGATACCCTGTTGGTGTAACTATTTCCAGCTCAGCAAATGGGGAGCCCCCCTTTGATAAACATTTATTCTTGGAGAACACAAGCGGAGTTGGCAGGCACCTACCTTCAAGTCAGACTTTAAAACGCAACATGAAAATCAGCGATTGGTGATAGGCAGGGGATTATTCCCGCATGGGTAATTCTTAAGCAAGATCCATTTGCCTATATAAAGGTATGCTATCCTCACTGTTAATAGACCTGAGCGACTAATAAAATTCACTTGAGGCAGGCATAATTGGACAGGCTCTTTTGTCTCATCCTGTTCTTTGTAGGCTGCATTATGGTTTAGCAGTGCGCTCACTTGCAGTAGGTAAGAAAAGCTGACGTTCCTTCAAGCCTCAGATTCACACAGATCTGTGTTTTACTGTGGTGTATGTCCTTCACAAAACATACTGGGATGTCATATCCTCAAGGTGAAACAGTGCCTTCTTTCTCATGCATGTAAAGCCTGTGAGGTGCAGTTAACTTGTTCTGAGGTAGCTTGTCATCCTCTATGCTGGTCTGGATTTTAGTTCAGCAAATTGAGAGTGAACCCGGGAACCTTGGGACTCAGTCAACAAAGCAGCGATGGGTGAGGGAGACTTAGACACAGCACTCTAGGAGACAAATTTGTTTTCTAAATATATCCTCTGTAGTCTCCACAAAGAGCTAAAAACTAGCTGAACCTTGCGGGTTTGACATCTGCCTGTGTGTCCCTTAAGCTTGTAGCGTGTGATAGTTTTGTCCAGCAGTGAGAATGAAATTAAGTGATACAGGCAAATATAATTACAGCAAATAGAAATATGGCAAATCTCTGTATGCAGCATACTTGTTTTCTGCTCTCGTGGCATGTGCAACCTTCCATGGATTTGTGTCTCAGGTTTGGGGATGAGTATCTTTCCAGGCTGCAAAAGTCAGTGTGAGAGCTGCTATTCCCAGTTCTGGGTTCTCCCTGATGGATTTACCCCAGTGAATGTATGGCAAGGAGTCAACCCCTCACAATGCCTGGCAGCCCTCTCATGTGAATGATGCATGAAACTGGGACTTACTGCTGACATGAGGAGAAATGTGGAAGAAGATGGTAGAGGTCTGAGTTGAGGGAAAATGGAATACTATCTGTGAGTAGGTTATGGCTAAAAATATAAAAATCAGTTACAGTGCATGAGAGAATACAAACCAAAACATGGCAGGAGGTACTGCATGCTCTTCATTTTTCAGACATTCCCAGTCTTTCTACCGAGCTCCTGCTTGGTAAACATTACTCTTCAGGCACTCTGCCAGCTGACGTGGCTCATGGCTCCGAGTGCAATCGGAGCAGTGAGGTTGTCTCAGGGAAAGCAGTTGCTGAAGGGTACCCAGCCTGAAAGGTGATGTCAGGAGTGCCAGTTTCTCTGGGTTTAGTCAATATGCTGTAAGTTCCTGCCACCACTTTGTTGGATTTTGGTCTGCTAATGTCCCAGGAGTTGGTACTGCAGGAGCTGGTGTCACAGTGAGGTCTGTGACCTGCAGCAGGACTCCAAGGTGAGCAAGGAACATGTACTCCTAAAGAAGTGTGGATTATACTTTTGGTGTTCTTAACTAGGGAGGCTGGTTTCCGGGTAGCAGGCAGTGTGCTGGCTTGGTGAGGTTAAAGTACACTGTCTCAAATACCCTCTCCTTGATGGAATATATGCGCTGCCCTGCCAAGATACCTACTGCATGGTGATGTTAACTGGTTTTCCCTTTTCCCAGAGATACAGATACTGTCAGAGGTGCTGAAAAAGAGATAATTCGTGACATAGAAGATTTTTCTCCTTTAGGCAGATCAGTCTCTGCTGAGCCGTGCGCTGCTGTGGAGCCTGTGGCATAACTGGGTTCTGCAGCAGCCCCAGTGCCACCCGCTGGGGTGGCTCCCCAGCCCACAGGTCCTGTGTGCAGCCTTTCCTCTGCCGTGCACCCTCCAACCTGTACACACATCCCTGGCCAACTCTGGAAGTTCAAACTCAGCATCCTGTGGTCCCACTACATGATCTGCTAGGCTTCAGCATAAACCTGGTGGCCACAGCAACTTTGTACGGCGTGGCAAATGGTAACCTTTCCACGTGGACCTTGGCTTTCTGCATTTCTCACAACTCTGTGCATAATTGGGTGAAATCAAGTAAAAGTTTGGTGCAAGTGAAAGGCCTCCGAAAAATAAAATCTGGAACCATGCCTGGTAGCTGGAGATTTAAGGAGCTCAGTTTAGAAGCAGAGGCTGAGCTGACTATCTACACAGAGAGAAGTTATTAAAGTGAAAAGAGATTTTCATTTTATCTCTTAAATTCATACCACAGCAAGGAATGGATACTAGAAAAATTAAACCAAGAATGCAGCATACATGAAGGTGATTAATTTTGATGCTTTTCTAGAACTCAGCCCTTTCTGAACCACAAAGCCCTGGGTGGTGGAGGAGACTGGGCACCTCCTGGGATGAAGCACCTGCCTTGCTCTGTGCAAAGGGCAGAGCTGGGTCCACGGCACCTGTAAAACTGTAAATCTCTGGTGTGTGTCACTGGTTCTCTTTACTGTGGGGTTTGGACATCCATCATGTTATATGGAATCAGGGGTTTTCCATTTACATATAGAGCCATTTGGGGAGAGCTCAGGCGTGGTTCCTGGGCAGGCCACAGTAGCTTCTGGAGTTTTCTTGACTCTACCACATCTCGGTCTCCCTGCAGCCCCCAGGCGGTGCTCAGGGTGGCCATGACACTCTCTGTAGTTCTTGTCTTTCTGATACGGAGGGTTGGAATTGCTCAGCAGCCCCCTGTCAGCACAGTCTGGCTGCTAGGTGGAGGTGGTAGCCCTGACATCAAAACTCTGCTCAAAGGGCTTTTGAGTTGTGTGAGGCTCTGTGCCTTCATTTAGCCATTGCAAAAGTACATCGTTACTGGGTAAAAAATGCTCAGTGGTGTCTCCCAGAAGTGTTCAAATCTTCATTTTTGAACCTCTATCCAAGCTTCCAAGGAGTCTGACTTGGAGGAAGCCTTTTAATGCAGAAATAGACCTGCTGTTAGGGGAATTTCAAGAAAGACTGAGTCAAAATTTTTGAGACCCTGAGATGAACTTAGCTGGTTAGAGCATGGTGCTGATAACACCAGGGTTGTGGGTTTAATACCCATTTGGGCCGTTCACTTAAGAGTTGGACTTGATGATACTTGTGGGTCCCTTTCAACTCAGAGCATTCTGTGATCTGTGATCTACTTCTTTTTTCTTTCCTCCAGTTGAAAGTATTTTGCTTGGGTGTCTAGGTCCTTGCTCTGGTAAACATTTAAATGTGGAAATTGTATTTCTTGGTTTTCTGAAGACTGTACTACAGCTGCTGCATGATAAAACAGTTGACACAAATAGAAAAAAAAGTAAAATTACTGTATTACAGAAGTGCCAGCATGCACTCACTATCATTAAGCAGAAAGTCTTCCTCTTTACCAGGTAGATGAGGCAGGAATTTGGTTCATTACTATAGGAGGAGGACAGAGCAACATATAGTGGTATGAAAATGAAATGCAGGTCTCTTCCTGAGAGCCCAGAAAGCCTTTGCTTTAGTGACAGATATTCTGAAGAGGTCACTTATTCTGGCACCCAGTTCTGTTAAAATCATTCTACTCTGTTTAAAAAATAAGGTTTGCACTCACTTTTAATTCTTAAAAGCAGAGGAAAAACTTGAACTTGGCAAAGCCTTTTGAACTGCTGAATCAAGAACTAGCTGCTTGCAAAAAAGGATTAAAACCTTTTAATCCCTTTGTGTAAAAAAAAAATGGTGTTTAATGTGGTAGGCATGCTGGCAAAATTAATTTTCATGTTTTTTCAAGCACAAGATTTCAGTTTTGTCTGTTTCCTGGTCCTGCATATCTTAGCGGGTTCTTTACACTATGCAATATGCTTTGAAGTTTTGAAGAAATTTGCAAACAACAAAATGCAGATTTGGAAGGAAAAGTAAGTTGCTAGGAGCGGGCACAGCTGTTCTGTGCTGCATCAGGTAGTGTGACGATGACTTGATTTCGGAGCCCCATAGATGGGGGTTTTATTCTCTTGTCCCTTGTACATATTGTGTGCAAGAGAGAGGCAGCCTGAATTCAGGTACTGAATTTTGTGTATGATTAAATGAATGTTCTCTATGTATGCATTTGAAAGCCCTTAAGTGAATGTTGTGTAAATGGTGATAATTGGAGACTGTCTCCCTGCAATCCTTTCTCAAGCTGAATAAGGTCTAAGGCCAAAGGCCCAAATGCTTAATTGTATTAAACACAGAGGCTGAAAAATTTATTAACTCAGAAAGTGTATATTACCGAGTTAATTGGAAGTGCCTTTAAGCTATTACCAGGTGGAAATTTGACTTCAGGTTTCAGTTTTAAATTAAAGGAGAAAACCATTCTGTGAGGCTGCTGGAAGGTCTGCAGTCAGAGCAGCACTTCTCTACTCTCCTTTGTTTTTCTACTCTGTGTAATGCTTAGTATAAATGCTGGGAAGTTAAAGCTGAACCCGTATATAGCTCTGGCTTTTCCCCAAAATACGTAACAGGCTGCACACACAAGGTGTGAGTGCTCTAGGGAAACGTAAAAGCAGAGGATTGGAAATGAAGACAACCTCGGGTTCTAGAAAGATGTTTTACTGGGCTGTTTTTCTGCTT
Organism: Gymnorhina tibicen; assembly: GCA_013399875.1. Lineage (NCBI taxonomy): Eukaryota > Metazoa > Chordata > Aves > Passeriformes > Artamidae > Gymnorhina > Gymnorhina tibicen. The sequence continues at coordinate 1,607,707 of VXAZ01010408.1, read as the reverse complement.
TGTTTTTAATCAGTGTTCTTCAGTTGTATGCAGGACTGCTTTATGCTTCTTGGAATATTTTTCTTTTTTTGGTTACATGTTATTTCAGGTATTGGAAGCAAGTAAGAATGATGTCATAGTAGAGGGATTGATTTATTTCCCCCCCACCCCCTTCCTGTGGACGAGAGTCAGTCACAGCCCAGGGATTAGCCAGAGTTAGGGATTTTTTTACTAAGATGTAAAGCAGCTCACAGTGATAGCCAGCCAGGCACTTTGAGAAAGACATTGCAATTACAACAGCCTGGAAAAATAACTGAGAAAATTTGCCACCCTGTGTGCAAAATCTGTAGGCCCCCTGCAGATGTGATATGGAGAAAAACCACCTCCCCACTGCGTTAAGGTCTAAGTTGTCTGCATAAAAGTCCACAAATAAATCAGCACCCAGAATGTGCCTTGCACAGCATCCTCGTGTGATGGCTGCCTGAGACAATTCTGGTTCAGTATCGTCAGTTAATTTTAGGCGTTTAAACTTTGTCAACAATTTCCATGATTCACGAAGAGACAGAATTAGACATTTACTCAAGTGCAATACTATGATGACAGGCTGTTGCTGCAGTTTATTAATATCCAGTAATCATGGCATTAACACTTGAGTGAGCTAATGGCTTTTAACTCATATTGCTGTGGAATAAGCAGGTTTATCCAAACATCAGCATTTAACAGGGAAGGCTGAGTTTCTATTGGTGAAGGGTTGATTCATGTGTAACTGTCCATACATGGAACTAGAAGTACACAGGACACAGGAGGTTTTAAGATGTTCCTTAAAGAGACATTTTTAAATACCTGATTTTGACTTACACTCATGAGTATAAATCCTGTGTTAGCAAAAGGGAAAAGAGGGCTTGAAAATGCCTGTCTGGGTGTGGAGGTTCCTACTGTGTGTCTGCAGAGACACCTCAGCCCTGTCTAAGGCTTTGCCTTTAGACTGGGCTTATGCTCAGGCAAGAGCCTGTTTGCCAAGATGGTGAAGGAGCAGGAATTGAAGACTGTAAGAATTTCTGAGCTTAAGTCGTCACAAATGCTGATAAAGGTATATGTTTAACCTAACATGTACCCTTGCATTCTCCTTTAGTTAAGCTTACTCCAGATAAATGAAGCACAGTGGGTCTTGCCTGCTGAAATGAGTGCCTTGAATCTTAGTTCAGTGTGTTTCCTGCTGGTGTTTAGGGAGAAGCACAGCTTCTGTTGGATGACTGCTTTTGTTATTTTTGTAATGTAATTTTTTTACTGAAAGTTACAGAGGTCATTGAGCATGTTAAAAGATCTACTTCTTGGAATTTTGGATATGAATCATTCACTTTATTTGATTTCATTTTGTACAAACTCAAAAGTTATCTCTGAGTAACTTCATGGAAGTCAGGAGAAGAAGGCAAGGAGAAATGCAGCTTGCTCTGAGATAATGTTTGTAGATTTGATTATCATGGACATTCACACTTGAAGCTGGAAAACTCAACCACTAAAATTGGATTGAAATAGCAGAGTCATTTGTCCTAGCTGTTGGGAATCTCTTAAGCATTAAAATGTAGTAAAGTAAGATAATAAAAAAAAAGAGGAGATATGCAGGTAATATGAGGTAACCTGTAATGCAGATTGATCTGAGAAATATGTTGAATTTGGAGTGCTATTTTCTGTGATTGGGGTGCAGTTAAGTGATTTTTTTAAGTGGGTGGGAGAACAAGTTATGATCCATACCCTGGATAAAAAGAAAATTGTGTAAGTATCTGCAACACCCTAACATACACATTTGCATTTATTTAATAAGTACTTTGCACCAAATAATAAAGGACAAAAGTTTCATTTACAAAGTGCTGTCATCTTAGTAAAATAAAACCAAAATAGGAGAAATAAGGAATGAATTAGCATTGTGCTCACTGAGACCCACAGAGGCTTTAGTAAGCTGTTGTTAAAGAAATGTTATTACAAGGCTCAAACAGGCTCTTCCTACGTATAAATTATCCAAGAATAAAAAGTGCAAGTTTGAAAAATTGTATTTTGCCAAACAGTGTTCCTAATAATCACAAAGGGGCAGGAACTGCATTTAAACAATGGTGGGTATATTGAAAGGAAAGCATGAGGATACTAAACATAAGGATAGCTGGAGAGCCCACTGACTTGTCTCCTGCCCTGCAATGGATGCTTAGGAGAAGAAGCACTGATTAACTTTCACCAGAGTATCTTTCCAGTAGGCATCCATCCATGCATAGGTATCAATCATCCAGGATCATAAAGGAAACCAAGAGAAATACTTCTGCTGTATATAAAAGCATGGGCCACCTCTGTCTTCTAGACCACTTTATTTCCACTTCAAAGTCAGTCATGAACATGAGAAAGTCTTTGTCATTGTAGGTTTCTTCCCAGTGTTATAACTGAGCCACATCATCATTTTTTGCATATTTGTCTTGACAGCAGCCATGTGAGAACAGCAGGTAAGTTTTACAGTGGAAGGTGAGGCACAGTTGTGCCTTTCTGTATGTGACAGGGAAGGTTGAAGGCCGAGATTTAAACCTGAATTTCACAATTTCCAGGCTCAGGAGCTGATTTCATTGTGATCTGTTCATTCTGGTGTCAGTAATTTCTTATTATTCATTTAAGTAATTTCTTATTATTCATCATTCACCTAAATAAGATTGCCCGTGCCTATTGTATGTCCTTATCCAGTTCATCTTATATTGCAACTGTAAATTTTTTCTTCACAGAGGAGTCTACTTCCAATCTTAATTTAGCTTGAGTCATAAAAGCTTTTGGGTAAAAATATAAGCTTCCCTCTCCTACAACACAGGTCTTATTTTTGGCTGCCCATCTATTTAGAGTAGTGAGAACTTGTACCATGAGGACAGAGATATTTTTCTTTAAAATCTCTCACAGCAGGTGAGTGTTCATAGAACACTTAATTGCAGATGTGTTCAGTAATCCATTTTTTCCTCAAACCTGTGTGTGACCCTTTGGAAAAATGGCATCCACAAGAACAGAAGGAGCATTATGTTACCGGTCCTTGAATTAAATTTTTTGGATGAGGATTATTTGATGTGAGTGCTAAATACTGAAAATGCATCGGGATTCCATTTAATTTTCCCATTTATTTTAAGAAAATGGTGGATCTTTGAAATAAAACAAGTTAACATTTGTGTGTATTATGTATATTTATATTGGCATATATTATGTTTCAGCCACTTGAAATTTTTGGGTCTTAGAGAATTACAATGAAACATATATTTTGTGACAATTGTGTGCTTAATGTGTATCAAAATGCAAGGATCTGTGCTAAATATCCAGGACCCGGCATTATTTTTCAAGCATCTGGCTAGTATTCAAGTCAGGTAACACAGGTTGTATGTTACTCCTCAAAGACCATGGTTCACATAAAAGACACCTTGCCAAGTTAGAGGGAGGCTGCAGCTCTGTCCTCAGCCTTGAAGGAAATCTGGCAAGAGGTTCTTTTCTCCCTGGGAAAGTCTTTTGGGTTCACTAAGAAGTTGCACAGGCTAAAAACAGTGTAGGTGGTGAAGTGACGCTGAACTTCTCTGGTAAAGAAAGGAGAATCGGAAAAGGGAAGTGAAATTATATTTTTCTGCTACAGATGTTGAGTAGAGCAAATTTTAAATTAGGTGCTGAGATGGTTTTCTGATTTCTAAGAATTGTTTCACAACAAATTTTCTAGAATAGCAGGGAGCAACAGTGATTTTATATATAACATATAAGTGAGAGAGGCATCTTCCTGGCTGGCTGTGCCTGACTCTGAGCTGCCCTATAGGAAAGGTGTCTGAGGCTCTCCAGGAAACCAGAGGTTCTGTCTTTGAGGGTTTCAGGTCCCCCTCCCAAACCCATCTCACTTGCTTTTGTAGGAAGGGCAGACAACAGCCATGTTGGTTGGAGCATATCTGACTGCCTCTGGCTTTCTTTGCTTGTACTTGTGGACCTTTTAAAATATAATTCAAAGAAGCTTTCCTTTTGAATGTGTCACACACCCAGCTCAGGACACTGCATGAGTTTTCTGCTATTTTTCCAGGGTAGTCGAGTAGAGCGGTGTGTGCCTAAATCTCTGCTAGCATCTCTTCCACGCCATGAGGCCCTCCTTGGGATTCACTTTATAGGATTATCCACAAATCTCTGCTTGCTCGGCAAGTGGCTTTTTCAACATTACCAAGTGTGAAAGGAAAGTCCTTTTCTTCTGAAATGTTTTTTGGTTTTTTTAAATTTCTCAATGGAGAGCATGTCTGAGCAAGTTGTTATTTTTCTGCCCCCAGCCAAATAAGATGAAGCCAGTTCTTACAACAGAAAGAAATACTGTATTTTTTACAGTCTTCCTCCTCAGAACTGTGTTGTTCCCATAAGCTTTCTAGAATAATTTAGTTTTGAACAAAGACCAAACAGGGGAAATTTCAGCCAAGAAGGCGAAAGTTTTCCCGTTCTCCTGCCTGAAGCTTATGAGCGAATAGAAATGAGAGCAGTGACTTCTACTCCTGGTAATACTCCTGGTAATAGGAACTTGGTTTTGAAGTGAGGAACGAGAATTAGTTTAGAGGGTGAAGCCTGAGTGTGCTCCAGGGATCTGTCACTGAGCAGAGAGGCTAGGGAGAGAAAGACTCTCTGGAGTAGTTTGGACTTACGGGAACGATGCCAGTCTGGAGTTGTTACTCCATGCGATGGAGCGAAGGTGGGTGTGATGGGCACCCAGCCATCCGGCACCTCTCCCTGCTGTCATCCAAGACTTGCTCGGGAGGTTCTCTCAAGCTGATATTTCAGAGATTTGTCTTTGAAATACAATAGCTCTTTTTCTTTTTTTTATTCCCTCACCCATATTTTTAAGCTTTCAACAGAAAATCTTCAGCTTTGGTCCACGGGTCATCAGGGGAAAGGACAGGTTTTCACTGCAAGAAAACCATTCAGTTCCTTGTATTTATTTGTAGTATGTTTGGGTAACAGACAGATAAATTAAAACTTTGTACATGCATAATCTTCTATGGACACCGGTCATTTTGAATTTAAGGAGAGGGAAAAGACAACATACAGGTTACTTCTGTATTTTCAGTACATGCTTATTTTTTCTGACTGTGTTTCTAGGGCTACCCTAAGACTGCAAATGCTCAAAATGGGCTAAAAATGACAGCCTATACCATGATCTGGCCCTATCCCCAGTGTTGCCCCTTGGAGGTAGCTCATGATAGTCTCATGGCAGCTTCCTCTGGGCAGTAGAGTTATAGAGATGTTGGTTGGAGGGGGGATATTGGAGGCTGTCTAGTCCACTTAAAATGCATTTTTCACAGACACCAAGAGTTTAGTGGATGCTCTATTGCACTTGTGTTAGCTCTCACTGAGATAAGTTTTGGGATTTGCTGTAACAGTTACCAATCAGTATAAAAATATGTATGCTCATGCCTGAGTCTATTGTCCTGGGGCCAGGACTCAGGATTATAGGTTTTCTTAATTAGTACTTTCCTTCCCTTTCCAAACTTTAGGGCATAGACATGTTTAAAATGCCTTTGTAGAAATACCCTTTCTCAGACTGAGAATTTGGTTTATATACAGGTGTACTTTGTGACCAGTCTCAGAGGATTTAGACGGTTTCCAGAAATCAGTGTCGCTCAATTAAATGTGCAGGAGAAAAAGATTCATTGCAGCAATGTAAAATCAAGGCAGCAGGTTTTTTAGGTTTTACTGCAGGTGAACATGTGGTTTCCTTTTGTTCTGGTTTTAATGGTATTGATTTTTTTTAAATGTACAGAAGTAAAGTAAGCCCTCAGTGTATGAGCTGGGGAGTAAGTATAAAGTCAGAGATCTAATTGCATTGTATTCTTCAAGGACAAAAGTTTTTGGATTCTGCTGTATTTGCCATTTGAAAAAAAATTACACTATTTTACTAAGATCACAGAGTAAATAACAGGAAATCAAAAAACCAAATCAGTTGCTGAAGTGCAGTACAAGACATCAGCTCAGCACACTGCATAGCAAAACAGTCAATCACAATGCCATCACTAGCAGCCTGAATTGTAAATTAACATTTCTCTGGAATAGATGAGAGCTGAATAAACAGAGATATATGTAAATACAAACTAAGTAGAAATAGACATGATTATAGATGAGTAAATATGTGGAATCAGCATCAGTTAAGCAAGCAGACTTAATAATTGCTTGCTTTTCATGTCAGGACAGTGTGCCAAAGCCTTTAGACAGCAGCCATCATGTCTTAAAAGGCATTTTCTGGGTTTTGAGCACCGTCCTGGGGCTCTCTTCACCACGGATGGCAAAATTCAGTACACTTTTCTAAGGAATTTCTGTGGTGAAGCCAGGTCTGTGATACTCCTTCACAGCAGCTTGCTGGGGACAGAGCACATGTATCCACTTCTGCACAGGCAGTGCTGACCTTGGTGGATCTGCTGTCTGCCAAGGCCTTTTGGAAATCAGGCTGAGCAAGCAGCATTGTAGGACATTGTCTGCATTGTAGTGTCTCAGCTGTGACCTCCAGATCGGCCGGGGTCGGGGCTGGCACGTCCCCATGCGGGTGCTTGGTGGCTCCCCAGCACACGAGCACAGCCCATGTTGAGCATCAGATGTTGCAGGTTTTGAAGGGCCCTGCTGTCCTGCTGCCTCCGCAGTGCCTCATCACCAGCCCTTCTCTGCTGCGTGTGGCCTCAGCTGCTGGGTGGCTCTCCAGGTGGTGACAACTGGTCTGGCTTTGTCCTTCACTCTGAAACCAGTGGGTTGTCCTCAGCCAGCTGCAAGCCTGGCTGTGGGCTGCCGGGAAATAGCTGCTTCACCGTGGTGTCTCCGTGGGCTGCAGGGGAATACCTGCTCAGGCACCTGGAGCTCCTCATTCCCCTCTGGCTGGGTGCTCACAGGGCTGTTTCTCACACTTTTTACCTCATTCCTCACAGCTGTGAGGTGTTTTGCCCTTTCTTAACCTGTTATCGCAGAGGCACTGCCACGACGAGCCTGGCTATGCCATGCTGTGGGGCCGTGGTGGGACTGCTGTGTCCAGCACAGGACAGCCCTGACCCCTCCTCACAAAGACCATCTTGCAGCACACCCCAGCACCCCTCACAGGCAGTGGTGTCACGTGAGAGAAGCAAGAAGCATCCTGGGCCTTTGGCAGTCTCCCTGGCCTGGGACACGTGCACTGGAGCGAGGCAGGGCCTGGTCTCTGGGCTTTGCCAAAAGCAGGGAGGACTGAAGTAGTTGGCTTGGTCGAGCGGCTGTGTGTGTTGTCACACCATGCCACACTGCTGGGACAGTGGTCAGTGTAAGCAGTTCGTACGGGCTAAACCAGAAGGTGGAACTGGGGTCAAGGAGGTGCCACAGTTTCAGCAAAGTCTCCAGGGACTGCTGTTTGAGTGTTTGAGGGCGAATTGTGCTGCGCAGCTGCTGAGAGAGAGGTGCTGTCTTCAGTGCTCCCAAGCTCTGCCTGATCCTGCCCTGAGCCACTGCGCTCCCTGCCCTGCTTGGAAAAGAGAAAAAAGCATCTTTCTGCCAGGTTAGGAGCCCAAATCTGTTCCACAGAGGCTTTGATGATCCTGGAGCTCCTTGTAGAAGTTCAGGTGCCAGTGTCTGGAGGCAGGGAGGGGAGGGGAAGGCAGTGAGGAGCAAAGCACTGCCCCTGCCCTCTTCAGTAGCTGCCACTGCCTGCTTGGCTGAGCTGTAACTGCAGCTGCACCCATAGAATTTAAATCTCCATACATTAGGAAAATGCATTTAAAGGCTGTCTTCTTTTGGGATCGCTGAATTTGTATCCTTCCTAGATCAGGGAAATTCAGCCCTCAGTTTGTCTAGAGTTCAAAGCACCTAGGCTGACATGTCATCTCCCTCTCCATCAAGGACACGCTCATGGATGTGTCTAGAATGTGAAGGTGTGGAACCACCAGCAGCTCTGCTGGGGTCACTGGTTTGTTATCTTGGGGTTGAACAGGTTTCATCTCTTACTCAGGCTCCTTTCTCTGTGCCAGCAGCTGTCTCTGACCCGTTTATAGGTCAGGTTCATCTTTGAAGTGGTAGATCAGAATTGTGTTTGAAACATGGCCATAGTGTGACCTCTGCGTGGAATGACATCATGGGTGGACTCGGTTAACTCTCCCTGTGGAGTTAAATGTTTTAGTGCTGTATAGGAATACGGGATTATTAAATGCTTCTCACGAGGACAAAGCAGTGTTTCAAGATGATCCTCAGATCACATCGTGCAAAATTTTCCAATACAGCGAGTACAGAAGAAAAATACAACCGTTCAACCTGGATGCATAGTTTTATCCGTCTGAGTCTGTTACGTAAATCCAGAAGACACAGCTGTATCTTCATGAAATTTTTAGTTGATTATTTTAAGTGTTATATGATACTTTTTTTATTATTATTTTTGCCCAGTCTTTCATGCCTGAATGCCACTTTGGTTTCTTTGCTGACTTTCACTTCTAGTGATTAGTTTCTTAACAAGCATAGGCTAGCCTCTGCAGGTTTTCAGATACTTAAACTGTAGGATTTTTATGTCAGTCCACATTTAAAATGAAAGGAAGGGTTGTTATTTGTATGCTTAAAACTGTGTCTGTTAATTTTTATGGATGTGTTAACAGCTTTCAGTAAAACTAATGTCAAGGTATGGTACATTTCATAGGTTTGGTGTGTCAGCTGTTCTGTAATTTCCAGTGCTATGACCATGGTATAAACCTGCAAAAATCCATTTATTAAAAAAATAAACCGTAAAAATGGTTCCAAATTGTCATATACCTGAATGAATGCCCAGGGGGCTGGGGGGAGCCTTCTATTGCCCTCATTTATAGACAAGCCAGATGGACTTTATTCATTTCAGGAGAAAAAGGTATTCAAGCAGAAACTGTCCTTGTCACGTTGCAGTCTGCACTGAATTTGTGTGGCCGAGGCCATTCAACCTGGATTTGTAGTAAGAGCACCAATTATCTTATAATTTAGATTAACATGACACAATCCATGCTTACCTGATGTTTTGTCCTCATGGGGGTGATTTGGTTATTTTTCCAGGCAAGCCAACGTTTATGAAAGCTCCTGAAGATCAGATTGGGATTTCTGGAGGAGTGGCCTCTTTTGTGTGTCAGGCAACAGGAGAGCCCAAACCTCGTATCACGTGGATGAAGAAGGGGAAGAAAGTCAGTTCTCAGCGGTTTGAGGTAATTACCAAAAGAAAAAAAAAAAAAGCCCAAACCCAAAAATTCGGTAATCAATCTAATCCTCACAGGTCTTAATTGCGCAATAATCATCATTGCAACCTGGGTATCTCTTTGTCACTACAATACAGAATGTAGAGCTTTAGTGTAAAGCAAGTTTCCTTCCCTGCAGCAATGCAATCTGTAGAGCAGGTGGTGCCCTTTGAGCATGATGCTGGAAACACACCAAAAGGACATCCTCCTTCAGATGGGAGACTGGGGCTTGCAGAGAATTGGATGGCAGATATGAGTTGGATCTAGCAGTATTTTTTCTGGTTTCATTGTCAGAATTTATAAGGCACCTCTTTGACCTACTATCCCCAGTGGAATTCAAAAGTGAGATGCCAAAACACTACTGGAAATCTTTCTAAGTGATGGCTACTGCCATCCCTCCCACAAATGTGCTTGGAAGGGGAATGGTGAAGGGTTAATTGATTTCCCTGTGAGCTGAAGTATGAGAGAAAGGAAGGGAGAAGAGCAGGTATCAGAAACATCTTGGGAAAAGGGTCCAATTTGGTTCATGTTTTAAATAGTAAATATATTTTCACTGACTTTCTCCACCTTTTTCTCCACTTTCCTTTTTTGGTGTTGGGCTCCCTTCTCTAAAACTGCCCTTGGAAATATGACCCTTCTACAATTCTGCTGCCTTTCCTCTAATCCCCTGTCTTTGATGATTTTGCTTTTCTGACTGGAGCACAAGATGACTTTGCTGCCCAGAATGGATTGATTCAAGTCACCACTTTTAATCATGATTTCGTATGTGAGCAGAAAACCTTGATTAAAGCAATCAATTTTAATCTTGTTTTACATTGTTATTTTTCCCTCCTAAAGGTTTTGTTGTGTAGTAACTATTTAAACATTCTAATTTGTAAGTAGATACAACCTTTATAGTGAATTTGGTGCTTGTTGTGGCTGACCAGAGGGCTATGCCATATTATGTGCATTTATATGAGCAGCTTCATACCTTTGTTCACATCAGTTTGGATACATAGTTTATTGTGTCAGGAGATAGTGAATAATTTTTTTAATTGTTTTTTTTTTTGCTAGATAACTATTAATTTTACTTCATTATTAGTCTTAATTAGGAAAAACTTGGAATTAAGTTTAAATGGAGAAAAAACCAAATCTGATGTACACATGCTAAGTTGTGGCACAGAAGAGGTGTCCATCGTTAGCAAATGAACAACGTTTTGGTCTCAGTGTCTGTCTGGCCCTTAGTAGTTGTAGCTCTGTTCCTATCACACAGTGTTTGTTCAAAGGATAGTGAAGGCAAAAGAGCCTTTCTGCTGTTTCATCTCTTAGCTTTTTAGTCCTTATCACTGAAGTGAATTAATCTCTGTAGCTGACTTAATCTTGTTTTAAAATTTGGCAGTAGCCCTGTCCTTTGTAAAGATTTAGCATTTTGTCACAGTTTCATATTTAAATTAAAAATTAATTTAAAAAATAATAATTCTTTTACGTGTATTGTGGTGATATTCATATTCCTCTTTCTTTACCTGACTCTCTGTTAGGGGTCTCTGTAAGCTGTTTCTGCTATTTGAAACAGAAGGGCTATTCCTTCCAGCGTAAGGAATAACAGATTTTTTGGTGGTCTTGGTTACCTTTTGATTTCTTCCTATTTCTCCTGTCACTGCAGAGTCTTGTGGTGCATTGCTTTTCTCCTTCCTGTTCTCTCTCTTTTGATCTTTATGCTTTGGGAAGTGCTCCTAAGCAAGCCCTTGAAAATAAGGGGAAAGTTTTGCATGGTGGTAGAACAGCCCTAGGCTGACATCTGTGTCTGGAATGAAGGATCCCTTAAGTCTCTTCATCTCCCCCTCAGTTCCCAAGGGACAGGAGTGGGGGGCTTCTGCCTTTGCCTCATGCTGTCACCATCTGCAGATCAGGTAGTATTTCCAACTTTTGCTGTACTCCGTAATAGGAGAAAGGTGAGTTTGGCATTAACAGTGGCTTGAGGCTGTGCCTTCACAGCCTTGCTGTTAAGAAATAGCATATAGTGATCCAGCTACAAACTAATAAATACCTCTTTCTTCCACGTATAAGTCAGAATAATGCATTTTGCAGCTTAGCAGGATGGATGGAAAGGCAATGATTTATTAAAGACTTAATTTATTATGCTGAGGAAGGAAGTGTAATTACATCATTGTTGATTATGCCAGAGTTGCAAAGTACCCAGTGCTAAGGGACATTAAAACCCCTCACTCTGCTGGAGTTAGCATGCGCTGTAGGTGCTCCTGGTTTTATTCACATTTTGTTACTGTTTCCCTGGCAATCCCACAGGAGTATATCATTCTCCTCTTCCATCAAGGTGAAAGTTGGCACTAAATTGTTATCAGTGATTAGTAAAATCATTAGTGCAAATATGGCTCAGATGTTTTAAATCATCAGATTCACATCTTTATTACCAGGTTGATAATTTGTCAACCTTAATTGATCCATAAAGAACCTCATTGGATCTTCATTTGTTCTGGCCTCCTCAGAGGACAAATACGTTCTTGACTCTGAAATTTTTGTGTTACTGGATTTGGAACCCTTAACTTATTGCATGGTATTTTAGAGCTAACAGGGCTTGTTTTGGTTTGGTTTTGTTTTTCAGCCCCTGAATTGTTTTGACTTTCAGTGTTTGTTGCAGAAGATACCAGTAAAGAAGTACTTTCTTTTCATTTTCAAAGGTGATCGAGTTCGATGATGGATCAGGATCAGTTCTGCGGATACAGCCTCTGCGCGTTCATCGAGATGAAGCTATCTATGAGTGCACAGCCACCAATAGTGTTGGGGAGATAAACACAAGTGCCAAGTTAACAGTGTTAGAAGGTAAGGGGGATGTTTTTGCATGCCTTAAGTGGCAGGAGTGTAGCTTTGGCAGCTACAAGTTGATGTGCTGCGTTTAAATGGCGTGGTGGTATTCTAGCTTGCTTTGGTAAAGCTGTGTTCTTCCTGCATCAGTTGCTCTATTTTCTCCTATAATAGAACCTCAAATTTTTTGAGACAATCATGGAAGGATTGCAGATTCTGAACTTTCTTTAGAATGTTTTTGCTGTCTGATTGAGGGGTGTCATTTCTGACTTGAAGAGCTATCTGCAGAGACATTTGTATACTTTTCTCATCTGTTTGCTTTGATACAATACCCATCTTCAGGGTATCCAAGTCTTGTAGCTGACAATCAGAAACTTAATCTATGTTGCTGCACCTTCTGGATTAAATCAGAACATAGATTTTCAGGTTACCCTTCAGGTTTTGAATTCGATGTGAAATTTAGTTGTGTTTATTTTTCACTGTACTCACAACTTATAATTCTGTCTCTCCTGTTAAAGAATAGATTTTCCTCCTTGTCTCCTATGTGAGTAGGTTTTATTTTGCTTGCTATGTTGTTTCTGCTAAATGGAATGTTTTGTGGAAAAACAGTTCATTAGCTGTAAGCAGACTTGTGAACAGTTGATGTTTTTAATATTAAATTTTCAGAATTATTGTCTGCTTTTAAGGAAAGGTGGGGTTTTTCCAGCATATCAATGTGTTCTATCATTTGTTTATATATAGGATTTTGTAAATATACAAATCTGGGGCATTTGGCTGAATGGATTTTTACCCCTTGCATTTTTACCCCTTACAAGCAGAAAAAGGCTTAGGCAAATTGCTTGTTGTTTATAGATTGATGCAGAAACTTCTAAGTAGTGAAAAAACTAGACTGGAAAGTGTTTATTGTTGTAGGGTTTTGAACCAGAGGAGACTGGTTATCCCAGTGGTGAGTGTGCCAGCCACGCATGACGAGTTGCCTATTGTTCCTTGTTCTCCCATCCCCATTTATAGCACAGAGGTAATCATATTTTCCTCTCTGCTCTGTGACAAAGAATACATTAAACAACTGTAATGTACTCAGGCACCGTGGTGATGGGAATCATAGAAATCATTCAATACCTGATGTGATTGTGTATCTTGTTTCTGGAGGTGGGGCATCTTAAAGATCAGCTTGCTCTCCAGTAATAGTATTATTAACAATAGGATAAAAAGTGCTATAGACTTGAAAATTATTGGGGGACAAAAATCACATTCTTTTTGTTACTTCTTGCCTTTGCAGCCGTGTATGTGAGTGCATAAAGCTCAGTGGAGCTCTTCCAGCAGTTTATATGCAGATCTGCATTTAAATGCTTCCTGCAACTGGATTTTTGTGATACTGGATGCTTGAGTACCAAACTCTTCCACGCACATTTCTGTTTCCTTTGGTTGTAGTTGCCTTTATGTATCTTGGATATATATGCACATGCACACACAAGCTAATAATTTATTTGCTCTGTGTTAAGTGTTCAAAGGCCCACAGAGACATGCCTTGCATCAAGGAGCACAACAGTATTTCTTAGCTCCATGGTGCTCCTGCTGATTTCCTGATGAGGTAAAACTTGCAGACCACCACACAAATAGGGAATGTTAGGAAACACCACAGACGGGAAAAGACATGCGGGCACACAATTTAAGAGCTGCAGAAGCAGAAGTCAGTAGCAGTCAAGCACTGAGCCCACTTCTCTGTTTGGAAAATTCCTTTAATTGGGAGTAATGATCGTTGAACATGATCCCATAAGGTCAAAAACGATCTGCAGGCTGGGGGGGCTGTGTTTTCCACTCAAACTGAAGAGTATCGACCCCTTGCTGGGCAGTCTTGTAATGGGCAAAATTAAGAAACATTTGCTGCCTAACAGTTTGTATGTGCTCATGCATATAGAGTTGTGAGCTTGACTGTGAGGATGAAGAGCTACATGTGCCTTTTGTGTTGGCTTAACTGACAAAGAAGATGAATTGTGTTATGATGTATTTATATTTAAGAAAAAACAGTTTACATTTCCCTTTTCTGAGACTTTTCTATGGACAGCTCTGTAATTTTTCAGTCATGTTATCTTATTTTTCTGCGTTGTCTGATAGAGATTAGGATGCTTCTGCATTTTGTGAATATGTTTTTTTTTTATTACTGTTAATATTCCTTTGTTTACACATTGGCAAAGTAGCTATTGCAGCTCGGTGCCCTGGTTGTGGTTGTTTACTCTCAAAGGCTTCCAAAGAATAGTGTTAAGTGCCCAACTTCTCTGTTATGCCATCACTTTTCTAACATTAATTTTGTAGAGGTATTTGAAAATGACACATTTCATGTGGAACCCTTGATACTCTCAAGACTGTCAACTAGGATTGGATTTTTCCCTCTGCTTTTGGGGTTAAAATAATTTCTGTAATTGGTCTCAGATGGCAGTTTGAATGATACAGACATTCTGCACTTCCTTTCAAGAACTTGACTAATGCAGTGGTCCCTGGTGCATGACAAAGCTTATCATAGACGTCCTCGTGGTTACATGCTGCTAAATACACAGCATGTATTGATTTTGACATTAAAAATCCTTTATAACAATAAGTTTTAATGCTTCTTCACAATTTGCCTTTAGAACATAGGCCTTAACATTAAATCCGGAAGTCACAGTAAGGGTTTATCAGGCTCTTATTAGATGTCTTTGTAGCTAACTAAGCTGGAGCTTTATTTTATTTAGATTTCTGCGATGTTTTACAGATCAGAAGCAGGTTATCCTTTCTAATTGCCAGTTTATTTAATTCTGAATATTAAGAGAGAAGCATGAGTCCAGTCTTCCAGGGGAATCAGGAATTCTCACATAAGGAAATCTCTTTTAACAGTTCAGTTCCCTACTGCCCTTTTATTCTTTGCTTCCATGTCTCTCATTTTTCCCTTCTAACTGCAGATCCTGTTGTGACCAAACTGCGTATACTTTGTGTAACTGGAAATTATTTCTCCTGTTGATAGCAGAAGAAATAGACATGCGTATACCTTCTCTTCTCATTTCTCCTGGGTAGCTGATAAGCTGAATTATGTATGAGTCATATTGAACATTTCTATCTTTTTTCCAATTATGACCTGAAGCAGCGCAGAAGTATGTTTCTGCTTGGCAGAGGAGGAAGGCAGTGCAGAGAGGGGGAAGGCTAGAATCAATAAGCTGACACACATCCTCAAGAAAAGCCTCAGGGACAGTTAGTGGCACTAACAAATTAATAAATATATTATTCAGTGGTAATGTTGAGAATTATAGAACATTTTAAACAGGGGGGTTATACGAAATATAAGTAGGAAGGATGCCAGCGTGCAAGAACATAGCAACAGGCCGATGGCAGGAGTGCAGAAGTCCGTGATGTCCTTCCATGAGACTCTTTGTATGCTCTGCACTGCAGCTGTATTGGGAAAGGGGATGGTAACAGTGTTTGTCTCTAGTTGCCTGTATGTACACCAACGGATGCCTTCAGTCACTGTTTTCTAGCAGTTTCCGCCCAAAGGGAAGATAAGGAAAAGCAGTGGAAAAAAGGTCCTCAAGGGGCAGGGAGAAGTATATGGATTCTTTGGGAGAGAAGGGAGGCTGAAGTACAAAGTACGTTATCAGTCCCTTCTCCCAGGGCTTTCCAACTGGGACATTCAGTTTTGATTTCCAGAAATGGAAAACCAGTTAATTGCAATTGGTCCTTTAATGCTTTACAAGCAGTCTTTTTTCACTCCCTTGTAATTCAGAGCATACAGTCATATCCAAGTGACGCTAAATATATTCAGTTTCATTTCCCTTTGTTTTTAAGTAGGTTAAAGGAAAATACCATCTCCAATTTTCATTCTAGATCTGTGCAAATCCCCTATGCCTCTATCCCAGACTCCTAATCATGTGGCATGTAGTTATTAGCCTGGAGAGTGCTGCCAGGCTCCACAGGAGAGCAGCTCCTGATAAAGCGGACAGACAGAAGAGCCAAGGAAGGGTTACTTGCACAGTAGGTTTCAGTCTCAAGGTAACCTGGCAAGTTAAGTTTTGCTGGCTGGCTTTGTGCTGACAGAAGTCGGGGAAGTTTTGGAGCGTTTCACTGCAGCCCTGGTCTTGTGTTTCACTGTGAACTGAAACATCCTCATATTATCAACATTGTGCTCAGCACAAATCCAAACCACAACCCCATACAAGCTACTATGAAGAAAATTAAGTCTATCCCCGCCAAAACTAGCACACCTAGAAAGTTCCTGAGTGCAGCACTTGTCTTGGGGTGGCAAGCACTTGTACCATATCGTAATTTGCTGTTTACTGAACCATGCCATGAGCTTAATTTCTTTCACCATCTGCCAGCTGCATTCCAGTTCCTGGGGTTACCCTGTTTGAAATGCTGTAAATGGTAAACATTTGACTGTTACAAATGGTTTCTGCAGAGAGCTAGATTTCAGAAGGCCTGAACCAATATGTCCTTTCTGTAAACATTCATCTAAAAGTGATTTTTGTCATTGGAATAGTAAACAGAAGTTAGCTATGTTTAATCCTTGTTTGTGTTTGGTTAGTTACAAAAGGATCAGTCAGATCACTGTACTTCAGCTTCACTGCTTTGCATCTTTTTGCCAGGAAGAATTTCTTGCAATTTGTTGTAAAATTGAAACAATTACAGAATGGAAATTGAATCTATTTGCATGTGCTCATTCTAACTGCGTAAATGAATTAAGGCTCCCTGTGCTCTGCTGCTCCTGGGATTGGTACTATTTTCTTCATGTCTCTGGTCAAGAGAGGACAGGTCTTTCTTCTACATGTTTCATGTTAATTAACTGTTCCAACGTCCTTTGGTCTCTCCTGGGGAAGAAAGACTGCTGTGATCCTACTGCGGAGGTCCTACTCCTGTTCTTAGCTGTCTACATAAGCAATCCCAGTAGCACTTCCTTCCTGTAGGAGGCAGGCAGTTCATGGACCTCTGTAAATACTGCTTTGCCAAGAGCTCCAGCGCAGTGAGACTCCACGTGCTTCCCCGCTTGGGGAAATGTCCTAACATGCGGTGATGCACAGAGAAATGAAGAAGCCTGAGTCTGTCTGCTTTTCAGTGGGTCTTGGCATGTCCCGTGTCAAAAAGAGAAACATTAAGCCAACTGCTCATGGTGGCCTCATTGCAAAGTTCAGGTTGTCACCTAAAAGAATCTAAATCTGAGCTCATGTGGACTTGTGCTATTAAAGCATAAACAGTGTTCATAAGGAAAGAGTGCATTGTGCTGCTTGACCCCAGGTTGCCTAGGTATTGGTTGGGTCAGTTTAGGAGCCCTGTCATCATGCTAACAACTCCAGTTATTTCCCAGGTACTGACCAGTGGCTAAAAGGATCCTTCAAGGGGAAAGTGGTGGTCTCTTGGTCTTGCTGCGTATAGATTGAGGAGAATTTGTGATGAGTTTCAATTAGACCAGGAAAATTTACAGAGGCTGTTTTACATGTATCACTATTATGTGCCGTGCTGCCAAAACCTAGACTGCCACAATATCTGAAAAACTGTTTCAGCTACTTAAGTTTTGGTATCTATAGAGCACCTATAATTTTAATCCAGGTGTGAAACTCCTGATTCTATGAAAATTATATTTATTTGCTTTCAAAGGTTGGATTCAGTAAGAACATTAGTCCAGCTCTTACAGTTTGTTTTATAATATTTAACAAGAAAGACTTTCTTGGCTGTGAATGAAAGACAAAGAAGTAATTTTCTCAGGTGAAGAAAAGTTTTAACTGTTGTTGGTCTCTCCTTCAAACAGGAGAGTCAGCAGATCTTTAGAACGTATCAGACCCAAATGCCATAATTTCCATTTCTTATCTCTGTTTAAATGATTAACTAATGGCACATAACCATGTAATGTATCTGTGATAGCAAGTTCCCTCAGAAGACTGCCATGCACTAAGGTTAACATCCAGGTTCATTCCACAAGTTTATGAAGCAAGAAATACAACCTTTGAAAAGTTTTATATGAAATACCACATTGTTAATGCCAAGCTGAACCCTTTGGAACTGTGCACTCCCATAAAACCTTGCGTCTGAATAGGTACTGACCTCTTAATCTTGAGAACGCTTTTCTTTTGCAGCAAATGGCTGTTTCTGCATATTACCTCTCAAAAGAGGTACTATGAGATGATATCTGTAATGGCATGTGGTGTTGTCACATTCTTAGCAGCAACTTTCAGTGGTATTGCAATGCCCAAAAGCAGCACCTGCAGTTTGGGAAGGACTTCCCAGATAGAAACAAGTGAACTTTAGATGTCAAACAAAAAAGAATGGAGTATATTCTACAGAATTCTGCAAAAGCTGTAACACAGGGTTCGTATTGCCAAGTAGCTTGAAGTTGTAATTGTGCAGTTATATCCTGTAAAAGACTTCTCAGAGCTTCTTGTCTCACACAATCTATTTATTCCAAGTTTATTTAACAGTGTATGAGTGCTGACTTTGGTACTGGAAATCATGTTCAGCTAAGAAATTTTGTTGCCAGTAGTAGTTGCCTCCATTTTATTTGCTCCATTTCTGAAATCCCTCATGAAGATATTCAGAAACGTGGATGTTCATTTAGAGCCTTGTGGCAACCTACTGGTATCTTCTGTCTGGTAAGAAAATGAATAATTGAGTCCTGGGCATTATTTTCTCTCTTTTCTTGGGCTCAGGGTGTTGAGACAGCTTGCTTCTCACTCTGTGTTACCTTAGAGCTTCCTGGGAGATTGTCATGAAAAGTGTGTCAGGCTGTTCTAGTGCTGCTCTGCTGTCAAAACGTTCAGCCTGTTCCAATAGGTAAATGAGGCACAAGCAGATTAGTTTAACTCTGGCAGGGATGTGCTCATGCAGGCAGGTTTCTGTCTTGCTGGAGAGGTGTCCCTGTGGGTTGCCATCTCCCAGCTGAGGCCAGGGATGGCCAGATGACTGCTTCTGCCTCTCTGTTCCAGTTAGAAATCAGACAGGTTAGATTAAATTGTCTGTGGTTTAAACTAATCTGTTTTGACTCTCTGTTGGAACAGATCATCGGTCCCAGCTGGGAGGCAGCAACCACCAGCGCTGCCTTTCACGTCACTGCAGAAAGGCTGGCATTCCCATGCGCCCCGAGCCCCGTGGCCACAACCACGGCCGGAAAGCTTAGACAGCACTGGGATTTTGATGGTGTCGGTAGGCAGTGAACCAGGGGACAAACATGGCACAGGCCTAGGCCAGAAAGAGTGGTAGTCTGAAAAAGGGGAGTGGAGCAGCAAAGTGAAGGCTGCCAAGGAAGAGATGCGTGTCCTATAAAGTTCTTGTACTCAATATTACAGAGGAAGAAAATGCAAAAATAACATAGGTGTAATTAAAATACTGTAAATCTCGAAGCAGATTATTTTGTTGGGAAAATGAGTATTTAGGTCCCAGTTAACTGGAAAGTGGCCAACTAAGCCTCCAGTTGCTGTAAAATCCCTGCATGAGTTTCATGGGGGGCCAGTCTTCTTTTTGATTCTCCTGGACTCAGTGCTTCCTCCTATTCTGCACCTGTTCCTGTTTGATTTCAGGGACTTATCTGAACATGCTCTATTAGAGATGTGCACACAAGGAGTCTTGCAAAGGCCTTTTCAAAAGCACTGATGAATCAATGAATTTTGGAGATAGACCTTTGAATGTACTCTGGAATCATAGCTGCTTTTTTGATTCAGTTGGTCACTGGCTAGCAAAACTTCTTTGCATTTCTCTGATGCACCCACACTTCTCTCCTCTTCTCTTGTATCCAAGCAATATGTGCCAGGCTTACAGCAAAAATTCTAATTATTTCTTGTCTTTAGTCATATTATTCCTGTCACTTAAGGTGATTTGGCTCTTCTGACTTGATTTTTTTGACTGTCGTCTTTATTTACAGCATCTCCGCAGCACTGTCAATTTAAGACCCACCTTTTGTGCAAAGGCTGTTAATGAATCTCGTAATTTCAAAACTGATGTTCAAGGAACTTGTTGATAGAGACCATTATTACATAACTAATAAAAAAATAGCAAACGAGAGTGGAGTTGATTAGGTGACAGTGAGCCCTGACTTGGCTCTCCAAATGTTTATTTGGTAGTAACTAGTCTGAGGATGGACCTGATGACTCTCAGATAATAAAATTATTTTGGAGGACTGGCAGCCAGAAGGAAATATTTTTATTAATGAACTGTATGTGCAGGGTTCTAGAAGTCTTTCAGAGAAGTAGAAAAAAGACAAGAAACTCCATAGTTATAAATTAATAATTTTCTTATTGTAAAGGCATTTAATGGAAATTTATTTAAGTCATTTGGAACAGGCAAATGAGAACTTAATTCCTTTGGATAATTTGTGTAAATGTAAACCTTGTCAGAATAACCCCCACACATATTTCTTGTCAGATTTAACATCTACTGGTGACCATGAGAAACTAAAATAATAGGTCTTTATCATCAGATGTTTCAAAAGACCTTTCTTACTGCTGGATCTCTTGCAAGATGCCTTGTTCTGAGAGCGTCTGTAGCAACCTGTTACTGACAGATGTGCTCTCTGTAGGTCATGTGTCGGTCTTGCTGCTATCTCCTGCTGACTAATAAAGTTAGTTGCTGGTGTGTATTTGTAGAGTCTTTGAAGTCTGTTAGGTTGTGGAAAAGCCTTCTGAAAGAAGTAGTAACTCATTGCTTAACTATTGGAAATTAGTGGGAAATGCTGCTTGATAATGCCACATGGATTATCTGCTTTGCGTCCAAGGAAGAAAGGGAAGGGCAAGAGCAAAGTGTCTGGAAAGCCTTTCTGAGGCCTTAACTATTTTTGCAAAATTATCTTTCATATCTGCTCATAACCAAGAGACTGCCCACAGCTTAGTGACCTGCTGTCATTTATTGACATGCCATGGCTTACACAGGCACTTAAGATGGTGATCTTCTGCACCTTCTTGTGCAAACGTGGGAGAATATATCCCCTTGATAAAACTGGAGAGTAAGTTCTTAAATGAAAAATGGAGCTTGGAGAGTACAGAATGTGAAAACCATGACTGTAGGGAATGCAGTGCTTACTGCTACAAAAGCAGAAACTCTGTGTGCAAGGAAGGTTCTATCCAGTCACATGTTCTGTGTCTTAACCTTCTTCCTCTCACTAAAAAAATGAAGTCACAGCCCCAATTAAGTCATTCTTGGAGAAATCAAAATTTTAAAATTTAAGCCAGAGAAATGTAAAACTGGAATATAAGCACATGCTGATAAATCTGTAGCAGCTGTTCAGAAGAGAGTATGTCTGCGTAGGGAGTACATGGGTTTCTCATGGTGCCTGTGGAAGAGAACATTCCACAAGTATTTTAACTTCCTCTCGTGCAGAAAAAGGAAAATCACGTAACTTCTGCTGCCTTTTGGTCTTGGTCTGAGATACACAAAACAAAGCCGGTTTTGCACTGAAGACCTGTAATATTGCTCATTCCAACAGCTGTTTTCTGTGTATGATGCTTATTCACAAGTCCCACATCCGGTTGTCCTTATGATCTCTTGTTGGTCTTGTGTTGTTTATATACAGTATGGTGTCAGGAAGGCTCTATGGTTGTGATGCCTATTGTGATGCAGAGCCCAGATAATGAGCAAAAGGAATAACTGGCCCTAATTTGGGATGCAAGGAAGTCATTATTCAGAATGTTCGTTGTTAATTTGTAACTTGAGCTGCTAATGACTAAAGTATGCTTGGTATCAAGCAAGATAACCTAAAATATATGCATTCCACATGCTGTCTTAGAAGCCCAGTGTTGTAGTAGTAAAATACCACCTTCCCCATAGAATTTTCTAACAGCTGTTTATTCTTGTGGTTATTTCAGTTGGATAATAAAGTAAGTGACTCTTTCTGGCACTCCCACCTGCTCAGATTCTTTCTGCCCAGAGCTCCGGAATAGCTCTTTCAAATCCTTTATCCTAAGGAAACCAGCGGGTGTGAGGTATAATAAGATCTGTCTTTTCAAGATTATCTAGTGCCTTGATGAGGTAGGTTGGATGTTGCAGTGGGAAAACACTGCAACATATTCATCTGTTGTGCTAATCCTGTGCTCTGTTCCTTCAATCCTTTTATCACAAGGGTCCAGCCTGGATGAAACCTTTCCAAGTTCTTGGGTGTTAGAGTTGAGTGGAGAAGTCTAAATAGCAATCAGAGCTTTAACTTTTTCCAGCTGTAGTGTGTGAATATTCACTGTTGTGTTGCTGTTCCAAGGGGGAACTGGGGAAAATTTCCTTGTAGTAAGAGTGCCTGTCAGCACAGGATGCAGAATGCTTTAAGTAAAACTGTCTGCACAAAGTGCTACAGGCAATAGAACTGGCATTATGATTTTTTAGCTACTTTGAGACCACTGGAAAGGTGTTGGAAATATTGACCTGCTGGAGACCTTAAAAACACCAAACCTTGCTTTTTGGTACTACAGCTCCAAAATGGTGGTTTGTTTACAAGCAAGGCAATACTGGAATTTATTTTTCTGTATTTCTTTGATTTAGACAATGCCACAGTTGGTCCCAGTGAGGAGAAAGTCCTTGGAGAGAGAATAGAAATGATAAATATATTGATGAAAAATGCATAAGCTGCACGCGGGGTGGTATTAACAAAAGCTGCTGCAGGGGAAGGTAATGAATTGGGGAATGCACAGTCCAAGGTGACAGGACATCCAGTATAAAGAAGGTCAGGAGCTGGAACAGAATCAGCCTTCTAACGAGCGCCTGCATCTCCTTCACTTGGAGTCCTAGGAGGGAGAGCAGTGCGTGCCAGCAGTGCTACAGTTCATGGAAGTGCCTTCCAGATGGAGCTCCACTCTGAATGTGTGACAAACAAGCCAGGCTAAGCAGAGCTTGCTGTTCCCTGGAGCCTGTCTGGAAGGGAGACAAGAGTCCAGCTGAACCCTGGCAGGTATTAATACACTGAAAGCCTACATATGGTGGAGATTAAAATGGTTTACCTGGGAGAGTGAAGAGGTCGGCAGGGAGAGCCCTCACTTGCGTGGACTTTGCTTTGCAAGGAGATGGGGTGCTGTCTTCTGCCTCCTGGTTAATTTGGACAGGGTTTTTCTGTAAGAATATCACTGATGTGAAACCTAGCTGGATTATGCATGTGATCAACAAACTCAGCATTGAAGTTGTTGAATGGGTTGAAGCCGGGGGAAACTCAGTGTGTGTTCTTTGCAAGTAAATGATTTGGTTGCTTGATTTGGATGTGAATTTGTCCCTTCAAAAAGTAGCATTGCAGAGAATCTTGGCTGATGCTTTGCCTGCAGGAGTAATCTGGCCTTGTGGAAAAAACAGCAGTTGTTTTGCCTAGAGGTGGTAGGCTCAATCAAGAGTCCACCTGATTGGCATGTAGTGCACATCCCAACATTGTAACTTCTGCTGCCATGTGCTCCTGGTCCTGAGGACGAAATTGCTGAGCAGGCGAGTAGTATCCAGACTTGAATTTAGCAAACACGAGTGAAATCTTTATCCTTTGCTGTAGGACTTTCAAAAGGGAGGAAAAAAAGAAAAGGGTTCTGGAGGATTCATGTTTTTACTAATTAGACACTAAAAATTATAGAAGTACTAAAAAAAAAAAAAATAAACCCTTAGCTCTTGCCCCAGGCATGAATTTACTAGCTTTAGTTTGTTGTTCATTTCGGTTCATTGATCTTGTCACAATTGATGATTCATTAAGTTGTGACTACTGTAGAAATTACAATGCACAGATGTAGCTGAACTGCACATCTGTGTGTTCCCAATGTGTTAATGATTTAAAAATGCACTTTCTCTCTGGCCATCCACTGTGCTTCAAGTGCCAACTGACATTTTGTATTACTGAGCCATTTGTTGTGGTTGGCAGAGGGAAAGTCTTTTGGTTCTCCTTGTACTTTTTTCTGTGACTTTTCTCTGTATTTCAGATAGCTGAATTTGATTTTCCCAGCAACCTTGGCCCTGCAGAATGCGAGTTGTGATGTCTGTCTCTTTCTGCAGGCTGCCACCTTTTTCAGTGTCACCTCCTTTCTCCTGGTGTTTGCTTGCAGCAGATGGGGTTATTTCCTGCATCGAATCATGGGGAACACATCAAACTCAAAAGCGGGATTTTTTGGTTTCCTGACTTGCCCAGGATTCTGAATTTTTTCACATTTGTGTGAGGTGGTGTTGACTTTAGAGAAGACCTCAGAAACTTTTAAGTCTATTGACTTAAAGGCTGATTGGCACCAGCAATTCAAGAATGTGTAGCAACCGTAAAATGTCTTAATTGTTAAACCTACCCGTAGCCTCTTCCCCTAATTCAAACCACTATTCACATTGGTCCTTATTAGAGACTTGGATTGGATCAAAGCAGAAATCTGGGGAGTTGTCTGTCTAATGGAGTGTGGCTTTGCATTGATGAGGCAAACTATACCCACTATTAAATCATAGTAAGTATACCCACTATTAAATCACAGTAAGGTTATGGCTATGTTGTGTAGTTAATGCATTTTCTTGTGGTTACATTCTGTCTCTTAACACCACTTTCCAGTGTAGACAAACCCATAAGACTCCTCTTGCTTCAGGCCTTTCAGGGAGTACCCAGGGAGAACAGACTGCATCTGTTCAAGCATGCACCAGCCAATGTACCTGGCTCTGTATCCACTTCAGTTTGATCACAGGCTCTGTGGTAAGAGGGTCCATGGCTGGTATCTCTCACTCACATCCTCTTCGGTTCAGATGTGTGGACATTTCTTAAAGGCAGATTAAAGGATATCTTTAAGAAATTATATATGTACCATCCAAAAAAAGTGCAAAGCAACTGTAAGTCCAGCACTAACTGGTCAGTTTATTCCAATAATTAATACATAATTCCAGTGTTGAAACTGTATAATCTCAAATTCAATCCAAGCCATTTGTCTCTTCCTGAGACTGTAAACCCTCTTCTCTGCCCTGTGTCTCTAAAATCCCTTTTTCCATGTAAGCTTCTGTAAATTCTCTTCAACGGGCTGAACATTTGAGCTCAGTAAGCCCCTGTTGTTTGGCTTATTTTTTAGCACCTGGCTTCCTTTTTAGCTCATACTGAAATTCTCTGTGCTGTTTTTGTGCTTTTCTAGAAATACATGCATTACAATTCACACTGTATTTTGCTGCAGTAAGAAACAGCTGCAGTGATTGAAACTGAAGGTTAGTCTATCCCACTTTTTTTTTGCCTGGAGTCAGTGCTGAGTGCCAGAGAAGTCTGTAAGGACCATGCCTGGAGTGACAATTCCTTCAAGTACGTGCTTCTCTGGCCTCTACTGATGTGTACCTCAGGCATTTTTGAACTAAAGGTAGTAGGTTTAGTCAGACTAATGAAAGAAGAATCTAGTTAATCTTTGAACTTTAACTTCTGATGTGCATATAATATTGCAAATAGCAAGATGTTTCCCAGCTTCACTGTGTGGTCTGTGAAAAAAAACCCTGTTAATTTCTAATATCATTTATACCCTGCAGTGTTTGTATTAGAAGGGACAGTGGGTTGTTATTATTATTATTAGAAGGGGCTCTGGATTTAACGGGTCTCTTTGCATCCATGCTTGTATCTTCATACTGAAAAGTGATGGTATATTTAGTTGTGATTTAACCTATGTTGTTTGCAGCAGCAGAATTACGTGTCCTCATGTGGTAGAAACAGGGCTTGGCAGCACTGTGGAGTTGCTTTACCTTATCTGGCACAGTATTGAATATTTTGAGCCCTTTAAATTGACATCTTCCAGGACTCTTTCCATCTTGCGGGTTGAGCATATGGTTTTGCTCATTCCTGTGGCAACCGAGAACACATCTGAAAAACTCCAGGAGCCCTGTTTGTCCAGGTGATTCAGTGTACAAGGTCAGACTAGACAAAAGATGAAAGTTGAGGAGGGGTTTTGTGATGAGCACTAGCAGGGAACTCACCTCAGTGACTCAGGGTGGTTTTTTTTTTTCTAATTTCTTGTGTTCGGATTACTTTGTACTCGCTCTTATTCAGATGTAATATGTTGGAGGTTGCCTCATTAATCCTGCGCAGTTTGTAGCAATAGCCTGTCTTTGTTATTTATAATGCAAGGTGCTCCATGTTTGTGAGGCAGGCTGGCGGCAGGATGTGCTTTGCATCTTGCCTCAGTAGCTCGGGTGAGGGTGTTTCTCTCTAAGGGAAGGGCATAGCAGCCGTGGAAGGCTACATCCAGGTCTTCCTTATGTCGATTTTGGCAGCAGAAGCATGTACATTCCACATTTCCAGACCTGACTAAGGGCTTTTACCCAACAGAAGCAAATTTCAAAAGCCGTCAAGCACCAGGGCAATTTTTCACTCCCTACCTCACTAAAATTCAGCCCTGGATCAGTGAATCTGCCCAAGTATTCGGGTTCCCCAGTTCAAGATTTTGAGCTACTTGATGCAAATGAAGGATGGTAAATGACAATCACCCATCAAGACTTGATTGAAGTCAGCTTCCCCTTTTCTCTTATAACCTTTAACCTTAATACAACTGAGCTGTTATTTGTGAGGTATACAAGTCCTAAGCAATGCTGGAGTAAATTGAGGAATGGAACTGAGCCAGATAGAGCAGGTTCTTTTGATCTTTTCTTACTCTTTTATAGCAGAGAGGCAAGAGAACTCGGGAGTGTCCTGTGTCCCATCTAGTCCTATGCTGCTGAATAGTGCCTTTATCTGACCAATGGCAAATACATAAAAAGCGTTCATGAAAAAAATAAAAATGGCATGTTTAACAAAGCTGTCTGAAACATAAGTCACAAAACTTGACAGCTCATCTTCTCCACCTTCCTAACGACTGTGTCACTAACACTTATTGAAGCACAGAATTGAAATGCCTTCTCTTATCACTTAACCTGTTCTTTTATGGTATACCTTTTTTTTTTAGAATTGCAGCACTGTTGGCCTTTAGATCAGTGCTGCTATTCTAAGGCTGGCCAGTGCTGGTTTTCTGTGTCTGAAAAATGAGTCTGCAGAATCTGAATATAACCTGGTGATTCATTACTTTATGCACTTTTCAGTTTGAGATATGACATGCTGAATTTCATGGAAACTGGACCTCACTGCCAAATAACAGAGTTTGAACTTGATCTCCTTGTGGCATTAATTTGCAGCTACTATGGAGGATCAGACAGAGTGGTGCAGACACAAGATTCACCAGCAGAAATTACCCAGATTCCAGTTACGCAGTTAGCAATGACTCTGTAGTGCTGTTAGCATGACCCTTTCAGCATTTTTAAGCTTATTTTGGCATTTCTTGTAGAAGGCCATTCTATCTTTATGACATTCCTCACTGACAAATGAGGATTCCTTTATGACAAATACTCGTTGAAGACTGGGATCTTTAGAACTGAAGCTTTGTTGTTAAATACAAGTTTCAGTAGAGTTTTGGCTAAACCATAGCAAGTTTTGCCAGTGTTTCATCCCATCAGCAGTGTGTGTCCCAGGCTATTTTTCATTCTCAGTTAGGAAGGGGGAGTGAACATTGTTTCTAATTAAAGTACTACTGCCTTTACAGTAAGTAGCATTGAAGGGAGTATGCAGAAGTCCAAAGTTTGTTTAGAATAGAGGTGCAGCTCTTCAGGTTGACTGTGCTTATCTTTAGTACACCAGTCAGCTGCCTCAGATGATAACCTTTCACTTCAACAACAGAATTAAAAGCAGCTTTTGTTTATTCCTATACCATAATATTTTTATAAAAGAAGTCTGCATATGATCTGCTAATGCTTTTCAGGGAAGCAGAAGTATATTGAGTGCCATTTTTGACGACATATTTGTGTGTTACCATGTCAGCTGCTTTGTGCAGCAGTGCAGGGCAGGCATTCTACTTGTTGCTCTCTCAATAGATCTGTTGTTTTTCATCAAGATACTTTCCAAGTGCTTTACCAGTCTGACTTTTAAAGTAACATGTAGAGGGTTTCCTCTTTGAACTCTTGAATATTTTCCAAAACGAGTAAGTTGGAAATTACATTTGGCAAACCCTAAATTCTGAATAATGCAGGTGCAACAAATGTTTTTATTCTGTTTCCTTCAGTTAGAGCTTAATTTCTTGGTGCTGAGCATTTCCAACCATCATAGAAGTGCTCCTTGCTCTAGCATCTAGGTGTGATTGGGTGATGCTATTTGAGTAACTGTGTCTGAGGTGACTCTTCTTCATTTGGAGTTAACTCAGTACTTGTTTTATGCCAGAAATGTTATCTGCTGCTTCAGTTCTGAGACTATGCTAGGTGGAAAAGCTCTGGATAAAAAAGTGAGCTTTGCACCATCTTACTTGTGCAACTTGAGTTGGTTTCCTGGATGGCACTGGAGGAAGAAGGCTCAGCTCAGCGGGGGGGGGCACAGCAACCTCACATGCCATTGTTGACTTTGTCATTAGAGTAATGAAGATTTGGATTGTGGAACCTCCTAGCGGAGCCCCTGAAACAGCATGGCCATGCAGGCACAGCATGCTAAGTGAGCTCTGCACAGGTGTCTGAATGTCCAGGTAAGAGACAGGACAGTAGGTGGGTACACGCAAACCTGTGCATGTGACACAAGATAACACAGAAACAAAATGATTGCCTGGAATATCACTGGTTACAGCATAATTGTTGCTCGAATCTTGAAGAGATCCAATTGGAAAAGAAGGATTTGTAGTCCTGTGTCTTGGTGAATGTGCTATGGAAGGGCCTCTGTCTTAGCATGGGAAAAAATGTGAAGGAGCTTGTGTGCAAATATGAAGTGTGGGTGATGAAGCATTGCGGGTGCCTGGCAAGAGTCAGCACCTCAATGGAATGCTGTATATCAGGGAGAAGCATGAGTCTTTCAAATAGAAAAAAGAGTGGAGTCTGTTGTCTTAGAGAGCTCAGGGTAGTAGCTGGACAGCCCTCACTGAATGGTCAGGCCTCAGCAATTTATTACTGGGTAGCTTCACAGCTCTGCCTGACCAGGATATACATTTATTCTGTTGTGCATTAATGTAATCCGAAGAGAATTTCCAAGGAGCTTCTGAAACCTTGTTGAGATAACAGCTTTTGAGGCTCCATGACATTCAGAACGTTAAATGCTAAAAAAACCTTAAAGGAAAAAGAAATTTTATCATGTGAATATTCACATTTTTAATAAAATAAAACAACTAGTAATGGAAGGGAAGGAAAAAAGAGGCAACACAGTCTCAGGCAAATGACTGGCAGAGTTTCACTAGTTAAAAATAAGGAAGGTCTGAAGTGTAATGGAGTGAATCACTTATGACCAGTTTTACGGTAGAGTAATCTGACATTTACTTTCAATGGTAAATACAGAAAATGATAGTGAAATGCTGAAAATGTGATGTCATAAAAGTTACAGCCTCCTCATCAAGTTTATTATGCTTTGGGAGATACAAGGTCTTGGTTGCTCCCTGGAATAGTTAAGATGTTTGAAATTTAGACACTGAAATGTAAACTAGTCCTTTTCTTCCCATAGGTTTCAAATGGTCAAATATCAGCACAATTACGCAGCCGACCGGTTCTGCTCGAGTGCCCGTTGCCCGCAATTGGCTGCGCATCAGTTGGTGGTGATCTGCAGGTTTCCACGGAAACTGCATGTACCACTACCTGTGAATAATTGAGAATGGCAGCTGTAATGAGAGAATTTGGGGCAAATTGTGTAAATACTCGTAACTAGATTACAGTGGTAAAATATTTTCACTCTAGATGAAGATTTAACTTCCAGGCTTAAGGAGATTAAACTGAAGAGTTCTAGGAAAGAATCTGTCCTTGTGAAATTTGGAGATGAGTGTTTTAAAAGCCATTGCAAATTCCCAGAATTTTTGAGCAGGATTTGGGAAAGTTTTTTTTTCTGTGTGCTGCCTCAAGGGTCTGATATCCTTTGTATTTTTGTTCTTGGGGGCAGGTAATTGAAAGGCAAAAGCTCTGAATTTGTAGCAGCTGTGTTGGCTAGGAAGGGACTGCCCAGACCCCACTGCTTAGGGGCAGGTGCCTTGTTCCTGTCCTACTTGCAAAGACATGTGAGGATACACCAGGGGTTTGGAATAAAATACCTAGACGGCATCTGCCAAGTCTCTCCTGATTTTCCTCTTCAGCTTATGTATTTATTTTTTTAAAAGTTAGATGCAGTAGCTTAATATTCAGAGCACTCCTGTGCTCTGCAGTGTGATCTGCATAAACTGAAGGAGAGATGCTACAAGCTAGCTCCTTCTATAAAGACAGCTTTGTGTGTAATAGAGAGGAAAAGCCAGCTGGATGTAACAGGATTCACTGTGATTGCTGCTCAGATACTGTAGACGTGTATTTATGTTGGGTTGAAGTGACCTGAAGAATTTCCATTGCCCATCTCTGGGTGTACTGTCTATTGCACTGAGCTTGCAGAAGAAATGTGTGCAGTCATGCCAGCAGGAGATACGTGTGTTTTGTATTAGCCTAAGGTTAAAAAGAAATGGTGACTGTTTTGTGTGCTGCAGCTAATGAAAAGGTTTGGGCTAAGACATCATAGTTAATTTTATACAGAATTAACTTGTCTTTGAAACTGGTTTTGTTTTATTTTCTGCCAGCAATAGTTTCTCACCGCTGGTAAAGCAGTAGAGTATGTCTATTTTTGTGTGAGCCCAGAGCAAGCCGGGGGGTTGGCATTACCTGGAACAATATCTTCCTCGTCTGGGAAGCTTAAAAAGTCAGTGCTAGACTCCCAGTTGTTCTCATTGCCTCTCAAACCACAGACAGACCTGGGAAGTAGCTGCTTGTACAGTTTGGAGAGAGAATGTTAATTGGTGTAACTGAGCTTTCCTCCTCGGAAGTAGTGAACTCTGAAAACTCCCAAATCCTGAATGTTGCTAGGCTAATTGGATGGTTAAATTTAGCAAAGCTTCCACTGTGCCTTACTGAATAAAACAGAGCTGCCATTTATTATTTAAATGTCTGTTGTGACATGAGGCGGTAGCTCAGGGTGGGCTACCTTGCAAACCAGGCAATCTAGTAAAGTTATTATTGACTTGAAAGATGGAGCTTGTCATGAATTGCATCTGCAATGATGCTGTCAGTTAATTTTGAGCCAGATATCTGTAACCGGCTTTCATTCCACTAGCAAATACCTGGGGATATATGGGTTATGTACTAGCAGTGCTTGGCTGAAGAGGAATTAGTTTTGTCTTACAGTCAGTGATCCACAGCATCTAGCAGCCTTAATAATTAAAACCAGAACATGTCTCAAGACTCTGATCTGAGTATGTAAATAGGAGGTACTTTAAACTCTCTATTTTGCTTTCAAAAAACCTCAACTCACCAAAGAAATGCTCTGCTGATGACTGAAAGGTTTAATAATAAAGAAGGTTAAATGGGAGGAAATAGTCTTGCTCAGGTTTCCCTCTGCTCATGGTGCCAGAGCCTTGTCAGAGTGAAATATGTAACATTGGCTGAATGGCTGAGCAGCTTCCATCTGCTTCAGGATCTCTCAAAGATAATCAAGAATGATGAAAATTGTTTCTTCATTTTTGACCTCTAACCAACCTGTTAGCCTTATGTCTATAAAGCAAGGGATGTCTCCAGACTGGACATAAATTGTAATGCCAGCGTAGATCACAACTCCTCTATCAATATTTGAACTGGAAAGAGCTTATATCAGTATAGCAGCAGTTTATTGTATTCATGAGAGGAACTTCGTGCCCTTAAGACTCATTAATTTGACAGAACCCTAATAGCAGCTTGCAAATCTTACTGCCATTTCTTGCAGGAACTGAGGTCCTTCAGGATGTGCTGTCCCAAGACTAGAGGAGCCATTCACAATGTTCATTGCCCATGCATGCCATCGTTCTGCAAAGCAGGAGATTTAGTCTTTGCTATCACAAAGATTGGTTTCACTGGCTTTACTGATAGCACAACGCTGATGCGTAGCTGACCATGTAAAATGATACATTATCTCATACCTCTTCTTTTCCCAAGTTGTGCTTTTAATTTCTCTACATGATTTGTGTGCTTTGGGCTCCAAGCACCCTGAGGAGAAGGAATGCTTCATGTTTAACTCCATAAAGCCCCATGCAAACTGTTGGTAAGAGGTCTAACAGCACAGGCTGTCACTCTGGAGTAGCACGTCTGTGTAGAAATGCTTGCTCAGAGCAAAATAAAGCTTGTGCTAACTCTTTACCTTTTCTCCAAGGAGGAGTGTCATCGTTTTCTGGAGATTTTTATCTTGTTGCAGAAGTTTTGGTACTCTGTTGTGCAAATGCTGCATTCCCGTGGCTGGTTGACACAGCCAAGGCAGCCTGTCTTATGCTACCAAGCCCCTTGTGCGGTCTGAGCACAGGGAGTGGGAACGTGGATGTTTCATACATCTTCACCTCACTATCAGACCTTCCCAGCTGTCATTCAGGTGTCATTTTGGCTACCACATACTCATGTCTCATTTGCTTGAATTTCTTAAACTCTCTCTGTGGTAACTCTCAAGGGGTAAAAAAAAAAAAAAGTTGAGTCTTAAGTATTTTGGGGGAAATGTTGAAGACTGGCAACCTATTGCAGTAGTGTATTGGCTTAAGAAAGATGTAGAGGCCTTAGATAACAAAGATCTTATTGGCTGTGGAAGAGGAAGAAACACCTTAAATATTTTTGCAGTAGATGGAGAAATCACTGGAAAATTGAGTATTTCAGCACAGAAGTCATTGAACTACACATGAACCTGAAAAAGCTGAACTGGAATACACATTGTCCTTTCTGTGTTTCTTCACGGCCAGCACATTCATCTGGGCCTCGTTTGTAGTGTGGAATGAAAGGAGAGAGTGCCTTGCTGTAGTTGCAGAATCTGTCCTTCGCAGAAAGCCAGACAGTCAGGACTCAGCCCCCCATTCCAAAACATCCAAGTTTGCCATTACAGAAATTTAAAGGCAAGCTTTGAGACTACTGATCGTATCTTTGGAAGTCATCCACTGCCATCCTGTGAACCTTCAAGAGACTCCAGAGGGAGGTTGCTAAAAATGCAATTAAAACTAGCGTGTTAAGAAAGATAAACACCTTCCCTATCTCTAATATTAGAAAGAAGGCTCAAATCTTCGAGGCACTGCACAGTGCACAGGCTGGTATTAGGAATCACCTTTGGTGCTTCTTGTTTTGTATGGGACAGATACTCATTATCCTGAGCTCTCCTTGCGGCTGGGTTTCAGATGGAGTACCTGTCCTGAAGATGCCCCTGGTATTGCTTGGAGATCTCACTGTTGGAACATTTTTTTCTGACAAACGTTGGAAGTGAGTGGTTCATTTGAAAGGTTGTTTGCTTGGTGGTCCCTCTTTGGTGATTATTTGTGCTGACAACACAGCCGTTGGCTGAAGCCTATGTGCTGCGGGCTTAGTTGTAGGCAGCAGTGCCCCTGGACTCCTACCAGAGCAATGTTTGTTCACCTGTAGCAACAAAGTGAAATTGTGTTTATAATCCTTGCCATTTCCCTGCAGAGCTGTCTCATCCATGCACCTTTGGGGCTTATGCGAAGAGACACTGTTTCTCGCTTCCCAGCACCAAGTAGCAAGGGAGGGGTTGTCCATTGCCTGACTGAATTTCTCTCCCTTTGCACCACATTCCACAGGAGCGTCTTTCATAACACTCGTGGTAGCTTCTGCTCCCTTGAAAAAAGCAGTCTTGTGGGACGCTGGCTGCGTTGTTCGAGGCCTTATCCTAGTGCCCCCCGTGTCACTTACTTGGTCTGGTGGTGATAGAGACCAAGCATGCTTGTTACCGTGCACATCCTAATGGTGTTGTCCCTGCTAAGGGAAGCGAGGAGTGTTTCCCTGCCATGTCCCCAGGATATGTGCCAGTCCAGACTGTAGGAGCTTGTGTTCTTTGATCTGCTGCAACACATCTGCTCGAAAGGATTACCAGAAAACTCCCTTCTCAGCAGCTTACAGTTGTCATATATTGACACCTGTATTTTGGTATTTGCAAGCTAAGCCTTGCACTTATACAAATAAGCAAGCTCAGTTCTACATGGGTAAAATTGTAGGATGAGCCTGTTTTAATTAGAGCTGGTGAGACTCCTCAACGCTCCTGCTGTTTGCTATCATAAACATCTTGCATATGTTTGCAGCACATTGAAAAAGACAGACTTATGGGGCAGGTGCTTCTTTTAAAGCAACAAATCAACTCTCAGATAATTGAAAAAGCCACAGTTGTTTTCAGAACAGGTAGAGGATACAGAAGGAAATATCATTGCCAAACATCTGGTCTGCAAATCTCATGAGAGGAGAGTGGGGAATACCTTCAGTCCTGGTTCTCCTAGGATGTTTGTCTCTGGAGTTCAGACTGTTCCCTAGGGGTTGCTTGGTAAGCAGCTTTTCTGGTAGGTGTTAAAGCAAACAGGACTCAGTGCCTGGATTTTTCTTTCAGGATCAGCCTAAACTTTTTCTATGGTCAAATATGGGTACTTAACATTTTTCAGCTTCATTGATTCATAAATCATAAACTGGGAAACACTTGCAGTACTAAATAAAGACTACTTAAAATAAAGAATGTGCATCACAGTATCACATTCTACAAAGCAATGGTTCCATGCTGTACCAGCTCTCCATGTGGATTCAGTCCCTCCTGTCAGGGCCTGCAGCAGGAGCTGGTGACACCTGCCAGTCAGAACAGTGAGCTTGGTTTTTTACCTCAGAACAAAAATAATACACTATAACCTCTTTATTCCCTCCTCTTTCACGTTGTCTGTATGAAAGCTCTAT
This sequence comes from Gymnorhina tibicen, assembly GCA_013399875.1. Classification (NCBI taxonomy): domain Eukaryota; kingdom Metazoa; phylum Chordata; class Aves; order Passeriformes; family Artamidae; genus Gymnorhina; species Gymnorhina tibicen. The sequence continues at coordinate 1,573,103 of VXAZ01010408.1, read as the reverse complement.
ATGGGCACCTCTTGCTTCAGACATGTCAGCTTTCTTCCTAAATAAACATCCTACTTTACCTTAATGTTATTAGGTAGTAGGTTTCTTCATTTTAATTTTCTGTGCTTGTCACTTTAATTAAATCCTTATGGTTGTATGTTCCTCAATGTGAGGGGAGTCCTGCTCATGCAAATATTCCTGTTGATATTAGTGAGCTATTCTGTTCTCCTTTCTGAACTGACTTGGCTTTGCTCTCCTGAAATCCAGTACTGCTTCTCTGCTGCATTTGGAGATTATGAAAATCAGAAAGCTGTGATCTCTCATGCAGGCTTTCTCTGGATTAATTCCTGTTTGAACTTGAAAAGATGTTCTAGAAAAGCATCCCATCGTAATTTGACAGTTGTCTGCAATGTGCAGTCCTCTGCAGTTCATGGGATATTGTTTCAATTGTTAATGAACCTGTTAAAGTTTGGCCTTTCAGCCTTTTATCTGTTCAGTTTCTCTAGACTCAAATCACATTTCTCTTTCTGTGATGGCATTTAGTCACTTTCATCCGGTTACCTTTCAGTCTTCTCTTTGATAAGGTGAACAGATTGAGACCCTGGAACTCTTCTCTATAAAATGTTGTGTTTCTCCATGCTTACACCATTCCTACAGCCCTGTAGCAGTGTTAGCAATATCTTTCTGGGAGGAGTACCAAACATGGAAGAGGCAGTGTGGGGTGTCCTCTCCTTGCCAGTGTCTGGGTGCAGCCCAGAGCAGTCTCCCATGGTTTTCTCCTTAGAGACCAGCTTACAGCATCATGTGCTGTGTTAGGCATGTAGCTCCCTTTCACAGAGAGGCTGTTCAGACACAACGTCTGCAGGAAGAGATAACATTTTTATTAGACTAGATAACACAGATGGAAAAAATGAATGCGAAGCCCTTCATCAAATAAGATCCTCCTCCACGCCTGCAAACTTAGCTTTCCTTGCATCTTTTCAGCTGCCTGGTTATATCAAAACTGGTGGCAAATACTTTGACCTTTGTTTTCGATCTTTATGCTATCCTTTTGCTGTAGGATTCTTCTGGCCCCACCTTTAGCCTGGCAATGAGGCTCATCATGTCAAGTGTCCACATTATTTAAGGGATCATGATATTTCTTTTGCAGGATTGCAGTTCTCCCTGCCTTGAAGATTCTCTAGTTGACATTCACTCCAAGCTCTGCAAAAGCAGACTCAAGGTCTCCTTTTAAAATAGGAACTAAACATGCACAGCACAACACAGAAAAAGGCCCTTATCTCTTAGCTGGTTTTTCATTACCTCCTGTGGCTGTAATCTGATTGCTTTGCATATATTAATAAAGAAAGAAATAAAATATTTGTAATGATCGATGCTTGGCATTCTGAGATTGATTACTTATTTTCCAAAAAGGCAAGTGCCATTATTTATGCTTTTAGGTAGCCTTGGGATACCAGTGGTAGTTCCTTAGCTGTTCTTGGGGCCATCGTGATGCAATGAACTCTATTCCCTGGTGGCTGTTCTTTTTCTAAGATTACCAGTATGATTACCAGGCCATGACTTTGGTTTGTGGTTTTGTTCAATACTTTGTATACGTACAAGAGTTGCCCCCTTGCACAGGAATTACAGAGCCATTCCTCACAGAAACTCCTTTTGGAATAGAGGGCTGAAATGAAGGGCTGCAGACACCCCTCCACCACACCCTGGAGACTCACCTCCGACTTTGATACTGAAACATAAATGCTTGAAAGATCTTGGTATTGCTTACTTAATTGCAGGAAACACAAGGGAAAAACATGAGGTGTTCCAGCAGACACAATGAGAGAATGATCTCCTTCATGAGCACCAAATTTTTTCAAATCAGATTTACACTAGGGAAGAACAGATGCTTGCACTGTGAAAATGTGACTGATTTTCACGTTATCCAGGGCTGTCAGTGGGTGTTGAATATTTATATGCTGTAGGGAAAAGGTGATGAACTAGTTTGCTTTATACTAGCATTTTCTGCAGGAGTGAAAAAGGCAAGAATTCTCAGATGAAACTTCCTGTTACTTGTTTTCAGTGCATGAATAGCAAGGATCATGTGGAAGAGTTTGTGGGTGATGAGAGGAAACTCCGCTGGGTTATGTAGCAAGAGGCTGGGGCAGTTCTTACCTCTCAGCATGTGCTTGGTTTGACAGTGAAAATAAATAAGAGGGACCTAAGAATGAGAATTCTTCTATTTCTGAAGGAAGCCTATGGAAGTGTTTTGTATCATATTTTTGTTACAGTCTACAGAAGCTGACATCCTCTGATTTTAACCTCTACAGAGCTGTGAATGCCACAACATATTCAGAAGGCACGATGATCACTGGGTCACTGATTGCCTATGGAGATGTGCCTTTTCAGACACCTTGCTGCTGCCCTGGAAAATCATAACATAGCTACCTCACACTTGAAATGCTTTTGAGTCCTCTGTCCCTTTTCTCTCCCAGTGGTGATAAGTGTAGAAATACTGAAGTGAAAACATCCATGCCTTCTTTCTGTAATAGGTGAGATCCTGAGCAGATGAAGTATTTTTACCAGGGGCCAGGTCAGGACAGTCTTTTTACAGTAGGTGTGTGCTTGAACAGGTCTCTGTTGACCTGTTTTCATTTCCCCTTGGAGGCAGTTTCTCTGTGGTGAGTGGGCTTGTTGTAACCCTTCCTTTTGGAGGAGGAATGTGAGAACATGCATGCAGGCCTGTAGTCTCTGTCTAGAAGCTGCCTCTCTACCATGCTGGTGCTGCTTGTCCATCACCTTCTTTTGATTGTTGCCCTTGTTTTCCTGAAGACTCATCCATTAGCAGTTTGCAGTTTCACAGGAAAGTGTGGTATCTCATGGTGTTGGATGTTGAAGTAATTTTTTTAAACTCACCCAGTGGTGCAGAAAAGAAACTGCGGGTGAGAAGCAGCTGGCAATGGCAAGTGAAGTTCCCACTAGAAACAAACTACACAACGTAGGTGCATCTCTGCGTGTCCTGTCCTGGCTGTAGTGGCGATGGGGAAGCTGATCCCAGTGCTGGAGCTAAGCAAGGGGAAGCTGGGCGGAGCAAAGCAGGGCTTGTCGTGCTGGTCAGGTGTGGTTGTATGGTGGGGCACACAGCTCAAGCTGCCTGTGTGTTTTCAAGGGAATGGGATGGTCTGTGTCAAGAGAGACCTGGGGTGCCTCAGGAGGGTGCAGCTGAGGGGTTTCTCTGCAGGAAGTCAGGAGATGGATGGGATCTGGGAGGTTATAGATCCAGGCTCTACCTGGACCTGAAGTACCTAGATGTATGTCAGTCTGAATGCTAACACTGAGAGTGTGTGTGAATTTTATGACACTTAATGAGAAGTAAAATTGCATGTGTTTATTAACTTCGTTCATTTGCAACCTGGAGTTGCTCTGAACTAGGTATTCTGGGAAGGACTGATTTCCACCAGCCAGTCTACATAACTGTGTATTAACACAGCTTTGTCACAGATCAGCCTGGTGTTTTAAGCAGAAGGATGGTCCCAGGAATTATCATCAGTTCCTCAGCATGGGTCTGATGGGCTTAGTGAGCTCTCAAGGTTTTGCCTGGCATTGCTCTGTGGGTTAGGGAGGGTTTGGGATGGAACAGATTTGGTCTCCTAGTGAAAATGATGGCTGCTGTGTGTTTCACTCTCATTCTCTGCTGCAGTGAAAGGGGGATTATGGCTGTGCTTTCAAATGTCTGAAAGTTGTTGACAGGGACAGCAAGAAATCTCAGATGCTATCTGTATTGCTGGATCTCAGTTGTTTTATTCAGTTCTAGCTGCAATAAATTTCAGTGAGGAGAGGAAAAGAAATGGTAAGTCTGTTCCCTCTATTCTGTTCCAGTGCCTTTTGGGCAGCTCACTGTCATCCTTGGGCTGTTAAGCCATTAGCATTTTCAGTGCTCAGTTTTTGGAAGGCTGGGGGTAGGCAGAGTTGCCCAGGAGCCCCCCAGTGCTATGTGCCCTTTGTGGGCCCAGCCTGGGGCAGGCCTGTGTGCAGCTGTGTTTCACTTCCCATAGCAGGAATGGAAGTTGGGTTTGCTCCCCTCCATTTCTGTGGGAGGCAGGAGGAGGGCTCATCCCATGCCATGGGGCATGGAGATCTGCCTTTCCCTGAGGAGTAGGAGTTTTGGGGGACCCAGGGGAAATGAGGCATACTCTAATCCTCAGATCCCCGGAGCAGGGGATTGTCGGACCACGAGAGATCCTCATTCAGGTGGAGCAGTGCACACACAGATACTGGAGAGAGGCAAGCAGTACCACACTGAGCTCAGCTGATTTGTTAATGCTCAAATTCTGTTTTGACCAGTGTGACATGGAAGAGGTGGAGGTGTGCATGTTGGGATCATGGACTTGCATGTCACCCCACTCAGGTGGGAAGAGGCCAAGGAGAAGATTGCCTCTGGCACATGCCTGTGCAATATAATCCCTTTGGCACTGGGAATGCATGGACAACTGCTGCCCAGCCCTGACAGGACCTGGCAGAGAAAAGCTGTGCTCCTGTGCTGCCCCAGGCTGTTTAGCTGTGCTGTACCCAGAGCCAGCCTGAATTCCCCACTCAGGGTTCTGAATAAATCCCTCATGAGTGAAGTGGTGTTGGCTTCTTTGTAAGTGCTTGCTTGAAGGCGCGGTAGGTTCATGGAATACATGGGAGTAGTGGGGGCTGTTTGAGGTGTAATAAGAGGTGCAATTGCATTCCTTAGTCTTTGACAATCTCTTGGTACTTGTATGAAACTTTAACAAAAACCACTTTAGGAGCTCCTGCCTTAGGAATCCTTTTACCTGAAAGGCACCAGATTTGGACTCTAAATCTTAATCTTCATTTCATGAGGCACTTGCTCGTTCTTAGACTGTGTGTGATTTTAGAGCACTTGGAGCTTACTTTTAAACCCAAGATCCTTCTAGGAAAGATTTTTAACTTTGGCAGAAGCTGTATACAGTTGTAATACTTTTCCTTTGGGAAAGCTGGCACTGATCATTTATGTTCTGAGAAAAGACTGGTTTTCATTTTACAAAAGAAAGGGAATTAAACCACAGGTTAGGAAGAACGAGAATAAAGAATTCCCCTGCTTTTGTTTGTACAGACCGCGTACTTCCTTACAGAGCCCCAGTGGCATGGAAACCCTCTGGTGACCCTGTCATTGTGCAGCACAGAATGGAGATTATGCTGGAGAGCAGTAGGTAATGAAATGAGTAGTTTTAGCTTTTTTCATTGTGTTTGCAGTGAGGGTATTAAGGCCTCTAAGTGAGAGAAATAAGTTTGCTACTGGTTTGGCAGGTGTCTACCTGAAGAGTGAGGTTAAAACATCATTATACAGAAGTCTACAACCTCTTCTATTCATGTGTATATTTTTGGTCAAAGACCAAGAGCTAGGAAATACTTGTTATCAGAAGGAACTGCAGGTGTTTAAGGCTATGGTATTAACTTCAGCCATTAAGATGGCAAGGGACTGAAGGGGGTTTTTTTCCAGTGCATTTTACTATTCTGCTTCCTTTTGCCTGCTTTTGTGTTCCTTAATCTCTTTGTACCTGGGCTTCCTACCTGTAAATGAGAGTGAAGATTCCTGCTAAATGTTCTGGTTTCCCAGAGAGACAGTAAGAACAGACAAGTTTGGGCTGGTTATTCCTGGCTAACAGCAAGTTGGAGACTGCAGTTTGCAAAGAAAAATACTCAGCTGTTGTATTTGCTCTGCAGTTAAATTGGCCTCACAGAGCGTCCTGATTAAAAAAGAGATCTCTGATACTGACACATGACAAACACACTCTGGAGCAGACACTTCATGGACTTGTAGCAAAGTTTGTTGTGCTGCTTTAAGCCAAGGTCGGTGGCTACACAGCGATGTAGCCCCCTCTATCCAGGGAGCAGTTGCCTGTGCAAACAGACAGTGCTCACTAGAGATCTTGGAAACTGGGCAGGCTGTGCCTTCTGGACAAGATCATGAACTGCCTGTCTCTCTGAAGTATATGCCAGAAAAATCTCTGTGAAGGTGTCTAACATCTTGATAACTTTTTTTTAAAAAGCCTATCTTTTCAAAATCTAAATGTTGTGAGAGTGAATGTTATATTATTCCTGTGCTGGTATCTCCCGGGATGCCTTTCACATTATATGGAAGTGATGCTTTGAAACTAGTCTCTTTACTACTTCTTGTCTCATAATCTTTCTGTTCTCCCTCAAGCATCTCACACCAACCTCCTTTTTGTGCTCTGCTTCCTTTGTAATTGCATGGTTCTGCATCCTGAAGATTCTCAAAACTACCTAAATATGTACAGGCAGAAAGGATTTCCAGAAATCAAAATTGCTTAAGGTGTCTTTCATAAGCAGAAGCTGCAGGAGGGCAGAAGGACCAAAGCTGAAACTCTTCACTGCCTTGTGTGTGCTTGCTTTCCTCGGTCCCTGGCCCGGGAAAGTGTCTTTCCGTTTGACTGTAGACACAGCAGCACTGGTGTTGCTGAGCTCTGTGATCAGACAAAGTTTGGTCACTCAGCTGGCCTTTCTTTCAAGGCCCATTGTGCTCTGTACGTGAGGTGGAGATGCTGCTGCTTGCTCTAGATATTGACCCTCTTACAGTCCTCACAATCCTCTCCAAGCCTGGCAGTGCTGTGAGTCGTGATGCACAATCCAATCCCTCCCATCCTGCAGGTGCTTTTGGCAAGACCAGCACCTGCTCTTTCTTAAAACAAGGCTGGGAGCAGCGAATGCAAGACTTAACAGGAAATTGTTCCTGGACTGGAAACAAAAGCAGAGGAGAAGCCTGCCACCAGACAGAGAAGTTACTGAATTAAAGGCTGCTATCTCCCGCTGAGCACTGCATACTTGTACACAGTGTCATTTGCTGGGCAGACCAGTACTGACTTCTGTTACCAGGGGATTTTGGCTTCTGCAGGTTTCTCCCTGCTGCCTTGAAGAGCCAGTTTGGAAGTTTAGAGCCCCGGGGTGAGTAAGTAGATGTTCTGGGGAGAGGATGAAACTGGGAGTGTCACATGTAAGAAACAGGAATCCCACCTTTTCCAGGCCTCCCTGATTTTTTGTGTCATTGGGCAGATAGGACCAGGTGTGCTTTCTGCTCTCCACATCCCTTCAGGGCTTTTATTCTGAGAGTATGTTGCATTCTTTATGACAGTGGCCTGTGGGAAAAACATGACAACCGTGATAAAAAGGAACTGGAGGAAGGAACTGGGATTTATATTACCTTAAAAATAATGCCACCTTCTCTTCTTTTCCATGTTGCCCTGCTTATCTAGGATGTTGGCTCACTCCCTCACAGTGCCTCTGAACAAAATGAATTGTGCATATGGCTCTGCACATGTCATCCTGAACAGGCCTGTGGCACTAATGTCTGTTGGGCTGTTTGCATGGGTGCCCATCACTTTTCTTGTCTGCTTCTAACATGTGGACAAGAGACTGAAATGCAAAATGTGTGTGCAGTGGCCAGGCTTCCCAGCAGCCTGCATGTGAGGGTGCATGTGTGCACAGTTCCCTGAGGGCAGAAAACTCAAGTTTATGCCCATTGCTTTGAACTTCATCTTTGAGAGATGTCATAGGTTGAGTGTGATGCGGCTGAACAACAATGAACTCTTATTAATTGGAGTGCTTAGAAAAATTAAACTTTCATGGAGAAATGCTTTTGTAACCTTCATTTTAGAGCCTCCTCTGCAGTTAACAAGTTATTATTGAAGGATTATAAAATTATTGTGTGCACAGTACTCATGCTAAACACAAACCCAGCATTGTTTAAGTTCTGCTCTAGTCCCACAGAGACTGGACCATGAAAACCTGATGCAAACTGAGCTGGGAGAGTCAAGATAAGGCTTTCCAGTAGAAGGTTAACCAGGTTGCTTGTGCCTGTGTGATGAGGGTTCCCTGCTCTAACAGGACAGGCTATGGATGGCAGCTTAATTTATCTGGATCCCACAGGAGAAGTTTTGTTGCCATACAGATCCTTTCCTGGGAGGAAGGTGTCAGGTCTGCTTTCCCTTTTAGTAGTTTGTTATCATACGACTGGGACTGGAGGACAGGAGGAAACAGGTTAGAAGAGACCTTTGGAGGTGACTGAGCCCAGCCCCTGCTCAGGACAGGGCCAGCTTCAGTTGGTCTGTGACAAGAACTGCTGCAAACTGGGTGGTGCACGCAGCCTCCCAGGGCACAGACATCTGCCAGGAAGGGGTGATGCAAATTCCTCTCTGCATGTGTAATGAATCTTCTGCCTTTTTGTAATTAGGTGCTCACGCCTGCTCTTCCCTGCAGACACTAAAGACATCTAGGGAGGTGACTGGCTAAAAAAAAGACAAATATTGAAGAAAGGAAGCCTAAGGGTGTAAGAACAGACTTTTTTTTCCAAAAGAAAGAAATTTAGGATAAGGTAGCACTTGGGTATTCTTCATATTCGTGAGGTGTAAGGCAGCTCATTACGTTTCCAAGGCTGCAGGTGAAGAGTGCTTATGCAGGTGCTGACTACCTGGAGCATTTTGGTTTTCCCTCCCAAGGAAGGCATGCCTGCAAACCACAAGGACAGACCTTTTGGCAAAGCTGAAAGGCTTGAACCACCTGACACTGCTCAGGGAAAGCAAACTGCAGGGTCCTTGTCTAAGAGTATAAGAAAAAGGATAACCTCCACTCATCCTCTGTTTCAAACCACTTTTTGAATTTAGTAGGTCAGAATCTCTCAGAAACTCTGACCCTCACCATGGTTGTAATTGGTGCTAATTAGAAGTATTTTCCCTAATATTAATTGTGGGTATATCTCCAGGTGCACTACCCGAAGCCTGAGCTTGAACGACTGAACACTGTTTCCTGGTATCTTTTTCTCATGCCTCCCACTCTAAGGAAGCTGCAGGTGGGCATACCCTGATTTTGGAGAGATGGAGCCAGTCCACCCCAGTAGTTTAGTCAGGAAAGTTAGTTTTGGTGCCTGTGCTGTTTTCACCAGTTACTAAGAGCAGTTTGCACTCAAAGAGATTTCAGGTGGTAGGCAACAGTTAGTTCACTTTTGAGTTCAAGTATAAACAAAAATATAAACAAACAGTATTTAATTTCTTGACGTTTTCTGCTCATTGCTGATGCTATAAGAACTAGCTTGAGAAGATAAGTCAGGACTGATTACCTTGATGTATACAAGGTTGTACATTAAATGTTTCCACTGAATCTTTTGCCTTTAAATGTGTTATTCAACAAGACTGCTGGAGAAATGACACTTCAGCTTTGGGGTGATGGGCAAAATGCATTTTTCTTAAACTTCAGATTTATTTAGGGGTAGGATAGCAGGGTAGGTTTTTTTCAGAATTAACAAAGCAGAGCATAGGAAAGATGATGCTGTCCACCTACAGTCCCTATCTATGCACACCTCTCTTCCTTACAGGCCGTCTGTGGGCTATAAGAAATGTGACTGCAAGATTCAGTAAATGTGTGCTATGCAGAAAAAGGATGCAAAGGAAGGAAAGGAGAATTCAAAGACAAATATTCAGTAGGATGATAAATCAGAAGGCTGCATATTGTAATTGGGAGTAGCATTTCTAAATTTTTCATGGGGTGTTAATTTCTTCATAATCTGAAATAATTGAGTCAAATGGTATTTTTATTTTTTCCCCCCTTCCCTAGGGAGAATAGAAGGGACTGGCTAGTTTGGTCCCACCCATACTTCATTCTTCTGCAATCTATTTATAGCCTCTGCAGAGGGCAAGGAAGGAGGGAGACCTTGGAGAAACAGAGAGGCTTAGCCTTGTTTGTTTTACATTTGAAACCCTGGCTTTAACTCCTTCCCTGCTCAGCTGCCCCATGAGTATCAGAAATCTTTTACCTTGGTCAAATAAACAAGCACATCTCTTGCCGTCAGTTCTAAAAAGAAAATACGTATGTTTTTAACTCCTCATTATTACGGAGTAACTGCCCCTCAGTATTTATGAAGCTGTCATGTCGTTGTGTGTTGGCCTCGCCCATGCTGTGGCTGTGTGTGTGTAGCACACACGTGAAGCTCCCACCCTCTCCAGAGGCGCTCTGTGGGCTCTGCCGTGGCAGCGGGTGAAAGGAACAGTGAGCCTGGCTGACGCTTTCAGATTCACTGTGCTGAGGAGATAAATGGAATTGCCAGAGGGTTACTAATACCCTTTAAAAGAAGAAATATTCTCTCTCCCAAAAGGATGTGGAAAAAATTAGAGCAATTACATTTGTATCATGAACCTCTGTACCGAAGGGAATGGGGAAGGGGAATAGGGAATGCAGTGGAAGTAACAGGATGTGGAGTTCCCGTTCTGTGCTCCACGCTAAATAGCTGGGCTTAAAACTGGGACAGGAGAAAATATTTACCAGTATTTTTCTTAAATACTGTTTTCTCACAAATGTAGGGACAAGCAGGGGGTGGCTTTCCAGTATCACTAGGCTGCGGAGTGTGTTACAGCTGCATATTCTGACACAATACAGCGCTGCTCCTGTGCAGCATTGTTTGTGTACACAAAGAGAGCAGGCTTTCTCTAGCACCCTGTGTTGGTATGGCAGTGCTTCCTAAAGTGGGAATGAAAGTAAAGGTGGCTTTTTTCTCCAGGTTAATGCCAATTGATTTTTGCTTATTAAACCGAGTTGTCTGTGCTGCAGCCTCTGCCACAGCGTAACAGGAGATGCCCTGCTTGCAAATGTCTGGGAAGTCAGTCTATTTTCCATCTGTAAGTAATGTTTTAGCGTTTAATGCAATTTATCTTCACTCATATCGCAGAAGATGTCAACACTAAAACATTTGCTACAGACATCATAAACTCAAGACATTGGCAGGCACTGCTGAACAGAGCAGAAACAGTGGCAGCGAATACATATTTTTAAACCATCTGGTATGCAAGTGGTGTTGGATCAAAAATTGACATGGTGTAAAAAACTCACCACTGTTTGTCAGATGACCTTTGGGCAGTCAACAGAGAAGTTGGTACTGCATGTAAATGCACTTGAAACAGTACGGTCTGTCTCAGTTCATACTTCTGGGCCCTGTTCCCTCTCTTGCCAGGTTTCAGAAACTAATAGGCTTATTTAGTAACGTTTAGAAGCAGCTCAGATAAACGGGTGCCTTGAGGGCTTTGCACACCACTCGCCTCTCTGCATACGCACTTCCTTCCCTCTGTGGCCTGCAGGGAAGCAGAGTTTCCAGAGCTGTGGGTGGGAATGATCCCTTTTCTTTTTTCTCCCCTTGTGTGTTTTGATGTTTAGCTTTCAATCCAGTTTTCTCTTTATCAGGAGCAGCTCACATAGGTGGTATATACACGTGAATGTGTGCTCACTGACACGGGCACCACTGTGTATTTTGTGTATTTTGTCTTTGTGGTATATGGCTGTAGTGGGAAGAGGACTCATGGGGCTCATCGTGTTTTGATGGAGAAGCCCCTTGAAAACAAGCAGCCCTGTTATTGCCAGTCTTTGGCTAAGGGTACCATATACTTCACCAGGGACATCTCTGCAGACAGCTGTTCCCAAAATAAATGTTGCAAAGTCTCTAGATTTCTCCCCTTTTTTTCCCCGAGGATTTCCAGCTCATTTCTGACCATGCATCAGATGAATGTGTGTTTACTGCTTCCTGTAAGCAGCAGCCAGCATGAGAAATTTTAAAATTTCTCAGATAGCTCCTAAAGTATGATTGAAAGTAAGGGCCATACAAGCTAAAAGTCTGAGAGGCTGTGTGTGTACAATGTCCCTCAGTTACAGGTGTCTCAGAATGACCCCAGAGAAAAGTGGCCCATTGCTCCTTTTGTGGAAAAGCCAGCTACTACAAAAGCCTGGCCACCCCCACACACAGCCACCGCAATTCTACCTTTAATGGCTAAATTAGGCTTTAAAATACATTGTGTAACAAAGATTACTTTGAATTCAAAATGTGGTAAAAACAATAAAAAGAAAATGAAGGTACCATCTTTCTGGAGTAGTGTCAGGTTGTCCTATAGCATCTCACAGTCTCAAAATGCACATAAAATAGCATGTCCACAAGAAGCATTTGAGACAAACAACCCATTACCGCACAGGTGTATGAAGAAATCCTCGGCACCCCCTGCATTTTCTTTTGCTGCAGCTTTTCTTTTCCTTTGGAGAAAGAGGTGATTTCCAGATTAATGCTGTCTCTTTGTGAACAGACTTAACTAGGTTGCTCTATATGTCTGTCTTGGAGGCTGAATAATACACAGTGAGAGCAATAGGAGTCATTTGCTCCTTTAAAAGCAGCTGATACTACATTTTCATTAGGCTCAGTAAAATGAAGAGGCTCAGTATGGATTAAGCACCTGAGTTTTACTGGCTCTGCTCTGTAGGTTTATGTGTACAGGAAAGACAACTACATCTCCTGGAAGGTGAAGTTGCCCTGGATTTACTGTCATCATTTGGAAAGTTCTTCTGTGGACAGGTACTCCTTGCTAAAAGAGAGCATTACTCAATTGCAGAGTAGGAGGAGGAATGGGATGCCCAGGAGTCTTTGGGATTATGAATGGGATATGAAACGAGACTTCTTCCAGAGCCCTTAGCATTCAGGGACAGAGAGATGAGGAAATAACCAAGGACTAGACTTCCCTGCTGCACACATGCACTAGCAACTTCTGGATTTCCATAAGTCTTTTGACAGAAATGCAAGTGCACTACACATTCTGCCTCCTGGGCCTACTGAATCAAGTGGGGAGGTGGCATAGTGTGTGCTGAGGCATTCTTAGACACTATTTTCCTTATTCTCATAAGAAAGATACTGATATTGTGGAGATCTCTGGTTCAGGCTTCAAATAAGCCAGAACCAAAGTACAAACATATTTTTAGGTGACTTTAAAATATCCTGACGTTTACCAAGCTGGCTTTGAACCAGCTAAAAGAGGTAAACAGTTAATACAATATATTGCCGAGACAGAGAATTTCTGTTTTCTTACAGTGTGGGTTACAAAGTCCTTTTCTTCACCACACAAGCACTAAAAAAGAAGGAAGATACAAATGTAAGCAACAGTGACACCTGACACGGTGTCAGTCTGCAAGCATCCTCCTGATACATGCTAGCACAACAATACCTTCTCCAAAGTCACATTCTGTATTCAGGCACACATTGAAAAAAATAAAACAAAACTACAATGCACAGCCTTCAGTCTAACTTTCTAATGCTATGTTGCTTAATAATTTAAGGACAGTGATAGCCTAAAAATTGCAGTCTTAGCAGCTTCACATAACCTACATTAGACAGAGGGGGAATATCATATTTATTACGTACTCAAGATGTCTGACTTTATCAGGACAAAATCTTCTCTGTGTTTGGCACTATATCACTTAGAAGGGCTCAGCTATATGTTACGTATTACTAACAAATCCATCTATAATCATTTTAAGAGGCTGGTATTCATGGTCTCTGCTTCCCCCAGTGCTACTCGTGGGGCCTCACTGAAATAAACAGCAGCTCTTCTGGGACAGACAGAGAGAGAGTGGAGCCAACTCGATTATCAGAAGCAGTAGTGTTGTGCTGTCACGGTGTCTTGCTCCTGATGGTTTTCCCGTTCCCACAAAGGTGCCTGCCCTCCGTGGATCCCTCTGCCTGGCAGCTGTGGCACCAGGAGCAGTGCAGCTGTACTGTCACCAGCCCTACTGGCTCTGCTGCTTGGGTGGTGTGCTTTGCAGACAAAGGTGGTATTTGCTGGTGTGATGCTTTTGGAAAGCATCTTTCCAGTTTTGAGGTTGTTTTTTCTATTAAGGGAAGTGTGACATCAGTGCAGGACTGAGGTCACGGGAGTCACTTTTTAGCAAGGTAATTTCTGAGTTCAGGCGACTTAGAATTCAAATTATAATATATCTTTATGTTCATACACTGTTAAGGTTTTATCAGTATTAAACCAGGAAAATATATTCATCTCTTGAGAATGCAAATGCTTCATGGGGCCTGCTACTGACTGTAGCAGAGAAAGAATGTCATTTCTGGGCTTAGAAGATCTGTAGAGAGAACTGATTTCCTTGGGAGATTACAATATTTCCATAAATATGGCAGGGAATATTGTGGCAGTGACATAGACACAAAAATCTGTGTTCTTCCTCTTGTACGCATTTCTTCTTGCAGGCTTTGTGACTTTATCTAGGTTTTGTTTTTCGACTGACAGTCATCCTGCAATCTTTAGCTCAGCTGGAATTACCTGCTTGGATTCCTCTTGATTTTCTCAAAGAATTCCCAGCCTTCTGGATTTTGGCATTACTGTTAAATGTTTGCCACCTATCTCTCTGAGCTCTGGATTATGCTGCCGGCTGGCTGAGTTGGAAGAGTCTGCTCCCCTTTTTTACAGTTGTGATGATTAGCTGTTAATTCAGGTGCACTGTGCAGCCTCCAGATGCCTTCTTTGAAAAGGCCTCTGTTTTTCAGGAAGGATTGAATTACCTCTGCTCAGAAGTGTTACATCTCAGCTGTTCTGTGCTGCGGTGGGGGGCAGCAGCCTTTATTTCCACCAGGATGGCGTGAGAGTCGGCTGTCAGGGCACAGCTACAATGCCATACAATACAGTCGCCAGCCCCAGTAAATCAGCACAGCCAGTGCTTACTGGGCTGCTATCTGATTCAGTATATAACTCTTTTCACCACTGCAAAACTCATTCCTGAAATGTGGCATTGGTCAGCTGAATTTGCAGGACAAGGGATCAGCTAAATGTCACCGAACCATGATAGCTCACATTCCTCTGTAACGTGGCAGCGGTGACAGGGTTATTAATAGGTATAGGTACCTGTTCTGGATGCTTTATGGGAGCACAGTGGGCATAAATGGCAGTGAAGGGATTTGTTTGTGGGTTGAGTGACTTCACAGGATAACAAATGTTATCGGCTGCCACGCTGTCAAGGACACAATTAATTCTGGTTGCGCGGTACAGTTAATTTGGTATGCATCTCAAATGTTTTCAATGAGGTTTGCATGCAGATCCAGTGAACCGTAAGAAAAGTTTCTTTTTAGCCCTCAAAACTGCCTCATCTATTTTAACGTGATTCTAAAGGGACCTGACAGTGTCCCTTTATGTGAAACAGAGCTGCTGGTTGAAGTCAGAGGCACTCTGCTCTGTGCTCTCCCTCTCCCTGGGGGCACTTGGGCTGATTGCCTTTTTGTAAGACTTCAAACTCTGCCGTATCAGCCTCCTAATCAGCTCCTAGAGCCCTCTGGGTGCAGGGCCATCACCCACGAGTGGCCATCTGCAGCCTTCGGGGAGCTGCAGTTAAAGGGTGGTGCTGGCTCTTATTAATGGAAATGAAAGCCTGTTTTAGCCATTCTGTTCAAATCTCTCGTGTATTTCTAGGGCATCAAATTTAAAATTTAAGTTCCTAACACAAGAATTCAGCTTTATACATGTTGGAAAAAGTGTGCTGATTTATTTATTACTATTCTTATTTAATTCATAGTAAGGAAATGGTAACACACAGAGTAACAGATTTTTAATTACCATTCTTCCTAGCCACCCTCTGTCTCTTCTGTTTTCCACTTAGGTAGGAGAAAGTCAAGTTTGTTGTTGAAACAGCAAACCTGGTAGCAGTGGCAGCAAAGAAAGAATGAACTCTTTGTTTAGGAACTCAAGTGTGGAGAGGGGGAAAAGCTCCTTGTAAAAAAAAAAAAAATGGAAGACGGGGAAGGGGCAGTAACTTAAATGCAGCTATTAAGCCATATTATTGGGACCCTGGGTTTGTTCTTAATGGAGGGAAATTAGCAATGCAAATATTTCTAGTCACCAATTATCCATGATATAAATAGGTCGGAAATTTGCACTGTTAGTACCAGCCGAGTTGAAACCTTTTCTAAGCAGTTCATCAGCAGAGAGATTTTGGGGTTTTTTTCTGATTTGTATTCCTGTGGCTTGTTAAAGGCTTGAAGAGGGGGAGGAGAACAGGAGTAGGAGAAAAACAGGTTTAATGGGCTGTAAGGAGCAAAACTCTCTTCTGTTACTTCTACTGTAAACAAAACAATCAGCTGAAGCCTGGCTTTGTTTAAAAAAGGGAAAAAATGTAAATAGCAGTGATTCTCCTGTGCTCTTCGGTGCTTTATGTGCCTTCCATACAGGATTTTATCTTTTAAATATAAACCAGGAGGCATTGCAGGCACATAACTGCCAGAACAACTCTCCCCAGCCAGTATTTCTGCAGAGGATATAATTAATCCAGGCTGTGGTGAGAGGTGTGGGGAGGTTGGGGTGCCATGCTGGTGGGCACCATGCATCAGTCTCCAGAACTCTTCCTTGGTAGGTCTTCAGAGCTTTTCAAGGCACCCAAGTATTTTAGAAACTGCTTTTACCCAACAGATTTTGCTGAATGAAATATCTTATTCAGGCACCAGATGTTTCTGTTGAAAACTGAATACCCACACAGACGCATGGAGATGCGCCTGCTTTCCTGTCTGCTGTTTAATTTTTAATTATATGAATCGAGCGATTGTGGGTCGCATGTTTTGTTCCAGTCTGCTCTTTCATGTTGCATCCCCACTAAGAAACAGCAGCTTTTCTGGTGCAGAAAATCACGAGATAACCCAACACAGTTGTACTGACAGAAAGCGGGTTTTTGTGAATTTGGCGTTTGTATTTTGGCATACAGTAGCTCAGGTTGTGGAATAACTCTTCTATCCTACAACATACTTGCTACCTCTCCTACAGAGGAGGGGTCCTCAACCCTGGGTAATTCTTTGGAGTAGCCATGCATTTAGAATTTTAAAAACAAATAAAGGAGAAGGTAAAGGATTTTTTAGGCTTGTGTTCACTATCTTCTTCCGGAGACTATAAGTCACTGGCTTACCCATGGGAGGAGATAGGCGCTAAGCTTCTGCTGGGAACGTCTGCTGTATTAGCAACGTTCTTCAAGGCTTTATGATGTGTCACAACTGCCCAGTGAACTAGGAGAATGGAATTAAAGACTGGCTGCACAGATAGCTTGAGTGCTTTCTTCCTCCTGAAGATTCCTAGCAGGCGTACAGGTAGTGCATGTGTGGTACCTGCTGCGAGCTGGTGTCATGTGCTCCCCCACTGATGCACTGGGAATGTTGCTGTCCCTGAGGTCCATGAAGAGACACAGTCCGAACTCAGGCTTAGAGGCAGAAAACCTCGTCTATCCTCGGTTTCATTCCAGCAACCAGACTTTGCTGTTGGAACCCAGGCACACAAAGTCCTGTAACTGCGTTATGGATCGTTCAGTGAGCCGTTCCTTGGCTTGCAAAGCAAGTGTTCCAGGTGAAGGATTGGCTTCACTGATACTTTTGGAGTGACAGACTGGGGTTCAGATACATGTGTTGCTCTGTATCAGTTTTCTCTGCAGGAAGAGGTGGTCCTATTCCCGTGACACTTTTTACCACATTCGCTTATGTGGAATTAGCAGGGATGGTCACAGAAGTTTGTGAAGGTGGCATTGGAATGCCAGTGCACTGCACGATACCATTTCCCTTTTGCACGCAGTAGGAAGTGTTTGCAAGGGCTTTTCCGTAGTGTTTGGATGTGCTGGCAGGCCAAGCCAGGCTGTGATCCCTTCCTGCAACTGGTCTGGTCCCATGCAAGACAAATTGTTTGACAAGGGTGTGAGTTTTGCCTGTTGTGAGTCTGCATATTTGTCTGAAGCAGAGCAAAGCAAAGTGGTCCTTCTTCCTGATTATATTAACCTTGTAGTTAATAAAGGTAGCTGAAGGCTTGGGGCTTATTCTCCTGGTCAATAGCTGTGTGGTCTGTGCATTATGGATCATACAGTTTTATATGGGAACAGTTTTAGCTTGATCTTAATATACTGCTTCATCTAAACTCACCCTTTAAAGGAACAGCACACAGGATGGGGGGAGAGCAGTGTTCACAAAGGTTTCTGCTCCTCAGCCTTTCCCGAGAAGAGACATAGCATCTGCTCCTCTCCCTTGGCTGTTGGCTGTAGGATTGTGCTGCTCTCATTACTCTCCGTTCTCAGCTGCCGTGTCAGATCAGGCCATCAGCCCATCTACTCCAGGGCTTTGCCTGTTCATGTTCGAGAGCTCATCCACACCATTCCTGCACTTAGCTCAGTAACTAGCACCGAACACATGCAAAGAAGATTAATTTCTCCTGTCTTTCCCTTCCTATGTCCTGGCATCTGCTTGTGCCTCAAAGCACTGCCTCAAAGCAGTAAGAGCAGAACATGAGGAGCTGTGCTACCACAGTGCTTCTGCTGACAGAGAATCCTAAGACTCTAGAACTGTCCTGTCATCCTCTTCTGTGAATTCATCATGTGGTCTATGTGCACCTACGTCTTGGACAATTCAGGAACCCATATACCTTGAGAAGGTTTTATTTTAGTGCTTTAGAAGGGAGCATTATCATCACTTGTCAAAAATAAATTATGAAGGCAGCTTGTCTCCACATGCTTAACCCAATGAGGGATAACAGCTCTCAAGGGATAGCAGTTCCTATTTAAAAGCTAAAGAATGATAATTTTCTTTCAAATATCCTCAGAGATTTACATGTCATTAGCCCATGCTCTCAAAGCTGGCAGACCCCAAAACACTGAAAACTGAACTAGAGCACTAATTTCTTCCTGAAAACAAAGATGACAGAGATCCTCCCTCACACTCAGAGATTAGGAAAAAAGTGCAAGATTGGTGGGGAAAGCTAAGCAATTGCAACCCCATTGAGCTCCCAGGAAGGACAGCTTTCCCCGTGTGTGCTGTTCACTATGGAGCCCTGTGTGCAGTTCAAGGGATAACCTGTATTAAAACAATTAATAATTGGATCTTGGATGCTTAAAGGAAAATTATCTCTCCAGAGTGTTGCAGGAGAAGTGACAGCAGGAGCTGGGAAATGTACCCTGCTTGGGATGAAACGAGCCTGCGATGGCACTGCTGGGCTTGAACTGTGTTTGCTTTAGGGCAATTTATGGCAGGCAACAAGAACATGAGGAAAGAAACCCAAGGTTAGCAAAGAAGCAAACTTTTTGTTATGTTATGCAACTCTTGGCTCTTCTATCTGCGATTCAGTGATTGGGGTTTTTCCTGTCTGCTTGTGTGATGGGATGCAGATGTCAGGCAGGCAGGTGTGAAATGGTGGCAGAGTAGCTTGCTGATGGCATCATCAAACCGTGTAGGTCATGTACTTCTGCAGAGAGAAAGTGATCCTGCCGTGACAGTTCACTTAGTTTGTGGAGCCAAGGAAGTCTGGATAGCCCCCGGCCAGGAGAGCTTATTGTGAAAGCACTGCCAGGCGATGCTTTCTGCACACTTTGTTGGCATGGCAGCATGACAAACTTCTGGAAAGGGCAGAAGTGAAGAAGAGAGAAATTGCCAAGCCCATGTGTATTGGGAAAAGTATGTGTATGTGTGAGTTCACACACAGAATATTGATAAAATCTCTTTCCAGCATGCTGAGCCAGTTGTCACTGTGTGCCAGTCCCTGAATTTCATACGTTGCTGTCTTTGCGTAGCAAGCTTGAACTTCTTAGCCTTCCCTTCAAGGCTTTCACGCTTGCATCTTCGTGCTTTTGTCTATCTGTTGTGGCCTTCTCCTGTCTCCTTAAAGCTGCCTTTGTTGTCTTTTTTCACCCTCAACTTCACTTTTCCTATCACATAATGGTGAGGCTGGACTAGCCAGGCTTGAGTACCCCGAGTGCCCTGGTGGGAAAGGCCCACTACAGTACAAAGTGGTGATGGAGGAAAAACCTGCAACATCTTCAGTCACTGTTTCAGTTGCTGTTGATAAGTGTACAAGACAACCTGGGTTTGTATTGTGTGCAAATGTTGATAGGTGCTGTTTTCTTAAAATGAAGGATGCCAGAAGTCACATACAAAGGCTGTACATTTTTAAACTTCTAAAAATTGGAGGCTCCTGTTTAATAAAACTTAAAATACTAGGGAAGTCTTAGATAGAAATGTTACACTCACTTGCTAATATTTAAAAAACCCAAGTGGTTGACCCAATTAATTAAGCCTGATATTTGTGTTAGATCAAAATATTTTTTTGCTTTGTGACAGATTTTGTCTATAAAGACCCAGGGTGTTACTAAGCCAATTCCAGTTAGTGTAGATTTATGGAAAGTGCTTCCATCTTTTGACACTGCAAGTTTAATTTATAAAGATAACTGTACAGTAGTGACATACTAACTTTTGTAAGGCATCTGACTTAATGCATCTGATTGGAATTCATGGTGCTGAAAGATCGTGTGTCACCTTTGATCAGCGACCAGAACTAAGAAGCCATTCTTGTTGGACAGTCATCAAACAGGGATGTTTCTAGTGGGACTTGGCAGGGACTGGCACTCGCTCCAATGCTGGGCAACTCCTCCATCAAAGAAAGAGATATGGGAAATAAATCTAATATTTGTGGATGACAAATGTAAGGAGATGATTGGTGCAGAGGGTAAAGTTTTTACATGGCTTTATAACTAAAAGCTTTCCCATACCCATGCACAAGGCTGCACAGTCTTTGGGCAGAGTAATCCAGCTTTCCATCATACAGAAGCAGCCCTTTTTGATGTGGTGCCTGCAGCTGGGTTTTCCTTGTGACTTGCTCAGCTTTTCAGCCTGGTGAAATGGACTGCAGTGTGTCCTTGGACCTAGACAGGAAAGTCAAAGAAAAATCCTCACTTTGTTACAGGGAAGATGAAAAGAGCATCTAGTCCTCAGTGTTTTAAGAGTACTAAATTGGAGGTAAGAGAGGTGCGAACATAATCTAAGATGAAAAAAATGTGATGTAATGGTAGACTGGAGAAGATCGATTTGCTGTCTTTATTAATATGAAGATGATGAGGAATTTGATTATCGTTTATAAATCATTTCATGGGGAGAAGAAAGCCTTTTTAAGGGTTTCTTAATCAAGTGAAAAAACGTATTACAAGGACTTAATAGCTGGAAACTTTAAATCACAGCAAATTGAAATGGAAGCAAGGCACAGGTCTCTAGCAGACAAGATGGTCAAGGTGGAACAATCCAGCACTGGAAGTGACAAATTCTCCATCTTCATGTGGCTTGAATGATGCCTGGATGATATTCTTGGAGATATTTTAAAGCATACATTTTCAGTATGAACAGCAAGACTGTGCTGTTTTACAGTCTGTGATGAAACAAGGTATCAGACTGATGATCTTGTGTTCCCTCAAGACCTTAAAATCTCTTTTTGTATCTGGGTATACAGCTCTTCTTTGTATTCCTTGGCTGGTATATTGAATAAACTGGGAGAAAAAAAACCCACATTAATCTGGCACTGTTTCCAATTCAGGGATGTTCAGGAAGGTCAGCATGCAGAAGTATGCAGGTGGCAGCCTTAGGCAGAGCTTTACAGGAAATTTTGGCGATCTTAAATGTGTGAGGGTAGGAAAAGCAGAAGATGATGAAGTGGTTCCTGTGGGAAGCAGCTTGAGCAGAGCTCACGAAGCATCACCTGAGCAGCCAGTAAGGATGAGGGTTAGTTGCTGGTTTCTTGGGTAGATTTAGAAGATCAAGAGAGGAGCTATTGTACTCATTGGGAGACAAACAGTCAGTGTAGTAACTTCACAGGGTGAAGATGAGAGAAAAATGGAGTGATTTTAATGTAATATAGGTTAGGAAATGCATAGCAACCTGGAAGGCCAAGGAAGAGGGGCCTCAGGCAGGACAACAGAGACAGCACTAATACTGGCAGCTGCCAAGGAAACTGAAAGGAGGAAAAGGAGAACTGGGAAAGATGGGCTGCTCAGCCTTCATTGTGGTGATGCTGAGTGACAGTGAGGCAGAATGTTGTAAAGAAAGGCTGTGAAAGGAGTCCGTCCATGTGATGCAGGGAGAAATTTGAGGTATTTGCAGACCCTCTGCCTCCCCTGCTGTGTTGTTTGGCTCTTCTGAAAGGGGTTGCAGAAGTTGTGTTGAATAAATATGGTACAATATAATGCCCCTAATGGTGGCTGTCCGTCAATAGGGGTCTTGCACTGTTGCAATATGTTTACACCAGTTATTAGAAACTAAAGGGCCAGGGATGAAGAGAATACTCTGCCAGTAATCTTGGCTGCTACTTAGCTAAATGACAGATACAAATCCTGAACCCAAAAAAGGAAAAGCTATCTGGGCAAACAGCAGTAATTTGTCTGTAGGTTCATTTTACAGCTAATCAAAGTTGGATATAACAAGCTTGTAGCATCTGGCAGTCTATAAATGGTATGATGAAACCTTTAACTCTTTGACTTTCTGACAATGCTGCTATGATTTAAACAGCTCTCTTACGTTAAACACTGAGGAGTGAAAAGGCAGGACAGAAAAGAGAAAATTGTTCAGTTGTGGGGCCTTACATTTTTTGAAGAAGAGACTGTTGTCCTTTCCTGAGCACATAGGACTCAGCAAAATGAAACTCATCTTTTGCGAGACCTGTGTTCTACAAACGCTAAAAACCTACAGCTCTAGTTCTTGCTCATGAAGCTCACTGAGACAGAAAACATCTTGCAAACAGGTTTTCATCTTTAGGAATTCAGTTCATGTCAAGTAATTGTTACCGTAAAAAGACCTGCAATTATGTGAAGTATAGTAAGACTGGCTGCTTTGTAGCTTTAAAAAAAGTCCTTGACCAAAAGGGTCACCTTTTATTATTATCCCAGCAGCCAGAAAGCTATAGTGTAAACACCCATGTAGTTAAGTTCAAATGGGTTCTGTGCTCCTTCTGAGGGAATTCTGCTTGTAGGTGCGTTGCCTGCAGCATGCACACCACTGGGAACTATATAATTCCACTGTTTCTTAATGCAGAAGTGTGAATAGAAAGGAGTGGAACCTCTGAGAAGTAGTGACTTAAAATTAGAAACTATATTTTAAGGCTAAACAATGTTTTGCTTGGAAGAGTAGTTTGAGGCTTTGGTATATGTTATGCCTATACAGATTTGCAGCTAACCTGATAGCAGGAGAGATTATGGAGGATATACAGTGCTTGTTCTCATCCATTTTTTATTAATTCTCTTTGTGTGTATTTCCCTTTCTCCTTGATGGATGCAGAACCTTTCAACAAGGGTTTCCTTGGTGTTGTTTGTAGCTACTCTTCTTTACTCTTCTTATTTGAAAGGTCTTACCAGATAAAGTTCTCTGAAATTCTGATGCTGTTTTAATGTGGTTCTTAATCTTAACTTTGCCTTGTCCATATGTAATCATCAATCATTATTATAGCTTGTTAAGCACTGGTAATGTTCTTGGCCTTGTACATCGCAGAAAAGGAGAATGACTGCTGGCAAGATGAACTAATAGGTTAGGGATGTGCTGGGAAACGTCAGAGGAGGGAGAAATGTGGAGGTCTTTAGTTTTGTATGATTGTTACTATTGACTCCCTTTTTCTGAGCACTCTGAGATTTGAGAACCTGCCTTTTCTCGTCTATCCATCCAGTCACTTTGTTTTCATTCTGTTCTGTATTTTAAATTATGGCAAACTAAGGTGGAGGAGGTTTTTGTGCTGCGTTTCTGCAGCTTTTTCTAATTCATCCCTGGTTTTGTATAGGTATGGCTCTGCCCCAGCACATATTTGTGCAGAGAATTTGGAAGCGGTTCACTGAGGCTTTCCAGTTGTCCACCTGTGTAGCACGGTTTGTGTAGCTGTGAGCAGAGCAGGTTGTATCTCAGGGGAGGACAAGGACTTCGGCTTGTATTCAGAGTGATTGGCAGGAAACCCCATTCTTAGAAATACAGTAGGAATGTCACACCAGAACACTTGGGAAGACAGAGATATATATAGAACTCCCTTTCATTCAGCTATTGTCTAATGGAGTTTCTGCCTATTACCTGAGTTAGGGAGTGTATTCATTATCTAGTGCATAATGTGGTTGATTGCAGGCTTTAAAGTAGGCAATGGTGTTTATAAATCAACAAAAGTTGGCCAGAATCAAAGCTGAAGTATCTGTAATGATGTGTAATCAGCTATTAGGAACAGTTATAACAGCAGCCCTCTGTCAGCTTCCCCTAAAACAAAGCACGTAATCTGCCAGTAATAATGATAAATGTCCTTAGAGATGTTATGAATCGAACCTCAGTACTTCCAGTAATATTTACTGAAGACTCCGTGACCTGTTCAGTGTCCCCTTATGCACTGCTTATCTTCCATTGCTCTTTGTATCCAAGATCTGTTTTGAATTTTTACAGAATACTCACTTCAGCCGTATTTTTGAAAGGGAACATGACATCTAGTCCCCTGGAGTCCTCTGAATGAGCATTTTATCAGTGAATCAGCCTTGAAATGTTACAATGCTGGTTTAGTATTTGTCAGCGTCTGTATAAAACATGCACAAAGCCAAACCATAAAGAACTCAACACTTAAACAAAGAACAGTAAGCATCTGATTTGCCCTGAGAGCTTGAGAGCTTACTTGAGCTTCAAAGATTACCATGGGCATTTGTTTCAGTGATTTTTCCTGGCTCATGGTGTAGCTTGCACCTTTGCTTTCAGGCAGAAAGCCAGTGCCCTTCTGTCAGAATAACCCAGAAACAAGTTACTGGGGGACCACAACTTTTTTAGTCACACAAGAGTACCCTGAATTGGTAGAACTGCTGAATACAAGACTGAACTATCTTACAGCTAACAGTAGGTTTTTCTGATAGAGCCCTTGATTCTGATCCTGTTGAATTGATGCCCTTTTTTGGCCTCTCTTAAAAGCAGGGGTTAGAGTGGATGTCATCTTGTTTTCTTGAAATACAGAGATTTACTCCCACCTCCATTTGATCTAGCTGTAAGCTTGCTTCCAGCTGGAACAAAGCACTCCTTAAGTTTGGGCAGTGATATCTTGAGCTACTGGAAAGGGGCCAGTCCAAAGCACTTGATGTCAAGGAGATTTAATATAAAGTTTCTCCTCAGAAGAATGTGAACTTGGTGCCAAAGGCCTTGATTAAGACCATTTCTAAGCCTGTTGGACATTGTCAGATGCCTTTCCTGGTGATATAATTAGCTTTGTAGGAAAGTTTAGTGTCAGCTCCGAAAACAAATGTGGAGAGAGGGTATTGCTGGCTTTCAAGAGTATGTTAAAGTGTTATGTGAGAATTCAGTTTTAAAAGCATTTTTCTCAAGTATTAACCACATTCCTCATAAATCATGGAGAAACTGTTTCAAAATTATCCTGTACAGGCCATGCTGAAGAAATCTTAATTATGCAAAAGCTTACATGAAATGGTGCCTTGGGGTCTGCCCCAAGTGTAGGGACTGTGGGACCAGTACATGCTGGGGCATGGCACAGGAGGTCATGGACTATCTTCCACAAGGGTGAAGTAAGTAGGAAAGACAGAAAAGCTAGCTGAAATGCAGCTGCCAAATATCATCTTTGTAGAGATGGCAGAAGGCAGGGTGCTATCTCCTTTTGTAAGAGGAACCGTCAGTAGAGCGGTGCCCCCACAGCCACATCCAGGCTCTTCCTTGGTGCCCTTGCAGGCAGGGTGCTGCTCTGGCACTTCAGCCCTGCTGTCAGCGTGCCAGCTTTAAAGGCACAAAGCGGAAATCAGTGCCCAGTCCTGCCTTGGTATGGGACAGCTCTGCTATCCAGCTTGGGCAGGGAAACTCACCTTCTGTAATGTGTACATCTTCTAGAAGTGGAAGCACCATGGGGTGCTGTCCTGGGTGATAGAGAGCAGAGCATAAAATGGGGTCCCCTACTGTGTGGGTGAGGGGACAGAAACCAAAGCGTGGTGTGCTGAAAGCTGAAATCAGTCTGTCACCTTGCTGCATCTATTGCTACCTCCACAGGGTAGTTGTGTGCACCACTGCAGCATGAGCAATGTACGCCTGTCGTGGGGTAGGATTATAACCAATGCTCAGAGATTGTTGTTCCATAGATCCCCTCAAATCATTAATCATTACATCTCTCTTCTATGATTCTTTCTAGGCAAGGCAGACTTTTTTTTCATACAGAGAAGACTAAAATCTATGTTGCCATTTTGAAAACATAGATGATGATTTCTTCGTCATCTGAAATGTGCTGTTTTCAAGTATAACAGCTTGGCTTGGAGGAGGCAGCAGAGAGGATCCCACCTGCAGCATGTCTGCACACTTGCACGCAGTCTTTACCAAACGCTGACTCCATCTGTCATGACAGAGTAAAAATAATTCCACAACACTGTATGCTCTGCAGTCTCACTAATATAGAGTCATGCTTAGTAATAAATCAAATGCTTAGGTGTCATGTTTCATCCCATGCAATTAAACTTCATAAAACCTCTGAAAATGTGTTTTAACAGAATAGCAGTTCACTTGTGAGAACCTGTAGTGTTTGTTTGCCATGGTCAGTTCAAAAATTCATGTGATGCACTGAATGTGACAGTGATTAGAGGATTGTCATTTCAGTATTCATGCAGCCTCATGATTATTTAACAAAGTTCCAGGTTAGCTATATGGAAAGTACTAATCTAACCTATTCTGTATGTGAAATAAACACGCAGTTAAGCCCATGGCACGTCAGTTGGGGTCACCAAGCACTCCCTCTGTTTTTTTCTGTGGAGCGGTGACATTTACAGTATTGGGCTGTGGCACCTAAACCCTTCCTTAGGCTTCCTGAGTCAAGTCTTTATGAAGCAACACTCATGCAGGGAAGGTAACTCATGTTTGGAGTGTTACTTAACCTCATCTCCTTCCTTGGAATGCTGGCTGTTTAAAAAACACCTGATGTAATTCCTGCCAATAGAGAGCTTTTTCTGCACGCTTCACTGTCTTACAGAGGGTCTTTGTGATTTTTGACATTTCTGTGATGGAGCACTAAGTACTATAAATTTGAGGTCATAAGGGAAAACAAAAATAAAATTTGCATGCAATTCCAGGTTGTTTTCATAGCTAGTGAGTAAGCTCTGGCATTAGGATGTAGTTGTGATTCACTCAAGTAAAAGGTCATCAGCAGATCAAAATGAGAGTTAAATACCTTGACAAAAATATCTACCATGGGTCATTTTTTACTTCTTCTGTGAGCTTTACTTCAGGAAAGCATTATAATACTCTCTAATATGTAACATTTCTACAGTGAACAAGAGCACTCTTGCTAGGGCTATGAAAACTGGTTTGCTGCTGAAATGTTCTGTAGTAGGGAGAACCCCAACAGTGTGGTTTTTCTTTAAAAATAGAAAGAAAGCACTTGAAGGACTTTCCTAATTATTATTTTTGTATAACAATATCAAAAAATAATTTAACGTTTTTATTGTAGCCTGTGGAGTTACTACTTCTGGTATTCTGTAAATAAAATATTTTGACACAGTTGTGATGTGGAGTGTCGAAGCTGTCTGCCTCACATGGGCACTGTGTAATTACCCATCCTAATCGCAATTATGTAATCTAGTATGTTGTTACAAGATTAGGGTATCTCTTTATGTAGCTGAATCCCTGAAACATTCAAAGCACCGAAAATTACTGTGGGGAAATAAAGGAAACGTAAACACTTGAAAATTCCATTTAGGAAAGGCCGTTAGGGTTAGAAGACATGCTGCCAAAATCAAGGGTATGTGCAGTCAGAGGGGAGGCGGCGCACGCAGGCACAAAGCAGCGCCGCGCCGGTGCCAGCCTTGCTCTTGTGCAAGTCAGGCAGGTTCCTGCCTTGCAGGGAGCTGTACAATCATTCTGGCTGTGCCTTTCGGGCCACCCAAAACCTGTCGTGCTCACAGAGCTCCAGTGGTTCATCGCTCTGCCCTGTGACTGCCCTGGAGCGGAGCATCTCAGGGGGATGAAGCCTCAACTTTGTCTTTGCCACTCCAAGGGGTGGCTCAGGCTGGCTGGAATGTGAAGGCTTAGAGGTTTTTCCTTCCTCTCTAATTGTCTGCCTCATCAAGGGAAGCTGTTCACTTCAGGTCAAAACTTGGTGCCATTTTCAAATTAAAGTTCATTGTTGAAGGCTCAAGTCTGAGATTTGTTCTTCTATGACAGTTTTTCAGTTAGAAGTGCAATGACTTATTCTCTTGCTGCTTCCCTTGCCAGGTAGGGAGAGAATAGATTACTCAGGGTTCAGCCCTTCTCCTGGGAACAGAAGCTTCTCGCTCAAAGGGAGAGTGGTCATTGTATGCCTCGACCCAGTCCATCGTGTCAGGCCATTTCACTGAGTACAGAGGAGACACATGGAGAAATTCAACAAGGAAAAGTGTTTTGTGCTTTAGGGAGAAAGCCCTGTAGGAGGCTGGGAGAAAAAGCAAAAGAATTATTCACAGTGCTTATAACTCTAAGGGTCTCAGAAGAATAGAAGTCTTAGACTGGAGGCTTTCATCATGAATGTGGATTTGAAAACAAGACCAGGTTTTTGACCTGACTTAAACAATCCACACAGGAAAGATACCCTTGCAGAAGTGGTTAATGCAAGCAGAGGGGATGATTAAATGAGTTAGACCTTGTAAAAGGATCCGTTTATCGCGGCTGTGTACCAGGGGATCTGCCATCCTCGGGAGGCTGGCAGGGGGATTTGCAGAGCCTTCCTTTGTAGGTCATGGCTTCCAATTTGTCTTTACTTGCTACTGATTAAAAGTTAGCAGCGAATCCCCCTGTATGAGCTGTCTGAAATGAACTTGTTACCTCAGTATTGCTCCAGCAGGTTCAGCCTTTTTCAGTGTAAGAGTTGCCATCACTGTGGCCGTCTCCTCAGCAGACAGCTGGAGACACAAAACCCTGTTTGTCTCTTCTGGGGTTGTGTCCCCGGAGACATTAAAGGTATTTGTGTCTCCACAACAGATCTTTCAGGTGACTATACAAAATTACTTTCTTTCGCAGGGCTCCAGGTCTGTCAAAGGGGACTGTGGTGCATCCTCTTTGTAAAACCATCGAATTCTGTTGAAGAATAGTGCCATGGGAGAAACATGGAGGTAGTGGGGAGGGTTTCCTGGAGTGCAGAGACGGTGCACAGGTCAGATTGTATGACATGCCTATTAGTGTACTTTCTAGCATTTTTTTATATCTGGTCCCCAGCACCAGTCATTTGTGAAATGCCCTGACCAAGAGCATATTCCCCGTGGATGGGGAGGGGGGGCTAACAACTTCTCTGGAAGTCATCAGTACTTCATCATCAATGCCAGAGCCCATGCATCCAAAGCAAAAAAGGGATCCCTTGGTCCCTTGGAAACACAAGAGAGGAGACCAACAAGAATATTGGAAATAGATCTCTTGTCCAGAGCTCTTTTGTTCTTTCATGGTCTCTGTGCTCTTTTTTTTTTTTTTTTTAATGTACACAGTATTTCACCTCTAAACCAAATACAGCTATTCATTAATACCAGTCAAGACTTGCTGTGGAGTTTTCAAATGAGACAATTGTGCTGAGTCAGATAGATGACACATCCTCCTTCTCACATTACGTTGCCTAAAATAGAGATCTTTTTAGAAGCAGAATTCGAGTGCATCGTGTCTCATACTTGCACAGGGATGCCAAAAAACTAATTCTCAGGCCACAAAGTGATTTCACTGCAGATTCAAACATCTCCTGTTTTAATCATATATCCTATATGAGTGACTTATTTCAGGTGTTGAAAGGGTAGATAACAATGGTTTAGAGGAAGACTTACCCAAAGGCTCCAATAGCAGTTTGGTACTTATCTCCCCAGTAGATTTTAATGGGAATTAAGCACCTACAAGTCATTTTTTTGCCTTAGAAAATCTTTCCTGCAGGCTATAGAAGAAGATTGGTAGCATTAAAAATGATGACATTTATCCAAGAAATGGCAAAAGGGAGCACAATAACCCTGCACTTCACAGGTGCTTTTCATCAAAAAAGAAGCCCCGCATCTTCACAAATCCAAGATACAAATGTTGCTGCATCCTGACCAATTCGGTGAATTCTTTAAGACCTTGTATCAATGCTACATGCCAGCTAAAGGCACAAAGTGAGGTATGTCTCTGCCTCATTTCTCACTGCAGTGTATTTTGACAGTGGAAGTCAGAGTTGTGATCCGAACAAGGAGGCTGAAAATATTATATAGTCTGAAGCATCTCACAATCCTAAGGAAAATACAAGTGATGTGTAGGTTACCAGGACAGAAGATTCTGATGCCTCCTCCTTCCATTCGTGTCTGGGTGGGTTAGTGGTTAATTATAACCTGCCACTTGTGTTTTCCCCATGTGACTAGCAATGATTTCCCTATTCCTAGATTAATTAAGATGTTAAATAAAATCTGTCCCTAACACCAGCCTCAGGGGTAGCGTGTTATCATTTATCTTTGCCCTTTCGTTATGGACATTTAGTAAATTTTCAGCCATCTCCACCAGGATTTAATCCCAGTCAGCTTCATGTTTTGGGATGGCTTTGTAGAAGTGCTGTAGCACACTTTTCTTCTGTTGACTGTGTAATCCAACCAGAAGGAGAAGCTTGGTTTACTCCTTCTCACGTGCTGTTTTTGTATCCCAAATGAGTCCTGGGTTCCTGCTAGCACTTCAACATAGGCAGGTTTGTCACTCACATTTGTTGTTACAGTGTTGTCATTACAGTGCAGTGATTCCTGCATCACCCTTTTTCCTTCTTCTTGCAGTGGGTTCTTTTGCTCTTTGGGTTCTCAGATGACTTAGCTCTCTACATATTTTAAAATAATTTCAATTAATATAGTAAATTTGTTAGCTAATTCCCATAACACGTTTGCATTAAAACTAAAAGCTTTTTTTTAAAAGAGTTTTCTTTCTTGTACTTTTTTTTTAAAAAGTGCTGAGGAGCTCAAGCACTTGAATCCTAAATGAAGCTATGTTCTCCCTTTTTTACCAGACCTACTTTTTTGTTTCTTATTTCTACTATCTCCTCATTTCCCACAACTTTCATGGCAGCATTAAGTCATTCTGGATTTTCCACTTTCTTGACTCGTCTGTGCTGCTTTTTCTTGTTTTGATCCTGTGTTGTTTCTGTCATGCTTGGGGTTTTTTTTAACTGCTTGTTTTGTGGTGGAGCCACGCTGCCCTCCCTGTTCCCACAGACCAGGCTGGCTGAGTTGGTGGGAGAATCTGTCTACACAGTGCATATGTATAACAAATTTAGCTATTAATAAATGACTGTATGACAGTTACTATTTCTGTACCACTTCCTTTTGGAGGAGCTGCATGTCAAAATCTGCACATTACCAGAACTCTCTCTAATTTTGCTTTTCTTGTGACTCAGTGGCAATAGCATGTACTCTTTTATTTGGCCATCACAGGGG
The DNA here is from genome assembly GCA_013399875.1 of Gymnorhina tibicen. NCBI lineage: Eukaryota > Metazoa > Chordata > Aves > Passeriformes > Artamidae > Gymnorhina > Gymnorhina tibicen. Next base: position 1,542,119 of record VXAZ01010408.1, on the reverse strand, counting down.
AATGGTAATAGATTTTCCTTGAAACCATTTTCCTTCATCATTTCCCATTACAGCAGTATACTTTGGCTTATAAGGATTTGCTCATACCCTTCTGCTGAAACAGATCCTTGTAGTGCAAAAGTGGTGTAGCAAAGCTACATTTGCCTTGAAACTGACTGAAGACTTTCATACTGTTTTTTTAAGTCTAAATTCCATTTTAACAAATACAAAGGAAAACCTGGGAGGAGGCAGAGAGGAAGGTGGTTTTCCTGTGATCCCAAATGGACATTCCTCTGTTGTCTCACACTCCAGTATTTTGGATGCTCTAAAATGCTTTGAGTTGAAATGCAGGGGGAATATGAACACACATTAAAGCTGGTTTCCCTTGAGAACTGTAGCAATTGTGTACTGGTTGTTTTGAAAATGGAGAACTGCAGTAAAAACTAATTCCACCCTGTGATTCCTTAGCAGTGCTTTGAGGTTCTGCTTCTGTAAGAAATGATGGGCTGGTGAGATTTAAGAGCAGAAAGATGCAAGAACCTAGGAGTACAAATAAAAGTGTTTCTGACTTCACCTTAATAATTGCTATCAAAAATATATCCTGGCATTGATAACGAAAGCAAAAGAGCAGCTGACAGAAGTCAGCTGGAAGGCACAAGGATTCGCTGGTGACATTCTGATCTGTACAATTATGTGGATGCTATTAACATTTAAATAGTTTAAAAATCAGCTCACTGAAATACAGAATTGTGTGCTTGAACTGAAAAAATGCTGTCATTCTACCTGACTCAGTGATAATTGCCTAGTAAGTGCTAAACGTAGTGAAATTGCAGCAGAGGCTCAGAAATGCAGGCTAGGAACCAGGGATGGGAATGAAAGCAACATTCATCTTAAAACAAATTCAAAATAGCGCAGAGTTTAAAGAAAGAAAGAAGGGGGAAAAAAAAAAAAACAAACCAGAAAACAAGCTTTTAAAATGCCAAGTTTGATGTAACCAAAAAAGCAAGTAAGTGGTGGTGGATTTCAACTGAAGGAATCAGGGATAAAATCTTCACTGTGAGTATAGCTGTTCTCTCACTGCCACACACACATGCGTGCACATGTGTCTGCTTGTATGCATACTGGAGCCAAAGGGTCTTTCCCCCCAGTTCTTAGCCAAAGTCTGTACAGATGCTTGAGTTTGCCTGTGTGAAAGAAGGTTTGCTGGATAAATCACAGTTCTGTTTGGCAACAAGTGACTGCTGCTGTTAGCACATTTGAAAACTCACTTGTTCACTCCGCATCTTTGCTCCTCACCTTTGGCTTTGCCTGGCTTACTGAAGCTGATCTGCCTCACTGGGACGGTCCACTGGAGTTGGGCTGCCCTCTCTGTGCGGTCAGACCACAGCCCTGCAGAGGAAAACCCTTCTAGTGGCTTTGTGGCTTTGCATCTGTGCTGAGCCTCCTCCTGGCATAGAAAGGCTCATTTTCTCCAGGGACCAGCTGCAGGAGAACTGGACACAAGATGCAGAGATAATCCAAAGGATTTCCCAGGAATACAGGAGATGGGACCCAGCAGTGACCTTTCCAGATTAACTCATAGCCCAGTGACAGGGCACACTCCCTGTGCTACTTGGGTTTGGTGCAGCTCAGAGGGCCAGGCAGGGCACAGCAGAGGCAGCATTTGCAAATCCAGGCTGACTGAGGAATTGCCATGGGGATCCTAACAGGATAAATGGCAGCACTTTTTTCTTCCTTAATAAGAAAGGAAGCGTGTATGTGCAGCTGTAACTGTCCCTGTTTCAGAGCTGTAAGTCTCTGTCAGCTTCAGTGCATGGTGCATTCCTCATACAGTTAATGCAGCAGCACCTGGGAGAAAATATGGTCGAAGTCACCTACAGGCTCAGCCAAAATAAACTGAATCAGGAACCATCTTGCTGTCACCCCAGCAGCTGCCTCAGTGTGAGAACACCTTGGTAGGAAGCTGCTTCAGAGAAACTGTAATGTCAGTGTGCTTGGAGATGTGTCTGGATTCAGAGTGCATCTCCCCAAATCCATTGGCTCTATTTAAAGCATTTTGCTTGAACATACATGGCAGCTCTTTAGAAAAGCTTGCTTTTTTACTGTCATCTTATTTGGAAGGGCGGGGGATGTTTGTTACTTCCATCTTTCACTCCAGATAGCGAAGAAGAAAGGTTTTGACTTTAGAACGAGAAGCTTGCTGGTGGTAGTCTCTCTGCTACCACCACTGCAGGCTCAGTGAAAAACAGAGTAAAACTGGGATATTACTTCAGCAATACAGCAATTCAGGATTTTGCATGTAATTCTATTAATGATGTATGAGCCAGAATAGATGCCAGCCTTCTCTCCTACAGCTACATTTATTTTGCAAAACAATAGGATGGGAAGATGTTTAGCTTCATTTTTGTAAATATACTTAGCAGACATGACTGATTACACAGAGGGAACAGAACAGTTATGTTAAAAAAAATGGTACAGTCATTTTTCTGCCTATAGCCACATTTCAAAACCACAGAGGATTATTTGTAGATCACTGAGAAGTATTAAATGAGTTCATTGAATATTCTGTTAATACGCAGAGATGCAAAAAAAAAAGATGCAAAGGTAAGAATTTCTTTGCATTTTTACTTTTTCATCAGAGAATACCACAGACAAACAAGAAATTAAAAAAAAAAACTAATCACTTCTTGCAGGTTTGGGTAAGGGAGGAATTAGAACTATTCCTGAGGGGTAGAAGAAAATTTAGATGAAATAGGAGTATTTTCTTTTTCTTGCCTTAGCAATAGGCATTGACTGCTGTAAGCAGGCTGCCAGGACTGGGGAGGTCAGCTCCAATGCAGAGGCTCTCCTGTGAGAGTCACCTCAGCAGCAGGTCCTCAGGCCAGGAAATCCTTGATCCACATTCAGTGGATGTATTTCTGCTGTGGACAGTGCATTAACTTTCTGCCAGTGCCAGTGGAGAAGCAAGGTGTGCTTTGTTACACTGCCTGGCACAGATGGGAAGATCCTGTGATCCTCACACATGTGTTCTCTATTTCTGCGTATCTGGAAAGGCTGAACTGTACTGCTGGTTTTGTCAAGAGATTTCATAGTGATTAATATTTGACCAGCTCTTGAAAGGTAATGGAAACTTGTTGTAGTATCTTTCCTATTCAACTCCTGCCACACACATCTGAATTTATTTTCTTCCTGATTGGCTTTAAAGGTGTGTAATCATGCGAGACTTAGACTGTTGACAGCACAATTTCAATTCCTGACTGCCACCCAACAGACAGTCCTCCTGCAGCAGGAGCAGAGTGCAGGTCCCCACTGTCCCCTGGCTTTAATAGATGCACTGCTATCTCAGTTTCATTAGTCGTCTCACCTCTGAAGGCAGCATTGAAATGTTATCAGCTTCTCTCTTGGTCTTTCATATTCCTGCCATGCTCGGGTGCGGCTGGAAGCGAGCTGGCTGTATCCTTGTAAAGCTGAGGATACACCTGCACCACGTGCTGTGGCTCAGTACACAAGTGCTCTGCTGGCTCTCAAAAAGGATCTTGTTTTGGTAGTGTGGAGATAAGCATGGGCTAATTTACCTTGCTTGTGAGTTACCCCAGTTCAGCAGTGCCTGAGCTGTCTGCCATGGCTTTAGGCCAGGGTTCAACTTTGATAGACTTGGGCTGGGCTGCTCCAGTTCAAACAGGAGATGTTCTGCAGGGACAGATTTTGCATCACTGGCATTCATATCTGCAGCAGGAACAGCTTGATGCTTTCTCGTGACAGTAAACGGTCCGTGTGTCCCAGGTCGGCAGCATAAGAGCAAGGACGGGACAGGAGCCTAGTGCTGAGGCTGCTGTTGTAACTCTGGTGGAGCTGCCTGGAGCCCTGCAGATTCTTTTTGCTGTTTGCATTAACTACTGTTTCTTTATTTTCTTCCATTGTTTTTCAACTGCAAAATACCAACAATGTCTTTTTTTTTTCTTTTATTTCCTTTTATAGCACCTTTAAGTGCTTCTAGCTCTTTGACTTTAGACATATATCTATCATCAGGCAGGTTGTTTTAGGTCTGCCTACATTTAGCCCAATGCATTAAAAGAAGTATTACTGCTGATCTCATTTTGAAGTGTTACTAAGAGGGAAAATGAGATTACTGCAGGTCATTTTGAAGCAGGAGCAGGGTTTGTAGTCAGAAGCAATGTTTCACTGTTACTGGGGAGAAGTGAACTGATGACAAAACCAGCACTGAGGAGGAGGCCTTTGCTGCTTTTACCAGCACCCTGTGCATCTACCTGCACTGTCCAGCCTCTCCAGTGACAGGGATCACTGTGTTCATAAAATGTTCTGGGCAGCCTGAGCTTTGTTTTGAGGGATTATCTTTGAGATACGTTGATTATTAATATCTTAAAGGGCTCAATTAGAAGTTCAAGCATATTACAGAGTGCAGCTAATAGGAGCCATGGTGTGAAATACAACAGCACTCTGGTGGTGACACTGTTACAGCATCACAGTTAATGACCAAAATATTAAGAACTTATTGAAGTTCAATCATCAATCAAGGTAAATTGATTCTTCTGGCAGAGAATGCAAATGTGTTCTTTTGATACTGTGTGAATACCAACCAAATTCCCAGGCTCGGCTCATGCTCATTTCTATGGTTATCAATTTATGAACATCTGTGTGAGCTATGGTGAAAGTAAGAGGGGAGTAACAATAATTAACATTCCATTTTACTAATTGCTGGCTGAAGTTGTCACCATAATCCTGATTGCTAGATTTTTGCTCAGAGTGTTCCTTCCTCCTTTTTGCATGTTGTCTCCATCATTGTCTCTGTTGAACCTGAGGCTAATTTCAACAGAAGAAGTTGGAGAGCGGATGAACAGTTTTAAGTCCTTCTGCAATCAGTGTTTCCTTCAGAAGCTAAATGTGTGTGAAAGTGAGACTAAGAGTCTGTCTTGGTCAAAGTTGCCATTATAATCAAGATATCAGTGGAGTAGAGGCTTGTTCCCCTGCTGTCAGGAGGTCATCAGTGCCTCTTCAGATCCTGCTCTGGTTCTCTTTAACCTTTCTCATGCAATTTGCTCTGTTGGGCCCTGCACTCAAAGGTCTCACAAACTTCTCCTCTCCCGTAGTTTGTTTCTTTTACTTTCTTAGTTCTTTGGCTGTGCCAGTACGATCAGCCTTTGCTTTGTTCACTAGTGTAGATCTTGCCTGTAGCTGTGCTGTCCTGGGCACAGAGCTTACCTGTCGTTCCTGGACTCTGCTGTACACCTGGCATGTTCTTCCCATATCTCTCTGAAACCTATAAACACAAATACAAAGCCTGCTACTTTAGTATGCTCCCTCCTCCTCCTAAGCATGCTGTTACTGTCACGTGGGGTAAGTTTTGAGGGTTCATTATGTTTCACGGGATGTAAGCTTCAGGACAAGATGAAAATCTTCAGAGGCTGCAGCTGGCTTCCAGCTCTATGACACACTGCAGGTCAAACATGGGGGTTTCAAACATGCCCGTGCTTGGATGTCCCCTGTCACCAGCACTGTGCAGTACTTGAGCTGTGCCACCTCCCAGCTGCACTTAGCACCCCCTGAGGGTTCCTTGCCAGCAGTGCTTTGTTGGTTTCCAGTGTGGGCAGCAGGGTCAGGCTGTCCTCTCACCTGAGCCATTGCAGAGGCCTGATGAGCGTTAATGATAAACACTGATCCCCTCTCACGCTGCTTATACAAATGTCACATTATGCTCTTGTAATGACAACTAAGAACAAGCCATTCCTCACCTCACAAGGACAAGGAGCTGGCACCATGACTGTGGCTAGCCACTCCTGAAATCTTGCCAGGACTGATAATATAAAAACCAAAATTGCTGTAGAAAAATTATATTTGTTATATTTCATAAAAAATACCCTCATTAAACATTTCTCTGAAAGACCAAACTGTCAGAAATAGACCCAGGTTTATAATTGATTTTTCCTGCATGGACTGCTCTCCATCCCAGTCTTCAAATGAGCCTCATTTATATGTGAAGTGCATGTTGAGTATGTGTAGGAGCTGTAGAAGATGAGGACAGAAGAGCTAAATTGTTGCTGGGAAGGAAGGAAGTGAGAGGTCAGCCATTCTTCCTAGGAGTACAGATTTTATTTTGGAGAAGGGTCTTGTCCTTTGTTCCACTGCCCAAAGTTGCCCTAAGGACAAGTGGAGTAACAAATGTTTCACATGCCCGTATTTTTTTCTGACAATGAGGAATGCAGGCCCTAACTACAATATGGGGTGTGTAAAAGGCCACAAGAAGTAATCTGCAAATGGAAAAATATTCCATGCAACGAAAGACTTGAAGCTCTGTGTGCTGCACTTAGCAGAAAGAGGAGCAAGAGGTGAAATATCTGTGGAGTATGAGTGCCTAAAGTGAGAGAAGGTGCTAACTGCAAGGAATGGCTGTTTAATCCATCAGACAGAGCTGGAACAAGAATCAATAACTGTAAGCTGAAACCAGAGAAAGTCAAGCAGAAATAAGGCTCAGATCTCCAGCAGTGGGACTGATTTGCCACTGGAAGTATTGGCTTCTCTCCCTCTTGATATTATCTGATGCTGAACACATTTCTGCAAGACCTTTCAGCCCAGCATACGTGGAAATAGAGCACAAGGCGAATGTGAAGGGCTGCTGCATGAGATTTGCCGTGGCAGGTCAGGCGAGGTGACCAAATACTCTTTCTGGTCTTGTAATTTTTACCTGAAAATATACCAGGTAATTTCTGGATTCACTTAGTTTTATGCTTCTCATTAGATCTTCTCCTTGAAAGCAGCAAAGAACTGATTTTCACTTGGGTTATTTTGAAGTGTCAACTAAATGAAATTTGTGCTTATCAGTAAGTAACGTCCACTGGGGTGGCATGGAGAAAAACCAGAAAGAAATCATACAAATTAGCAGCAAATCTTCCTTTCCATCTCTGTAGGCTCACTGCTTCAATCACAAAGTTAACTAGGTCCTTCCATCTTGCAATTCCATCTCTGCATCAGACAGCAACCTAAATTCCTCAACAGTAGAAGTGCAGGTCCCTGCTCTGGGGTCCCAGAAAGATGGTAGCTGTGCTAAAACTCACACTGCTGGATCAGCGTGTCTTGAGTCCTAACGGGGTATCCGGAGTGGATGTTCCTCTTTCAGGTGACAGTGAGCCATGGAACTGGGCTCAGTAGTGGTCCTGGGAGGTCACTGTAAAACAGACAGTGTGCAGTGCTGGTTTGGGACTTCCCAGTTAAGTCAGAGTAAAGGGAAGGGCTGAGTTCTGAGACCATGTTCTGTCAGAGACTGACCACTAACAACAAACCCCAGTTCTCATCCCATTGACATGGAACCTAACTGAAAACAGCTCATTCAGGAAAGGAGAGCAGGGATAGATGGGATACATGTATGCAGGGCTCACATGTCATCATTTTCCCAGAAAAGGAATCTTTCTTGAGGTTACTGGGGAGAAATTGGCAGCCCTGAGAGTGGGAAATGGTGTAGCTGCAATGCTACAGCTGGTAGAAAATGCTGTCAAGTTGCCTCAACTGTCAGTTAGGAGGAAAAGAAAACATAGCACAGAGCTGCCAGCACATCTGGCATAAACTAAAGGTTTGACTAAAGGATCCATCCTCCAGCTTGGCCAGTTACACACTATCCTAGAACAAACTCTGTGGAAAACCTGACAGGTAACAGATGGTGCAAGGAACCTAACTTTGCTCGTTGGCTCCTGCCAGTCATGCTCCAGTTAGCAAAAGCACCACTGCTCACCTGAGTTAGGTGGCCTATAGGAGCACTGCTGTGGGCTAAGCTAAGCCTGTGCAAGCAGGGGTGTTTCTCAGGTTATTTGACACTTGAGTGCCTTGTTTGGCATGTCAGTAACCTCAGCTGTCAGGTATGGATTTTGATATGTCCCTTTTTCCTCTGGTAATGGCTCATAACTACCATGTCACTGTTCCATTCTTAGGTTAAGAACACAAAGCTCAACCTTTCTCCTGCAGTCATTACTCACTATTTGGCTATTTCCATTAAATTATTGTATGTCTCCTGTTACTTGTAGCTATAGTTAAAAAAAACACAGAGATGTTAGGGTCATTTTCATGCTTGGTGGAACCAAGACCCAGACCCCAGTGGTCCCATGATATGAACTTGCCACAGTGTTTCAGGTCAGTTGACCGTGCTTAGGCAGGAGCAATATCTGCTGCACTGAGCAGGAAACAGCTAGTTAAGAGTAAATGGAGCACTCAGAGATGGGAAGCAGAAATACTCCACCTCTTATTATCACCATCTGCTTTCTTCCCATTGAGGCATGTGGCATACTTCACTTCAGCCTAATGCCAGCTCTCCCCAAAGGGGTTTAGATGGAACATGAAATTCCTTTCTTCCTAATACTGTGCTTGTAAAGTTGCCTGACCATAAGTCTTTGTCATTTTCCTTCAAGGTGAAAACCAAAACAAACTAAAAAAAAATAGTTGTAGGGACCCTATTACTTTGTACTTCTGTGTACATTTCCATAACAACTTAATGCTTTCTGGTAATCACATGTGGTGAGTGTAGTTTGGGGGTGATTGCGATTATTGCATTTGTATTGAGACTTTCTCCCTCATTGCTGGCATCACAATCAGCTTATCTATGCACAGTCTTTGGGATGGTGTAGCTGCTGAGTTACTTCAGCTTGGTGCCTAGTTAGACTTTTGCTCTCCAGAAAGATGTGTAGACTTACCAAACTAGTCCAGTCAATTGCATTCCCATCCAGTCTGTTCCCACTGAGGAGAGCGTGGGAAGCAAACTGGCAGCTGTGGCCATTTCCACCTTCTGAGCTGAAGAGCATCTTTGAGACTCTTGTGGACTTCAGGCCTGTGGGAGCCATCTGGCCTAGCCTGCACATCCTTACGAGTTCTTCTTTGAACTGGTGCCTTGCCTAGACCTTCTACATCTTCCCTACTCTCCCTCCTTCTGCCACGTAAAATGGCACATTTCCTCATTAGCACAAATTTCTGTGGTGGCTGAGTTGTGTGCACTGTTAAAATCTGGACTATGGCTGTCAAAGCCAGGATGCTTAGAAAAGAATGGCTTTTTACAGAGCCATATGCAGCTCAAGCAAAATTTGAAAAAGAAAATCTGTCAGTAAAGACAGCACACACTTAACTGACTTTTTTTCTTAATGTGTTTTAGAGAGCCATGTAATACTTGCAAATATCTACTGTAACCACAGCCCCAGCTTCTTTATGAGCATGCATAGTGGGCAGCAGTTTTCCCTGGGCGTTTGAGGATATGCTCCATGGGGAGAAAGCAGCAGTTTTGTTGTGGACACACAGCAGTGATGAGTGGACACACAGCAGTGAGGTGACTAAGCTGAGTTAGGCAGTAGCACGTCCTAAACCCCTGTTCATACAGAGCTGTGCATTGCTCAGGACTGGCAGTCCTGCCCACTCTCTTTGGATGTGCAGGGGTTAATAAGCTGCGTGTGCTGCCTCAGCACAGCAGCTTTCCCTCTCCTGCACTGTGAACTCTGCAAGCTTTCTCTGTGTCCTCATTGCAGTTTATAAGTTTTCTCTGCCAGGGATGCTCTTAGAGCACCTTCAGCTTCAAAAAAAGTTGTCAGGAATACTTTTAAATACAGACAGCCAGTCTCTTAGAAGTACTCAAACAGTACTTCTATTTGTCAAAGATTGCTAAATGAAGAATTCAGCTAGAATGCTTTGAGATAGTTTTCTAGGAAAGCTGTGAGAGTTTGCAGCCTTCCAACTCCAAGATACGTATTTATTTGACTTCAGAATCCCTTCAAAATTTCTGCGTAGTACCTTGTACTACGTGATTCTTCCACTTGAAAACAGAGCAGTTAATTAGTCGTAAATATGCAGTCACTGGCCAGTCGCCATGGGTAGATACATACCACTGAAATACAATCTCTGAATTTTGGGATTGCTGTAGGTGCTATAGAACATTCAAAACTAATGTCCTCAAATGAGGACATTATGATGTCCCATGACATCCCATGGGAGGTTATGGTAATACTGATGCCCTCTTAAAACTCAGGATTGTTGAAAACACACATGAAATAATGGGTAATAGGTATTCTTATAATCACCTCTGAAAAGTTAAACATGAATCAGCAAGAATTGATTGCTTTGAAAGACAGGAGTTTAATGATCCAAAGAGCAGCAATAGTGGTACTGTTCTGTTTCTTAGTATGTAGCCCTGCAGAAGGAATTAACGTGATGCCATATAACAAAAACGTTAGAAAATATAGTACGACTGTTAAAAACACCAATTTTTAGAGGTTTTTGGTGATTATGAAAGGAATCGCACCAGATTTCTGCTAGTGCAGAAAGTCCCTCTATAGTACAATAAATGGAACTGTGTGAACTGTGAAGCCTTAGGATTGCAGTTTCATAGAAAGAGGTGCATGCCATGCCTCCTACTACATTATGTATTCTCCCTGGAGTGCTTCCTTCTTGATGAGTTTCAGGATTTCACGTATGGAAAAGATGAGCTGTTACATTTGCAAAAAATCATTGCCTACAATCGAGTATCATTCCAAGAGCTAAGTCTTTGTAATTAGGAAAGGGAGCAAAGCACTTGCTGTGGTACAAACTGGTATGAGGCAAATCGAAACAGAGCAGTGTGGGTTTTGGATTGTGTCTACTTGGGGCAGCTGCAGGTAGTGTTGCAACTAAATGTGTCTGTTACCACATGGTACCCCTCTTCCTCAGAGTGTTCTGTGCTGTGCTTTTGGGGGTGTTGCTTTTGCTGGCTTGGAGGTTTGTACGGGCAACCACTCCCCTATAACCAGTGGTTGCAGCTGCCAATCCTTTGCAAAGACAGCCAGCTAGGGCAGATCCCTGTGCTCTTCATTTGGTTTGTGCACATCCCCAGCATGGCCGAGATGGGGCATGTGCTCACTTGCAGCAGGCCAGGCTTAGTCTTTGGTCACCAGCAGCCATCCCATGACAGGGCTGTGAGGCTTCCTGCAGGGCTGGACACTAACTCACTCCAAGGTCCCCAACCACCGTTTGGGAGCTGCGCAAAAGAGCTTGTTTAGGTGATGTGTCTGTCAAGGAGGCATTCCATGTCCAGTCTCCCTTTCTCCCCACAGAGTGGCTTAATTCGGAGACTGCCACCTATGGAGAGGGGTATCATTCGGAGTGAAATTACGGACAACTGACACGATCCTTGTCCTCGTAAATCCCTAATAATTGTGACAAATGCCTGGAGCGCCACAGGCTTGCCTTGCTCTGCCAGCTGCCCTGCCAGCCCGGCAGCAGTGACAGGGCCAGCAGTGTGTGAGGCAGCGGCAGTGTGGCCCTGTCCCAGGGCTGCCGGGACTCGCTGCTGACACCCAAGCTGGGGCTTTTAACTGTTTTCTGGCAGGCACACAGGATCAGATCTGGGGAAAGCAGCCCAAATGGCAACAGTTGTTTCCTGCTGCCCGATTTGTTCATATTGATTACAGACCCCAGTGGAAAGCCACAGCTGAAAAAGCAGAGTTCGCTGCCAGTTTCACTGCATCAGCAGAATCCTGAGATTTTAGTAGCATAAGATCAGAAGGGAGATTAGGTCATCCATCCTGATGTCTTCACATCTCAGACTGTCACCAGATAGTCCTGTGGTACACACAGGCTTCTTCTTGTGCAGCAATCCATCCCACGAGAATGGAAGGCTCAGGGGAGCTGCCCATGCCAAGGTCCCCATGAAGCAAGGGGTGTGTTTGCAAGGGGCTCGTGCCATCCCTGCAAGCTGCACTGGGCTGCTCTGGTGGGGAAGCAGCCCTTCCTCTCCCACAGGCTCCATCTGCTTTTTCTCCCCAGAGATCTGTTGCTATTTCTGATTCCTCAGCTTTCTGCAGGTTTCGTGGGATCATTCCTGATGCCATCCCAACCGCCACTCTTCCCAGTCCCATGATATAGCTATGGCTGCTCTCTGCTGCGTCAAGGAAAGCTGGGAGGAAGCAAAATATTGGGCACACTACAAATAAAATTCCTCCCTGAGCAAAGTAAGCAGTTGTTGGAAGCCCTGGGCTACAGGAATTGATGAGAAGCCTCCAGCCTGCTCAGTGATGCAGGTGCTGCGTTGGCTTCACAGCCCAGGTGGCACACTTTGGCCCAAGAGCCCAGATGTCTTCTACACATGTGCTCTAGGGACGCAGCTTCTCCAGCAGTGAAGAAATCTTGTACAATTTTTTTTAATCTCCTCTGAAGAATCCCAAGCAGCAGCAAATCCTTCATCCTTCCTGGTGATGACTCAGTTTTGACTCAGCTTTATGAGGAGGATTTGATGCCTGTCCCCAGGGTGTTGTGTGGTTCTGGGGATGGAAGGCAGCAGCAGAGCCACACCAGCACCTAGACAGCCATCAAGTCGGCCCAGCACCCTGTCAAGGGTCACAGGCCATGGCTGTGTGGTGGAAGGAGATGCAGTCTCTGTGATACATTTTTCTTTCATGCACTCATATTTGACTCTAATTTTAGCAGCTGGTAAAACACAGGCAAAAGAACATGTGGGGTTCTGTCCCAGTGTATTGTTCCTCCCCTTTTGATATTGCATTGAACTTGTTTATTCAGGAATTTCTTTTTTATTTCCAAATTAAGGATGTGAAATTCCTTTCATTTTAAGATCTTTTTTTTTAAAAAGATTAAAATATCTGTGGGGCTGCCACATTGAGATCGATTCCTCCGGAAAGTGTGGTATTTAAAGCTAATCTTGGTTCAGTTCGTAAATTGCTTATTATGTGTGGTGCTTAGGTCTTGAATCGCTTTTCTTGGCCAGGGTGCTAAAAGCTCTAGGGGAAGAAGAGGAGTGTGAAAGGTACAGCTGCATTTAAAACTGAAGTGCTCATTTTGAAATATCTCCCTGTAGGGATGGGAATTTTTCTCCCCAAAACAAGTATTTGGTTTCAGGCTGGCTGGAGACACATCCTTGAGGAAATAAAAGGAAAAAAAAAAAAAGAACTGTCTGCAGATTCATTTTTCCATTACTTGGAAGTCATCTTGTATATAATTTAGATGGGTCTTAACGAGGCATAAAGTCACTTTCAGAAAATTGATGACTCTTCGTTTGCTTCTCTAAAATGAGGGCCTGGAGCCTTGCCTTTGTTCCTTCGGTGGGATCATCAGATCTGATTGCAGAAACCCGATGAAGCTCTTAATCCAAGCACCAAGTAACCACAGCTCTGGCCTTCTCCTCTGTATTGATCTTGCGGCTGGGCTGCATTTCTATTTCAGCCTAGTATATACTCCCTGTTTCCTTATCTCTAGTGAAACTCATCCCCGGCCTTTTTGGATTTGTTAACTCTTTAGTCACCTAGTGTTGTCTTGTAGGGTCTAGAGAGTCTGGGTGTGCAGAGAGACTTCTGCCATCTCCAGCTCTTGTTTTGCAGTCATGTGGACAGAGCAGGACACAAGGCACCCAGGGAGTTGGGGTCTGTGCTAATCACAACATACTCATAGCCTCCAGTTCCACCTCTCTTTATCTCTTTTCTCCCCTGCTGCAAAGCAGGGTGCTGGCACTGTCCTTGTGGCCACATTATGGTGAGTCCCTGGCACTTGCAGTGTTCATGACTGCAGTGGATTTGCCTCAGCAGCCTGGCAGGTAGGTGAGCCCAAAGGATAGCCAGGGCCTGTGAGAGATGCTGCACGTTGTACATTCCCTGGTTCCTGATTTGTGAGTTCAAGCACACCGGAGATGCCAGCAGGTGTGAATTTTTCATTGCTCCGTCCTCCCCGTGCCCCAGCGTGCCGTGAGCTGCAGTTTGCCGACTTGCTGCTTCGTAGCAGGAAAGGTCAGGAACCTCATAAACAAGGTGAGAAGCAGAGTGGGGCGGGCACGGCCACCCGGGCTGCTGATTCCTCCTGACATTAGAGTGCTAATGAATGTTCTGTCATGGTCCCGTGAATATTGCAGGAAGCTTTCACCTCCCGCCTCCCCTGCCTTCGAGTTACCAAGGTTACCTGACGTGACTTTCCCGGGAGAGAGGAGCGATAGCTGTGGGTCGGCGGGTGGCTTTCGAGAGCATCCCGCCTGCACAGCAGCATGGGGAGTGTGACCAGTGCAGCCTTGCCATCCTCCCGCTCCCTTTGGCTGCTGCCATTCCCCTCGCTCCCACCCCACGCTGCCTAAGGAGTCATCGGTTTCATTTTATTTTAGAGTTTTTTGAGTAAGGATCATATTAATTTTGTTTTGCTTGCATAACCCGGACTGTTATCATCCGACTAATTACTCACATTTTCCTTCAGACAGCAAATGGGAGAGATAAAACTGCAGCAGGTTTATGTGATTTCTGCTTATCAAATTACTGTAATTATTTGAAGAATGGCTTAAAATTGTATGGAGTAATGAATTTAATTATGAGTTTGCAGCGATGCCTTGTGCTGCATGCAGCTTGCAAATGGGCAAGTTTACGAGGAGCTCTTCACAAAGCAGCAGCAGGCGGGATTGCAGCACGCTCCTGGGAAGAGCCTCCAGCACCTCCATACCAAGGGGGGGTGCGGCAGGCTTTGCAGGTTGGCTTGACAAATGGTGCTCGTCATTCACCTGATCAGCTCGCTTAGTCCGATGCTAATACAAAGCCAACAAGACAAAGTGCCGGCAGCCACCTGGTTGTGGCATGCTGCAGCTGGTTGCCTTTGCTGATCTCCTCAGCCCCGGGGCGTGCGGGGGACCAGCTCCCTTCCCGGACCTCCACACCTCCATGTTCAGGAGATCAGCCTTGCGGGGAGCTGTCAGGGAAGGCAGTTCAGGCGCTGCTGACAAACCTGTCTCACCAGAGCCACAGCCTGTTGCAGCCTGCTCCAAACATTCAGAGTAGTGTTTGCCACCTCTCTGCTCCACACTAGGTACAGCAGATTTTTTTCACCACAGCTGGGAGGTGCACGGGGACCTGCCTGACTCCTCCGAGCTGTGGAGCACATTCTCTGCTCCCAGGATGTCCCCAAACCCTCCAAGGCAATTAATTTTCCCCACCTGCCTGTACTTTTCTCTGCACCCCTGCTTAGTTCCAGGTGCTCTAGAAATGTGTGTTCTGCACTCCACCAAGGGGCTCCAGCCCCTCCTGAGTTTGGCGAACAGGGATGTGGCCGCGCTCCGTCCCCACAGCCACAGGGCCAGTTGAACAGCTCAAGACACATTCCTATGGGCTGCTCCCTGCCTCTTGCCCGCAGATGTGGAAACTTTGTGCTTCCTGTTAGTTGAGGCAGTAACAATATATCAGATTTCAGTCCTTGATCTGTTGACTAAAATATAGACGGCAATGAGACGGTTGTAGGAATAGTGAGATCTACAGGCAGATGGTGTGGACTGGACAATATTTTTAATGCCTTTTTTCATTACATGCTGCTGCATTTGATGCAGCTGGAGCTAAGTAACTGGATAAATAGGTAGAAAGACTAGTCCAGAAAGGTGCAAATCCAGATGAAATACTGTCTTTCATAGCAGGATTGTTTCAAAAGCAGGTATGTGTTCCTGCGAGACAGCCCAGCAAATGTGGACCACACTGACATTCCCAGCAAAACTGTTGTGGAGGTAGACATAAGGCCAATAGAGTGAAGAGATTTGAGCTAGATTCAGCTAGGCAGTGGAACAAAAATACAACCCCAGAAAACTGAAACTGAGTGTATAGGAAGTGGAAAAACTGCTGGAACTTCAGACCTGTGCTGAGATGTTCATTGATTCATAAAGGATTATGAATTTGGTTCATCTTCATTGGTTCATCTGGTACAACCTAACTGTCATCTTGTTCTGTGTGGCATCCCTCATAACAGGGTAAATAGTTCAGGCTAAACTACTTAAAATGTCACATATGAAAGTCAAAAGTGGCCACAGGACATCCAAAGTCTGAAACTTTTGCAAGGATGAAGTGGCTTAGAGATGATGCTAATAAATGGTTCGTGGTCTACAGCGCAGTGATTACACTGCTAATTTTGGGACGCTTTAACTTTAAATAAAGGTAGCTAGCTTAAGAGGTTACCAAATTTTGAAAGTGCAAGCCTGCCCTAGTTTGAGATATAAGCAAAACTGGCCTCGCATGCAAAGACAAGAAGGCATTAGCAGTCAAAATCCTTGTCTTTCTTGACACGTGAATAAGGGAGTTTGTGTGCAGGATGGAGTTGTACATGATATTATATCTGTCTAAATGCAAGGTCAAAGCAGATTCTAAATGGTATTGACTTTTCAAAGAGCTTGTCACAAGGCAGACCTGAATTCTGCATAATCTCTGCAGTTTTATGTAAGTGAGGAAGAAGTACAATGACGGCGCCAAAAAGAAATGTTGTTGAAGCCATAAACCAGGTGCAATTTTTGGCAGTCTTTCCATAAACCTGCTTAAGGCAGGAGGAAAGAAAAGCCCACTTTCATTTGGAAGACTCATAAAGATTTGTACAACGAATGCTGTAATTGTGAGTGTGTTGATGGTGGTCATAAATAGAGCTGAGTGAGAGGAGATTGCAGGGTGTAGCCGCTTGCCCTGAGTCCGGCCAGCTGTGACTCCCAGGCTGAACTCCAGCTGTAGCCAGCCCCTGCGTGTGTCTCCAAGGAGAGTGTGTTTTCTCCTTCCCATACTGATGTGGACTGTCCCACAGTTCAGCATGTGGCACAAGGGGAAGAGACTACGTTAAGCACCAGTGTGAGATTTCGTTACCCTTAGTGGTTTTAGCCTTTATAGCTACAAATATTATTAAATATCATTAAATTGTCCAGGTTTCTTTAAGTTCAGCTACAGCACTTTTCCCAATTTGTGCTTAGAAAAAGAAGACAGCAAAGCTTGTCTATGAAAAAATTAGAAAATGAGAATTATCTTAGATTCTTAAAAGAAGTTTGAAAACATGAAATAAAATTAGCAATAATATTTTGCACACAAAACTGCCTTCAGGAGGGATGTGTATCAGAACAAATTATGGTGGCTAATGTTTTCTTCTCTCAGTCATTTTTAAAGGTCACTTCATGATCAAAATCTACTTGCTAATTTAATTTCTATTCTCAGTGTAAATGTAAGATGATGCTGTTATTCTGTTTGCAGGTGATTTGCAGGGGAGAATCAACCCTTTGTGCTCAATGTGTCACGGTTTGGGTCCAAAGCTTATGCCTGTGGTGGCTCAGCTTCCCAGGCTGGTAGGGCCCTGGTTCCCAGTCAGGGTTTCTCAGGTGTTTTAATCACAGGGCTCTCTGACCTTTCTGAAAAAAAATTTTAGACTATCCAGTGTAATGTTGCCTCATGGTACCAAATAAAAATTGTGTTTTCATGTGCTTCATTTACTTTTCTGGTTTTGCTTGCTGCTTGAATGTGTGGGCAGGCAAACTGTGTTGATTTGCCATTCTGTAGCAAACCAGGATTGTTCATGAGCCACAAGTTGAGGGGGAGCTTTCTTGCTCTCCCTGCCTTACATTACCTTAGAGATTTTCTCTCCGGCTCTTTCCATTATTTTAGGATGCAGGTTTTTGTCACAAGGCATGGAATCAGTTATGTTGCTGAGCAGAGTTCAGGAAAAATGAGAGAAGGAGAAAAAACCTAGGAAATGAAATGTTTTGGAGAGTCGAATTAGCTTTGGGTCAAGAACTCAACAGACAGTATGAAACTTGGGATTTTCAGCTCTCAGATGGCAGCATTCATGGCTTTTTCTGGGATATTCCGTTCCTACTTTGTCACGGGGAATGCATGAGTTCTGTAGAGATCTGCCTCAGGTCTGCTACTGGGGAGATGTGGTGAAAATCCCAACAGCTGCCTGTCTGTCTGCTGGAGAGCCCTGTCTGCATTGTGAAAGCCTCAAGAGCAGGCAGCTCGGATTGCATGGGTTTGTGGTTTCCCTGCCATTTCTGTCTCCTAGAGAAACCCCTGAGATCTTCCTCCAGATGCTGAGCCACGGGTCTGGTCACGAGGAACTGAGCGCTGTCTGGAGAAGACTGGGACTGTGTTGGTTTTCACAGATAGGATGAGGATCTGCTTTGTTTTCCCTCAGGCAGGTCATGGGTCTAAAAACCCGTGTCTGAAAGAAAAGATGCTATTTTCCCAAGGAGTCTGAGGCCTCTGTGATCATCTCCGCCATCAGAGACTCCTTGTGCAGGGTGTCTCCTCCTGGCATTCTGTATTGTTTGTTGGCTCAGGAAAAGTGAGCAGCTGAGATTCAGCCAATTCCACTTCTGCCCTTGGCAAAGGTGTCCTCTTGTCCAGGCACCCCATCAGCTCTGAAAATCCCCATCTATGTCTTTAGGGCTGCATTACAGTTTGCCCTGCACAGGGTTTCCTGTTGATACTCTGGAAAGGGACACACGGTCTTGTTTACTTGCTGCATGAAGGTTGCCTAAGGCAGGAGTGCCAGTACTTTTCCGCCAGCTGAATTGTCCTGACACCTGTGGCCTATGCACTGTATAGTGAGCTGGGGAAATAAGTATTCACGTTATTTTTATCTGCAAGGAGATATCTGCCTTTGACATCCTCTAGGAAAGACTTAGAGCGGCCTCTGCTTACAGAAAGTTTTCTTTTCTGTTAGTGGTTGCAGCTGGGAAAGCCATGCCTCATCTCTTGCTTGTAATTACATCAGTAGAGTGTCTTGGGAGAAGGTTAAATAGTCTTTTGTATATCAAATAAAGCCAGTGAACTTCACTGAAATCATTTAATGAAAACAGTCCTGATTATCTGTATATACTGATGTGTGGTATTTTAAAAGAAGATCTTAAAGGCAAACGTGGAATTGTTTAAGGCCTCTAAAGACTATAGTGCAGAGGCTATGCAGCAAATGCCTTTATAATCTAGGATCTGAAGTAGGCTTTGAATCCAATTGTGTTTTTTGCTGTTGTAAAACATGAGAGATTTTGATACAGTAACTCGTATTTGATTCAGAATTTTCTTATTAACTGTTCTTCATGCACATCAGATTTTAGAGACTGAGCTAAAGGGCTCTGCACATCCAGGATGGAACTGAACTCAAGGACAGAGCTATTAAGGTGTGTAATAATCAAGAGAGGAGAATTAATTGTCTTTAATTTGGCATAAATCCCAGGGACCATAACTTAGGTTATTAGGAATTCAGGGCCTATTTCCAATTAGTTATACCCAAGCATGCTCGCATATGCAGCTTCAGGAGTCTAATCCGTGAGTGTGTTAGCACAGCGATGGTTGACATGCTAATAAAGGACGGCACTGCCTGACCCCTCTGTGTGTGGTCACTGCCAGCCGGTGTTTGCCCAGCAGTAAATCAAACTGTGCCATTGCTTTATTGTTTCTGACACCTTGCAGTGAGCAGCTCAGTGCGTGTCAGCTGCTTGGGCAGTCTGTGCAGACGAAATCACCTGGCCTGTGCTGGAGCAGGTCAGAGGGGCTGCTGCAGCTTTTACATGCTTTTTTAGTCTTTGAGCTTCCTTCTAAGACATCTGCTCCAGCAAAGCCTGGGTGTCTGCCCTTTAGGTGTATGAAATGTAAATAGTGCAATTGTTATCTGTACCAGAAAATCTGGTCTAACCTGAGCTGGGTTAAAGAAAGATGTAGCAATAGTTCCCTGCGTTGGCAGCAGCAGCAGCAAAAGCACGAACTGCGATTGCGTGGCTCCAAATGCAACACCTCCATGCTGAAAACATGGGAAAGTGTGAGGGACTGCTCAGCCATGGCCGTCCAGTCACCCCTGCACGTACCTGCAGAGTGGGGCGCAGGTGCCACGTCCCGTCCCACAGCAGGGCTGGCTACTTCATACATACCAGGAAATGGAAAAAAAACCATAGTAATATCACCCTTACTGTAAAGCTCTGTGTAAACATCTGAGGGTTTTAAGGAAGCGTGGGCCTGGAGAGTCCTTAGGATTTGCAAGCTCTTGCAAGCCGGGCTGTGTGTAGCTTCCATCAAAACACCGAAAAAGGGCTGGCGGGAACAGTTGTAGTCATGTGTGTATGTGAGGGGCAGAAGGAAAGATGGTTCAGAGCAAGGGAGACAAACGGATTCATGCACTCAATTCCCCCTGTAATCATTTTCTGAGACCTGCAATGCCATGGAGCTTTAGCCCCTGTCTGTCAAATGCTGCCTGCCAGTCAGTCAGGAATTCTCAGACAGGGCAAGAGCACAGCGTCCTCTTACAGCTGTTCTCAATTCTGTTTATCCTGAACCTTGACTTTATTGCATGAGTAGATCCTGAGAAGTCTACAGTGGCTACCTCCTCCCTGTCCCCTTATGTGATTTTCCATATGAAAAAGAGTAAGAATTAAGGAAACCTCAGTACCTACTGTGGAAGCTGCCCCTTCCAGCCACTAGTGTATGGGGCTAGTGCAGGGATCTTCCTGTGGAAAGCTGGAATGACAATGCAGTTGGAAAACAGCAGGTTGTCTTTAAGACTTCAAGGCCAACAATCCTTCCATTTTTAAGAGGGGGGGAAAACCTTTTTAAAGCTTCCCTTAATTTAATTTTCCAGCCCAGTGAAGCTGAAGCTTGCCAAATCCAGGTATCTGTGTAGCTTTCTTGGTCTGTATTTTGCAAGTAACATTTTGGGGGAAAAGGCAGGGACCATATTTAAAGAAAACACAACCTTCTGCCTGGCGAGTCAGAATTCCATGCCATCAAACTGTGCAGCCCTCCTCACTTGCCAGGGAAAAGCAGGGGAAACCCACAATTTCTGTAGTAGTCATTTGATAAAATGAGCCTTTGACTAACAGCAAATGTGTCTAAAGTTAGGGAATGCATTTTCCCTGAACAGAAAAGGAATTTCAGCTGATTTGGTCATATTAAGATAAATACCACAGGACCCAAGAGGTGCCTTTTTTTTTTATCCACTTGGTCTTGATGTGATTTCACTGCCAGCTTTCCATTTATCTGTTGCGTGCTCTTTAATTCATGAGGGCCTGCACTGGGATTTGTTTAAAACCTTGGCTGAAATTGTCAGCCACTCCTTTTATTGCACATCTTTCTGAAAAGATGGGTGTTGTGGCAAAGCGGTAAATAGGATATTGAGCCTCTGCAGCACTTGCTATCTGTAAAAAGAAGAGAGTGTCCTCTGTTAAACTCTGGGCAATTACATCATCCCAGCATTAAAAACCATCATTTGTCTGGCAACAATGTCTTACTTGTGTTTGCATGTAGCCATTGGCTTACTGTTGGTCTTTGGCTGTGGGCCTTTCTACATCCTACTGTCTCTGAAAGACTGTTAGGGTAACCAGAGTCTCCATCTAAAGTGATGTTGGAGACAGTGCAATTAATGGATTTTCCAGAAAGCAATGGCTTAACATAAGACATAAAACTCATAATATGAGAATATTTCTGTCTTTGACTCTGGTCAAGGATTGCTGCATTTTCCCTTTTATATAAAGTTAGTGCCCCACCAAGTACATAAAGTTATTTACCCAAGATATTTTCTGTGATGGAGTATTTTAAAACTTCTACATGGAAAGCAGTGATGACATATCACTGATCTGTTTGGAGTTGAGGTTAAATTAAAGCTGTTTTTACAGTTCTTGAGTGATTTCCATGCTAGCAGACCCTGTGTGCCTGAGCTGGCTGAGAGAAAGTCCACTGAAACTTCACATTTATTGTTTCATTTGAAGACAGAATTTCTCTGAAAAAAAGGTACGGGAGAAACTTTATCAGAGTCACAGAGCTACCTTACGTCAATATGTGAATATTTCTTAGAGATTTTTAAAGGTTATTTCCTGTCTGAATACTGTAAAGAAATAATGCTTTGGACTATAAATTTAATTTGTGTTTTACTGTATTGGCCTTTACTGGGACTGGTTCTATGTACTGTTTTTGCTAGCTATTTTATATGATTTATGAGCATTTGCTCAAAATACAGTTTGCTGCAAGTAAGGAGATGGCATATAGAGCCATGTGCATGAGAATCTATTGATAAGGCAGGAAGAGATGGTGCTGGAGGAAGGGTGTAGAGTAGGGGAAGAGGCAATATGGGGAGGTAGCAGAGCAGGCTGTTCAGCACCTGGGCTGATGCTTTTCAGTTTGTTGGCTGCAGAGGAGCCTTGCTTTTGTAAGAATTGTGTTCATCCTCCTTTCCCACACCCACACACCTTGATTGCTGGCTTTGGGATTCAAAGTCTCACGGCGTCACAGAGCAACTCCATCCCACAGCTTGGCAATTTTGGAGGTTGACTCCAAAAAGTTTCATTTCAGTCTCTGAGATCAGAGAACAAAAAGGCGTTTCAGGAGGACATTGTTTGGGAGCAGAGGGAATCCTTGTTCTCCTTTCGAAGCTCTGGCTGGTTGTGAATGCCAGAAGTAGAGTGTTCTTGTGCTTTCTCTACGAACTCTCTAGCTCCTCCCCAGTACAACTTTTAAGTTTCAGTTTCCAAGTTGGACAGCTTTCCAACCACTCTGCCCCCAGCCTGTAGCTCTGCATGGTATTGTTTTGACCCCAGTGCAAGACCCAGCACTTGGCCTTGTTGAACCTCATAGCACTGGCCTCGGCCTGTCAATCCAGCCTGTCCAGATCCCTCTGCAGACCCCTCCGACCCTCCAGCAGGTGAACACTTCCACCCAACCTGGTGTGGTCTGCAAACTGACAGGGTGTCCTCAGTCCCTGTGCTCTTTGCTAACTTCCAGTACCTCAAGGGTTTTTGTTTGGGGATCTTGGGGAGACTGAAAGACAGACGGAAGGGAGGTCGTTCTCTGCTTAAAAAGTCAGCAGCCATTGCTTATCCATATTACCTGAATACCTTCCTTTTTCAGTAACTTAGATGCAAGGAAAAGCAGTGCTTTTTCTTTCCCATGTTGGAACAATTGCTGGAAAAGAAGACTTTTTCAGCAGGACATTTTGTAAAAACACACAACTTGTTCACATCCTTAATCAAAGTTTTTGCTTGAGACTTGCTGGCTGCTGATGCTCGGACAGGCTGCAGGTATTCCCCAGAGACGGAGAAGCCACTGGATTGACAATGATGCAACAAGCTGCAGAAACTAAGCAAATCAGATTTTAGCATGATCTAGCCCTTTCAGTAGGAGTTAAGTGATCAAAAATCTTGCATTCTGGCCTGTGAAGTGGAAATGAACAGATTCAGTATTCCAGGTGAGTGGCAACAGGAATGCTTCACTTTAATCTGAAACTCGATGTTAGAAAGCGTGGGAGAGCTCTGCTGTCAGATTAACTCCGTTCTCATGCACTTTTCCCTGCACTGAACTGCAACCAAACATACACGGATCAGAAGTCAAATGCTCCATTAATTTAACCACACGTTGGATTTAATGGCATATGGTAATGCATTATTGATTGTACATCTTAAAAATGAAAATCTCTATGCTAATAACACCTCACATCAGTGAAGGTAGTATGAAAAATGCAGTGGATTAATAAATGACTTCGACTACAAGTAAGAGCTGTTGCCATGCTTTTCCTTGTAAAGATTGAAGTTTTGGATGTGTTTTAGTTGGGAGTGTTTATATATTCTGTCACAAGGAAACGTGCAGTAGCAATAGTTATGTTGTATTTCTCAGTATAAAATATTAAAAAGCAACAATGGTTTGAAAACAGTTCTACAGGCAGTTATATTCAACAGCTGGTACCAACAAATGGCACAGTCCTCCCTGAAAGCACAGCATGGTTGACTTTTACTGTTCCTTTACTGTGGAGTCTTAATAGCTGGCTGCAAAGCCCTTCTGAATTCAT
This sequence comes from Gymnorhina tibicen, assembly GCA_013399875.1. Taxonomy (NCBI): domain Eukaryota; kingdom Metazoa; phylum Chordata; class Aves; order Passeriformes; family Artamidae; genus Gymnorhina; species Gymnorhina tibicen. The sequence goes on along the minus strand of VXAZ01010408.1, from coordinate 1,518,593 downwards.
GCATTTGAAGAACTTCTGTGAGTTTTTTCAATGCATACTTCCAGCTGATGAGGGGTTTTTTTGTAGTAGTTACTGAAAGAGCCTAGCCTTATTTATCAGCTGTTGGATATGACCCAGAAAACTCTATTTTTACCTACTTGAAATTATGCTGTAATTTTGAGGGAGGAAATAAAAAAGTTATTTTTTTTCTCACCAAACAAGGATTTAAAAAAGGGTGCTTGCTCAGCCAGGGAATCTTGCAGATATATTCTATTTCTGTGCAAGCTCTTCCTCATCCACATTTTTGACATTTCTTCATACACTTTTTGCTGTGCTATACACTGAACCCTTAAATGACTCTCAGTGCCGTACAGTCTAAGCTCTTTTTAGTACTTCACTAACATGAGCAGCTAGTTTCTCTGGTCTCTCAGGAAAATGCTTGTTTTGATCTGTCTTTGGCTTTGAGTTGTTTGTGGACACTGCTTTACACTTACGGCAGAGTAGTGGGCTTGGGTTCAGAGCAGGAGGTCCAGGCTGGTCCTCACATCCTAAGGCTTTGTCTCACACTTCCCACTACCACAGCCTCTTGTGAGGCTGTCATCAGCTTGGAGAAGCTCTGCCCTGTGGCATAGAGTTTGTTAAGCCTGAGCAGAGAAGCTTCTGCTATAATCCTCATTCTGGAGTTTTTTAATTCTTTTAGATATATTTGGTCTCAGTCTTGGAAAAACTTGAGTTTAGGACCAAGGCTGCAAGTGTGACTGTCATTATGAGGAAACCAGAATGGAAAGCCAGAAGAGGTAGCCAGATTGACAGAAGGATGTTGTGGTAGTAGGGATTTTGTAAATGCCACCTCTGACTGTTGCAATCTAATCTGATCAAGCTGTAAATAATTGTTTTCTTCCAGGATGGGTTGAGGTCTCTAGTTGGCAACAGACTCTACAGCTGACACAATACAGGGCAGAAGTTGTTATTACTTAGAAGATCCCTAAACTAAGAACTGCAACAGTAGGTTGTGGGTGCATACCTTTAATTTGGCCAGGTTTGTGACTTAGTTGTGCTCTGAGTCAGCTTCAGCATCTGTTAATCGTCTTTGTGTTGCCTCTGTCAAGCACAAGGTTATCTGTGAAGGGGAGAGAGGAATTGCCTGTTCACCACTGAAGCTGTGGCTACTCTCAGAAGATCTGACAGTGCTTCTGAAGACACTGGATCAGAGGAGTGCAAGGCCATGGTAGTGGATGAATTTTCCCCAGAGGGGGTTTTCTCACACCTTCCCTCAGGCTGTGCATAAGGGAGGGCCATGCTGGAGAGGGACAACTGTTGCCTCATCAGTGCCTCTGGAGCTGAGGCTCTTTTCTTTGTCCCAGCCTGAATCTAGACTGGATTAGTTATCCCGTGAGAAGTTTAGAGGTAGCTATGACTGATAACATGTCTGGTGTACCCGGGGAGGGCTTTGGTAGTGGCACGCTGCAGTACTTCTCAAAAGGAAGTAGAACGTATTTCCTAATGAAAATTTCCTAATTCACGCATCTGTGGCATCATCTCTTGTCCTGGCCAGTTCCTTGTGGCAGGTCAAGAGGCATCATGGGGCCCGAAGGAAGGTTGGTTGGGCGACAACAGCGTATCTAAGGACTGGGAGAAGCAATTTGTTTCATCCCGTTGGGATGCAGTGCCCCCTCGAGCCTGGAGCACCGAGGTTGCCCGTGGGTGGGAGGGAGCACTGGGTGCCGGTGCGTGGCAGGTGGGGGGTGCCCTGCCCTGGGAGGGGACAGGCTGCTGCAGTGACTGCGTTACCTTAGCACCGCGCATGGAGAGAACCAGTGCAGGGGCTCGGCAGGAGCACAGCCTGATTCCTCATCAGAGCAAGTTGGGAGGTGCTGCTTTGTCTTACTCTTGGGAGCACCTGCCTCTGCAAAGCCATCCTGCTCCCCTCCAAGATAAACAGGTGCTTGGGAATGACCACCTACACTACTGAGAAAGTATTGGTAGCTTGTAAATGGAGATAATTGCTGTCCAGACATGAGAGGACAATGTCAACAGTGCCCTTCTGGCACTGGAAAGGTATCACTGTCTCCATCAGGTGTTTTATGGACTCATAAGCTCTGGAACAAGCAGGTCCCGTGAGCTCCCACACTGTGAGCCCCTGGAGCAGGAATCTGCTTGACGGTTTATCCTCTTCTGCCATGTCTAGTCTCGTATTTTCTTTAATTTTCCTTACAGTACTTTCTTTGTTTTGAACTGACTCAGATTCCTTCTTTTGTGAGCTGTTTTGCTGCTGCTGTGATCTTTCTAAGAGATAGCAAATACTTTGTTTACTGTAAGCTCTTGTGCAGTAATTCATGTGGTTACACCGTGAAACAGAGAAGTCCTTCTGGAGCTTGTTTCCACACCCACCCATTCATCTGTGCCCTTCTCCCCATTTTCAGTACACGGCTTCAGCATGTCACGTTGGCATGATGTCATACAAAGCCAGCAGATTTGTCATTAAAAGCCTTGTCATCAGTAGATGACTGTTTGTATTTTCTGCCTGCCTCAAACTGTTTTATACTTACTAACCCAGTAATTAAAACTGCGCTGCCTTTGAAACAGGTTGGTTTCACTGCCCCACCTTTTCCTTAGGCAATTACAAGACGGTGCCAATGTGGAGGGGCGTATTCATTAGCCTGGATGAGACTTGGCTCCCCCCGCCGCTCCCCACACGGGCGGTAGCCCAACACTGGGCAGCCTTAGGAGACCATGAATTTGGATACTTGTGGCTCACCTCTTAAGGGACTTGTGTAAGAAGGATGCAGAAAGAGGGAATTGCCTCAAAATGGCTGATAAAATGCTCTTTGTGCAGCTTCATTTGACCCTGAACAGAACGATGTCAGGGTTTTCTTATCATGTAAAGTGATGCCGTTCTTCTGGGCCGCTGGATTGCTCGACTGCTTTTGATTGTCTTTCGGTAATTGGATAGCTGTGCTGTGTAACCTGTGCTGAAGGAATCAGGGCTGTTTATTCAGCAAACAGATGCCCTGCTTTGTGGTGTGCTTACAGTGTTACTGGCTTGCGTCTTCCATTCGTTAATATTGCCGACTACCCCGGCTATCGCCCTTGCAGTGATAATTTTGCGTTTGCTAATGCGTTTCGGTGTCTCAAAGGGAGATTTGGAAGCTTGCAAAATTTGCAAAGTAATTCTATTGATCCATCAAGTACGCGTCTGTCAGTAGACAAGGGTTATCCCTGCAACATCCTGTGTTACAGTGTATCAAACCACTACATCTGAGCAGGATCAGCTCAGCAGTGGTGACGTGAACTGGGTGTGATCCCAGCCTGCCTCACCAAACGGGTAAGGAACATGCGAAATAGCATTTGGTACGTGTATCCTGCTCCTGTGCAATGCCGACCACAGTCAAACACATTTATCAGAGATCTTGCTGCCCTCAATCCATTTCCTGGCTTGTCCCTAGCACCACACACTCCTGAGTGGTTTCAGATAGCTGGCAAAACTGAAAACAAAGCAGCTTTGTGTTTTAATCATCCCTACCGAGACCCTAAAATTGATGTTGGGCTGGAAGTTCCTCAGCTGATGCAGGCTGGTGGCAGCCAGAGGCCCAGATAAGCCATTTCCAGCCCTGTGTGGGGATAAGGCCCAATATCTCGCTTGAAAGGAGTTGAGAACACCCCTTCCATGGGGCAGTGGTTTTGATAGATTGTAAGAGATTTAACCTCGCAGCTGTTGCTGTAATGTATAGAAAAGCTACTTTTTCCTATTTTCAAATTATATTTGGTATCATTTTTTAACTCTCCCTCAGCAGTCTGAACAATTGGACTCGTGATAGTAAGCAGGCCTGGCTTTTATAGGAAGAAGAATGTGACAAATAACTCCCATAAACGTGTTTACAGTTTGCACTATCATTTCTAAAATACCATTTCCTGTGTTGACACGGAGGAAATTCACAGTGGTAGGGGGAAGGTTTTACAGGTGTCAAGTCAGGATATGACCCCCCAAAACACAACTGCTTGGCTGCAAGACCAGTGAGTGGTCTTGTACAATGTTTGTGCTGGTAGCAATCTGATATTCAGCTCCTCCAACTTTTCTGTCCTGTGAGAGATTACAAGTTTACAGCAAAATCCTGGGGGTAATCCTGCAAGATTCAGCTGTCAACAGCTGTGCTCACCACAGACTCCTCTGCAGGCCTTTTTTGCAAGCAGCTGTTATCTACACACCATTCCATGCTGGGGCTGATCCGTGCTTCTTGTAAGACGTAAATTGCAATTGCCTCTGTGTCCCTTATCATCACTTGATATTTTGAGTGATGCAGAAAATAAGGACACACCGAGGGGTATGTCTTTCACAGCAGCATCCTCAGGAAAGGTAGTTTTCTGGGGAGCTTGGGAACAAGCCATGTAATTGTAGCTGCTCTGAAGGAGGTCTCAGCTCCAGTTTGGGGCTGTGGGAAGGGCTTCTTACCTTAGCTTTTCCCTGAAAGATGAGAAATGTGTGGCACAAAAGAGCTGTGTGAGAGCAGGGGTTAGATTTCTGTCACCTCAGAAAGAAGATTAGCAAAGGGAGCTGTCAAGTGAGAGGAGATATCCTCTGCCCATGCTGTCATGCTAGATGCCAGAGGGACATTCCTGTCTCCTCGGTGACTACTGCTAGCAAGACCTCAGCCTGGTTGTGGATTTTCCAAGTTTCACTTTGTAACTGCAAAACCCACTCGTTTGTTCTTTTCTCTCTTTTTGTTTCCGTCTCCTTTCCTCCTGCTTCTCTCCTCTATTGCTGCTTCCCTCTGTCATTTCTGCTACTGCTGCTGTAGTCCATGGAGGCAGTTAGAGCTTGCAGTGTCCCAAAAAATCCTTTTGTGCCTGGGTTTTGCTTGCTCTAACCTAATGCCTACCTTCTGAAAGTACCTGAAACCCAGAAATAAAAACTGGTTTTGATGGTATGCAGTTGAAAGCAGATTCATAGCCTGTTCTAATGTGCACTGAAGGCACACTGGCTATCCTCGAATAAAACCAAATGCTGACAAACTCACTTTCTTGAATAAGAGTATCCTCGTATTGGCCTGGAATAGGAGGTTGGCTGTTACTGACAAGCTCCATGTGCAGACAAGTTAGTACAGCGAGCAAGGGCTGAAAGGAGCCGAGGCATGACTGAGCCTCATAATTATACCTAGATTAGACTTTTGCCTGAGGGCAAGGCACGGCAAGAACAGCTCTGAACTCCTATCGTCGCCTGTAGTGTTTGAACACAGACACATCCCTCGCTGTCCCGGTGAAGTCAGCAGCGCCAAGCCCGGCTGGAACAAAGCCCCGTTATCTCTACAGGAGTGCTGCTGACAGGGCAGGCGTGGGCTTGTTCTGGGCTGTGCTCTGCAGTGTGACCAGCTCAGGTTTTCTCCAAAGCCACTCTTTTCCAGCAGGGTTTTGGGGGGCTGCCAGACCCACACAATATGGGGGAGACCTGGAGTGGTTGAGGGTCCCCATTCATGATGGTACGGGTACACCTTGGACCACCTCTGGAGAAGGTGCTTGTCCTCCCCTTGAGCTAAAGCCCAAGATGCTCTGATCTTGGTCCCATTGCATGTCCCCTGAAGCTACCACAGAACTAACAGCAGGTGAACTCCAGCCTCTGGGTGTCTGAGGTGTCATCAGAGACCAGCTGTCAGATTTCCTCAGGCATCTCATCACACAGTGATGTGAGCTGGGACTGCGGCCTCCTGGAGTCACACTGCTGCTCAAACACCGGTGCTGCCTCTGTGTTTGATTGACAAGCGATCAAGCAAGTCCTTGCTTGGTAGATGCGGGCGTGCCAGCACTGCTTGCTGGAGTTTTGGTGGTTTCAAGCTCCAGGCATGCATGGAAACTGGGCTGTACCAGTATCAGTGCTAGCCCAGGAAACCTGCTGTGGCTCTGAGTATGAAGGATGCACCTTTTCTCTACTGCTGTCATTTGCCACAATAGGTTTGGGGCTTGTGTGCAGTTAAGAGGGAGAAGACTGTGCACTGCATGAACTTTGCATGGCTGGCTGTGCTTGTCGGTGTCCAGCACAGCGTGGGGTGTGGCTACTGAGGATCATCACGTGGTGGTAACCTGTGCCCTCTGCTCAGCTGATGAGTGCCCAGTGTTGTCACCTGGGCTCTGTAATGACTTGGTCTTGCAGGGGGTGAATGGTGTGGGCACAGTGCTGTATTTAGCTTTGGAGTCTAGAAAAGGCTTGAGCCAAGAGTGCTAGCACAGCAGAGGCAGCTTTGCTGCTGGGTGTTTGTAATCAGTGTCTCTCTGTTGTACTCAGTGAAGTCAAGGTTACATGGTGTAATTTCTACTGGTCTGTGGCTCATCACAAACTGCTAATTTTGATTGAACAGTCACTCCAGTGCAGCAGACTGGTTGTGTACCTGTGGATCAGACACTGTGAAGGACTCTCTGGTCTCTCTCCTGTCTACGGGCAGAGATCATTGCAGACGGGAAGAGATTTCTTGCACAAATGCTGGTTTCAGGTTTGCTTTTAGCTATGTGCTAAGCCTCCACAAGACTCTGGACAAAGTTAACTGGGTGATACTTAGCTCAGTGCATTCTTTGTAAAATCTTGTGCAAACCAGAAAAGATTGTCAATGGTAATCATGGTGATTAGATTAGATCACTTCAGGGTTTCAGCCTCCCCAGAGTAAACATCTGTTTTCAATACCCTAAATAGCAAGGTGCTGCACTATAGGCAAACTGGGCCTTAATCCAAGGGACTGACATTATTTGCTGTTTTTTTCTGTGTATCTTCCTTTGCTTTTCAGTCTATACCATGTTGTACTTTTGTGTGTACCCTTCTTTTGTTTCTTTTCAGCCATGTAGGAGTATACACTGGTTGCTCAGTATTGAGTGCTTCTGTTGCTTGCTATTGAATGCTGGTGCTGGTGTCATTCCAGTTAAGCTCTATGTACCTTTTGTCTCTGAAAATCAATGGAGAGCAAATTTTAAAAGAACTAGTTTTCATGGTACCTTTCATTTAAAAAAAAAGTAATTCCATTTATGTTTGCTCGTGATGAGAGAGGTTTCTCAGGAGCTCGATCTGGGAGACAAAATACAGTTTGTGCTTTTAGTAAACATCAGGAACCTTTTTTTCCTGTAGAAAACCTTGAATGCTTCATAGTCACTCTCATCTAAATGATATTTGCAAAAAAAATGCTGGCTTTTTTTTTGTTTCCAGCAGATGTTGCCTTGTGCTACAGTCTTGATTTGCAAACAAGTCAAGGGTCCTGAGAATTCTCTTGAGATCTTAGATAGACATATGCAAGATTAGCTACCACAGGCCATGTTCGTGCTGCAGGTGTGGCAGTAGAGGTAGAAGGAAGCACCTGAGGTGACCTATTGCTAGTATCTTCCTGTGAGGAGTGAGGGCTACAGTTCCAGATGTGCAGTGATAGCAGGAAAAATCAGATTGCAGCAAGTTCAGACTGCTCTGGGACTTGGGAAGATGCTAAGGTATTGTTTGTTTAAAAACTGCAGTGAGCTGGGAGCCTTGCAGAATCGGATTTGCTAAAGAAGAAGTTTGCTTAAGGTTCCTTAAAACGGAAAAAAAAGAAACATATTGAAAATAATTGAGTTTCTGGTGCTTTAAAAGCTTCTTAATGTTCCTCAAGTTCTTTTTTTCTGCGAAAGTATGTTCTTTTGATTGCAGTTCAGGCTTAGCAGAGTACAGTACATCTTGCCACAGAATGAGTAAATGAGCTCAGTTCTGCAGCTGCTATTGAATGATGATGTTGGAGCATGCCTTGGCTTATCAGTGAAGGCTGCCTAATGTATTCCACCCAGCCTACCTGAGCGTGCTCTGCAGCGGCAAACCCAATTAACTATTTTTCTACCTGCTGTATGAATGGTTTTAGCAGTTAAGGGGGTGCTTTGTTTCACAATATTGTGGTAAGCTGTGCCAGAGCATGCACTGGCCATTTCTCAGATGCCTCTGTTGCTCTCTACAGCCCAGAAAATGCACCAGGAGCTTGCCACGGCACAGCCTGGCCAGGCGGCTCATGAGCAGAGTGTGGCTCATTAGCTTTACATTCATTAGTTTCTAAAAGCCTTCGGAATCAGATTTGGAGGCATGAGTAAGAAATTTACAGTCTATCCTACCAATGTGACAGAATGTTGCTAGTCAAAAAAAAAAAGATAAAATGGGCCTCTCTGGACCTTTCTGAGGGGTTTTATTGTTTAGCTGTTGTTTTTCAAGATGCCTCAAACTATTTGGCTTTGTGTTTGTCTGTTATCTTCAACTCGGTCCTCCCACAAAAAGTCAAATACCTGCTTTTACTGAATTATTAACAACAGTGGATGGAGCTTATGTATCAATGAAAATTATGGACGTTTCCCAAGGTAATTGATTTAAATGGAGTTAAATTTAGTGGAAGCTTCTATTGGTGTAATGAATGCTCATTATAGAGCCTAATGTGCTTTAAGGGCTTGATAACCTTCTCAGTAGGGAAGTCAGGCTGCTGTTTTCCAGCAGGGGCACAGATGCTTTACCGTGGCACTGCTGTCACTGCAACTGTATCCCATTGCTACACTGGAGCGTTTCTCTTTAACCTTGTGTGTTTTTTCCTCTTGCAGAAGATCACCTCCCAGCTGGCTTCCCAACCATTGACATGGGCCCGCAGCTGAAGGTGGTGGAGAAGGCCCGCACAGCCACAATGCTCTGTGCTGCCAGTGGTAACCCTGATCCCGAAATCTCCTGGTTCAAGGACTTCCTGCCCGTCGACACTGCAACCAGCAATGGGCGAATCAAGCAACTCCGCTCGGGTAAGGTAGCAAAGCAAGTAAGCCTTCCCAGCCTCCTCACTCTTCCTCCCTTTTCTCTTTACATGCTGCTGTTATTTTCTTCCTGAAATGCAATTCTAAACCCAAATGTCAATTTGCTCTGAGCTTGTTTCTTTTACAATGTAAAAACAGTTTTTGGAGCTGATCCTCTCTGGCAGGATATCGTGGCTTGTTAAAAGGAGACATTAGAGTGGACATGCCTTTTGGAACATCACCTGGATATCTTCTTCGGTAGACCGTCTTGATATTGCCCCAAATCCTTGGTAGGCTCAGACATTTCACTGCCAACTCAGTGGGTCTCAGGTATTTTTTAATAGGAGCACAGTGCAAATCAGGATAATGAGATAATGGTTGAGATGTTACAATCAGTGGTCATATGCAACTTTACTCCTTGTACAGACTCTGCAAGGCAGTGCTCTGTTTTCCGTTGAGCTCGTTACCGTCCTTACTGTGTGACACCTCAAGAATAAAGAAAAATCCAAAAAGCAGCAATTCCGTGGATTTCAAAGGAAGGTGGACACAATTTTGAAATACAGCATTTCTTGCTGATTCTTTTGTTTGACAAGCCAAATACTGGCTTTTGAAATACAGATGGTTATTTCTTGGGGGTGGCTAAGAATGCACTCATTTTAGCAAGGAATTCTTGTTTTTCTACTGCATTGTTCCGTTTCCCAGGACTGTAAGGCCCATTAGAGAATTAAAGTAAATAAAACATTGCTTTATTCACTGATGAAGGGGAGCTCCCCAGTGTGAATTAGAGTGGCTGTTTAACATTGCACAGCACGACTACACAGCAGCTTTGGTCTGGGGGAAAAAGCCCCCAGTACCCTACACAAAGTACAGAAGGGACCAGAGCTGGAACAACTTTGGTCTAAAGAGGTCTCATGCTTAAATATGAGGCAGACTGCCTTGCCTTGCCGTGATTATCTCTGGGCACTTAAAAGCCATTTGTTATGAGTGCTGCTGCCAGGGCATCACCATCTTCTTCTTACTAAGGTGAATGTCTTGAAATATTTCCCCATAGCAGGAGCCTTCCGCATACATCTGATGATGCTTGGATGATAAGAAGTAGGTTTGTACTTGGAGGAGTGGGTAAGTGAGACATCACTCTCAGCAAAAATAGAACTCAGCCTGACAGTCCTGATCCCACCTTGATGTACCAGTGAACACTAATTATACTAATGCATTTATAGGTTATGAAATTTCCCAGTGACCTTTAGCTTATCTCCCCCACAACATGGTTTAATCTTGATCTGTTTGTGCTGGAAGAAAATATCACACTTGTTAGTTATTCTGAGAAGCTTTAGGAAGCAGCAATAGGAAAGTGCACATGGATGTGTTTCACTTCGTAGCTGACTAAATCAGCATCAGAAATTACCATAAATGAGCAGCAAGGCAGCCTCTGATGCACTTGCTGTACGTTCTCCAGCCTCCTTTTCACAGGCACTTGGCTGCCTCTCTACCAGCTGCTTCACAACTTTGGTGAGTGGTGAGATAGAAAGTTTAAAAACAAACTAGTAAAGCCTGTCACAGTGTCCAAGTTTTGATTCCTATTTGCTGTTCTTGAGCAACATCTCAATTGAATATTTCACCTGGGATTCAAACTCTAGAGCTGGCTGCTTGCTGAAGACACAGTAATTACCAAGGGAGGTGTCAAGGGAACCTTTTAGAAATCAATGAGCAGCACACATCCTCAGACTCACAAAAGAAATTGATTAGCTCTCTAATGTAGTATGGGAGGTTTCTACAGTTCAGTGCAAGAGACTTCCAAATGTGAGTTTGAAGTTTTGTTTTCAGGGATCTGGTGATACGATGCAAGATTCACCAAGGCTCTGCTCCACCCTGGCATGAGTGGGGAGCATGAAGCTTGCAGCTTCTCATGGGCCAGAGATTCAACCCCTGCTTGCATTTCTGGCTTTTTCCTGTATTTGTAGCAGACATAAAGTAGGGCCTGCACTTGGAAGTGCCTGAGCCCACTTGGGTGACTGCAGCACCCAGTATGAGCAATGCGATGGCTTGGGCAGTTTCCCATTCATTCTGCAAGGTGCTAATTGAGCTCTCCAACACTACACCATAGTTGGGCAGAGTTGCTTTTCAAAGAAAAGAGTATTTAAATAGATACCTCATTATATGGTAGAGTTTAATAGTTTGCAAAGTCTCTGCTCCATTAAGATCTTATCTTATAGTCAGCCTGGCATATCTGCATGAATGTCAGTTTATACTATCTCAATCTAAATATATGCTCATTTAATTTCGTTTAATTAAAACCCAATAAAAGTGAGACAGATGTAATATAGTTAAAATAGCTACAGCACATTGTGAGCCCAATACTGTGTATATGTGTCCGACCTTCAATGAGTACATCATATATTAGTATTCAGATGTACGAAATATAGGTCACAAAGGTCAAAGCAGCTTTGGAGTCTGACTTAGAGAGGGGGTTGAGGGATGATCTTGTTTCTTCAGGCTCCTAGTATGGAATAAATAGAGGTAAAGAAGCAGCATGTTTGGGAAAGGTGCTCTCTTCTGACACTCACAGTTATGTGGGCTGGCAGTGCTCTGGGGGCTTCAGGCAGGTCTTTGAACTTGCATGCAGTCAGATCATGTGCCCCAGGGGGCTCTGAACATAAGTTCAGATCGGGTGCCCCAGGGGGCTCTGAACAACAGTTTCTAGAGTTCTGTTCATCTTCTGTCAAGGTACTAGAATTTGTGGTTTAAGACATCCAAGCCATCATTAGGCTTTTTTTACACCCGAGAAAAGTGGTGTCTTTGTCAGGAGCAAATGGACAGTTTATAAATCTGCCTTGTATCCTACTCTACCTCATTTAGTATTACATTTATACGTGCGTATATTTGTTTTTCCTATTACGCCTTCTGACAGCATAACTCTATATTTGGAGGGCTTTTGTAACTCTTTCTCACCCTTACTTGGGTTTTTCTGCCTAAGTAAAGCTTAATTCTATTTTAAGCCCAATTCTTGGGTAGTTTTGCCAGTAAATGTTAGGCTAATAGCTATAGAGATGAGAACACAAATAAATACAGGGTTTGATCTCTGTTATCGCAGATCAAGGCAAAAGCAAGGTCTCTGACTCATGCTGGTTGTAGCAAAATTCTCCCTTGTTCATCTTGCTAATACTTCCCACCTCTTGTGGAGAGGCTGCTTTTCTGCAAGTGCAGTGACTCAGGACAACTCCCTGTTCTCCCCCAGGGGTGTGTAGCTTCACCCAGTGCCTCTCAGGCGGTGACACAGGATCTAAGGCCAGCTCTGGGCTGGGAAACCTCCCCAGCATGCTAACACATTTAAAACCTGTTTGGCTAAACTGATTTTAAAACTGTCCGGGCATTGTAGTATTGCAGGTGATACACACATGCGTTCTGGCAGCCAGAGTCAGTGCTGCACTTCTAACCATGTTTTAAAATCAGTTAATGATGTGGTGGAAACTCTCTCACTATAGATCAGGTTGTGCTGGTGCTTCACAGTTCTATACAGATTCTTGGATCAGAAGCTCCTGAGGACTTCAAAGCAGTTCAGTTGGAATTCATATTCTCAAAGCTCTTGAATGTCTCCCGTGAGTTTCATAGCTGAAGAATTGCTCTTCCACCTTGCTCTTCAGAAAACTTCTGAACAAAACGTCAAGTTAGAATAAATAGCTATTCTGACTGTTAACGTAGATCTTTGCCATGTAAGGAAAGTCCAGAAATTCAGAAAGTATTATCTTTCATCTGATAGAGAACTTGGTGTTACAAAAGGTATCATTCTCTGTTAATCACTTTCAATTAACTGAGTTACAGAACCATGCCCTAGATCCTAGTGTGGCTTTCAGGCAATTAACTGCAAGTAAAGTATTAGACAGGACTCTGCAGGTGACTTCAGTCACTCTCTGGAAAAGTGAAGGTGCTTCTAACAAAGAAGCAGTGGGAGCTGGCTCACCATATCACCTTGCTGCATTTGGGCTCTCAGAGTTACCAGCAGCATTTTCATTTAGGCTTGATCCTATCAGTAGAAGCACTACTTGCTTGGAAACAAAAGGAATACCCAACATGCAAAAAGAGGTGGTGCCTCTTTATCCCAGTGAAGTGGCCATGATGTCCATATCCTGCTTCACTGGCAATACCCAGCAGTCAGCAACCAGCAGATGTTCAGCTCCTAGCAAGGAACAGCTTTGAGTCCAGACATTAGATAGGCATCGACTTGGAACGAGATGTAAGGACAGCCTAAAAGAATGGAGATTGGGTACTATTATCCAAAAGGGTCAGGGAACCCACACAAGGATGGATGCTGTCTCAGAAAGGACTGACTGGAAAAGGGCCAGCAACAGCCAGTTGACAGCTGAAGTTTTGTCTCCTGGAAGAACCAAAACTGCACACCTGGGTCTTGCTGTGTGAGGTGCACAGTTGAATACATTCAGACTCCCTGTGGCATCGGGTGGCCAGTAGTCTTTCCCCTAAACCTGTGCTAGGAAGTAGCCAGAAGCACTGTCAGAGTTCTCTGGGATTCAGTGTTGCACTGCCCTAGTGCTCACTTGCAGCTAGCATGAGCCTTGGTTTCTCTGCTGATGTTGCTTTGGAGTGATTTTTTGGTGGTTTAGGTTCCTACAAGGAAGTGGTATGTTGGTAAGCCTGGGGTGAGTGTGTCAGCAGAGTGAAGTCCCTTCTCCAGCAGAACTCCACACTGGGAAGTACTGGCACAAATAACCCCAGGGGGTTTTCCAGTGTGTCATCCCATGTTTTTGCTTGCTTGGGTGTCTGACTGGGTGCTTCCAGTACACAGACAGTGTCAGGGCCAGCATTTATTCCTGACTGAGGTGAATGTATGGGGTGTTACTCAGTATCGGTTATCATGAAGAGGAAATAAACTCTCCTTCCTTATGAGTGTTTCAAACCTTTCAAACACAAGGAATTGGGTTTGAAGTTTGATCTTGGGGTTCCCTTTGCATAAAGCGGCCTGGTGATCACAGGGCACAAGTTGGCCTCAGTAACCATTTGAGTGACGAGACCTCCATCACTTGATGGGCTCTCTTACATTGGCACTCTGTGGCCTGTATGCTGTGATTTGGTCCCTTTGAGGGACACCCTAAAAGGACAACAGCCAGAGATCAATGGTCATATGATGTGAAGGGTAAAGGGAAACTTCTTTTTGTTCCTTCTGGATGAGGAAATTTGGGATCCAACTGAAAAGCCTTGTGCATGCTCTGTAATGGTGTCCTCTGAGTGAAAAGTCAATGTCTTAACTTTGCAAAGGTGAGAGAGACACGGAACAAATGCTGCAGTAAATACAGTAAGCCTCTGTGTTGCTCCCACAAGGGTTGAATTGCATTCAGAAGCCAGGAGGATTGGGATTCAACTCATGAAAAAATAAGCTGGCCACATTTAACATTTTGGGGAATCTGCTTGAAGTATGTAGTTGCTTCTAGAGCTCTGTATAGACAATTGCATAATAGAGACAGGGTTGGGCCTCTACAGGGAGTAGATGTAAAGATTTCCTGCAAATCTTTTCAGTTCTAGAACAGAGCAACAAACCCTCTTTCAGCCAGATGAGAGATAAGGAAGTCGTGTTTTCAGCCCCTTGGGCTTGTGCTCAAAGTCATTGCATCATTCCCATGGGAGTGACACACTGTGGTGCTGCTTTTCTTAACTCTGAAAACTGTGGAACTGATGGGGCAGGGGACACGCAATGCACCAGAGGGGGAATGCCCTAGACCAAACAGAGCAAAAATATTGCTTGGCAAACTTTCCAAACAGGCAAAGAGAAATAACCCTGTTTTCCATGGCTGTGCTATTCCATGCAAGTATCTCTGGGTATAACAGTTCTGTTAAGGGTAGCAGTAGTTACTATTATAGATAAGTAAGCAGCAGATTTATTATTGCAAGAGAGAGATTACCCACAACTTCAGTCACTGCAAGATTTTTCCTGATGCTTCAGTCATCTCTGGATAGAAGACATCAGAAAGTATAACAAGACATAAAGTTAAAATGGGGTAATGTCATCTTGGCAGAGGAATATGCTAAAATGAGTAGTTTGAATTGCTGCTCCTGCTTCAAAAAAGGGACTCTGCCTAAAGGAAGGGTAGTTAGGAAAGAAAAAGAATAACTATAAATATTGTAATTACTTTTTAAGAGGCAAGTTAAATGTGCTTAAAATATGCCTTCTTTGTATTTACAGAAATTCTTTTCTGTCTTTCTTTCCCATTGGGTGATCATTGTTGTGGATAATGGAATGAGCTGTAAATCTGAGATACACGACACTCTTGTATGCATACTGGTATTTATTAATCAATACACTGAACATGATTTGACACACTGTGTCCTGTTTAACCCTATTTTTCTGTCTGTTTAAACTCCTCAGTTTTCTTTGGTAAGTGCTTGGTATTCAGATCCTACAAATCTGCATAAAACCAACACATACCATGAACTGCCTACAGATTCAATTTGCATGAATCTCTCCCTTATACTAACAGCCTTCATATGTGCAAATTAAGACCAAGGGGACAAAAGTGGGGATTAGAAGGGTTCCTTGCCAATTTGCCCATCTGGAGCTTCTCCATCATGCTTCAGTATTGATTGTACACTGAACTCAAGACACTGACCAGTGGAGCCTCCACTTGCTAAATACCTTGACCTCATAAAACGAACCTTTATAGATTGTTGCAACAGGATAATTTAACCTCACTCCCAGAGAAGCCCTCCTTATAAGATACTCTTCATTACAGCATGTAAAATTATCTCCAGTGCCTTATAAAGAGGGTAGGGATTCCTTTCATCTGCTGACATCCAAATTAGGCAGGAACAACAGAGGTCTGGCTAGCGTGCCATTGTTACATTACCGGAAACCACTTCATTTCGAAATATTTCTGTATGTAAAGTTAATTCTGCGTGACACCAATTTCTGTGCCAGAGGGAACCTGATGCAAGGGTTATGCGAATGTGGAGAATGACTCAAAACTGATTTATTACACTTTCCTCTTAGTTTAATGTCTTTAAGCAAGCAGATTTTGTCCCACTGGTCATTCTAACCTCAAAGCCAAATTGCACCGAGTGCCCGCAACCATGCGCTTTCCACCCCTCCTGCCCAGCACACTCCCAGTCACACAGCCCCAGGACACACCCTCCTTGTTCTGTATGAGGAATGAAGGGGCACTGCACCATCTCCCCAAGGTGTCCTCCATCTCAACTGCTTGAACAGTGGTGTGGGTGAATGCAAGTGGTGAGGCCAGCCAGCAGTGCCACCTCGGCAGCTTAGTTTGGCCCCTGTTCATGAGGGTGGGGACTTTATTGGCGAGATGCAGGGCTGGATGCTGCACTCCTGAAAGCAATAAGCTTTACTAACCTCCTGAGAGTGTCACTCTGACTTTTATTGCACATCAGTTACTTTTTGTTTAGTCCTGTCGCGCTAATACAAATTCTAGCTTTAAAACAACTTTCTGCTTTTTAGTTATAATTTTCTTCCTTTCCTCTTTGTACTAATGCTTCTCTCTAATCTTATTTGCATTCAAATTACCTCACCAGGTGGTACACCGATCAGAGGTAAGAATGCTGAAATGTGCCTCCAGTTGTCACGTCACTCCATCTCCTGTCTGCCTTGTCCCTTCTCCTCTGGTGTTTCTCATCTCCAGCTTTTACTCTCAGCCCTAACTCTGCCAGTGCTCTCGCTCATCTGCACTCTCCCACTAGTCTGTTTATTTCAGTTGGGTTGTAGCGTGATTTCTTGTAGACTCATCCATTGCAATTTTGCACTGTTGAAAGGGGGTTATTCAACGGAAAGTTTGCAAAAGTTTGGAATATGGTCCCAGGCCCTACCACAGGAGAGTTGACATCTCTTGCAGCTCCTGAAAGTCTCTGAACTTCCCACACAGCTGTGACCTCTGAGGTCTTGTGTCTCAGGGGTTTTAGATGGATTGCTTTGGTGTAAGTGTATGGAGGTAACATTTTCACAAGAGAAGAGTAAAATTCATCTGTGCTGCTGCTGATGGTCATGAAAATCTAATTGGACGGAGAAAAATTCTTGAAAGGTTGAGCAAATGTGACTCTGAGATAAGGAGCGCCTTTGTGTTCCACATGTTTCTCTTTCAAGTGTACTCACCCTCTAATGTGACAGCAGAGTGGAGAACCACTGACCTAGACCCCCCTTTCGGAGCTGAGCATGCCGATCTTGTTTTGCAGCATTAAGATTTGTTTTAAATAGACAAATCAGAAGCACAACTGGCTCTTTAAGCCTTCATTAATTAAAACCACCCCTGGTTTGACAGCCCAGCCCAGTCTGGTGTGCAGTCCCTGGCTAGTTTTCACAGCCTGTATGCACCCTTAATGACTTTCCAGTTGGAGTGTTGTTTTTTCTAGCCTAAACACTCAAAGCTGTCTCTTTAGATTAACTTTAGCATGTTAATCAGCGTTATGTGCTAAGGCCCTTCTCAATTCTCTTGTGATTTTGGTTACCCCTCTTGATTGACCTCTGGATTTCTTGACAGAATGACTTCTACCTATAAATCAACACAACTTCATTCGTTCAGATTTCCCCCTTCTCCCTTTTCCTCCCCCTTTTCCCCGAATCACTGCTGGAAGTTAATAATCTGACTCTTGGAACTGGTTCTGTTGCTGGGGGTTAATGTTTTCAGGCCCTGTCAAGCGATTTTAGAGTAAATGTGGATTGCTGTTTGATACATATTTGCATTAAGCTGCCTCTGTAGCAAATCTGGGTCAGGGAAAAAGACTGCAAACCTTACTTTTATGTGAATGGGCTTACCATATCTGTCATTCCTACCTTTGGAACGCTTGAGATTGACAGCTGTGATGTTACAAACTCCTTAAAACTATTTCTCCGTCTCCTATTTCTACTGCAAACGCTAAAATGCAGTGACAGATGGAATGCTAACTCGCCATCCGCTCTGAGCTCCCGGCCGAGCACGCTGAGTGTGCAGCCATCCCAGGGCCTCCCCGCACGCTTTGCTGCATGCCCGCCCCAGCTGATGACATTAGTGACTCAGCACCAGAACCACATGGATGCTCCATACGTCCTGCTTGGGAACCGATCGCATCTCTGTGAAAAGAACCATCCATCTCATAAAACATAAGTTTCCCGCACCCCCACCCCCTTCCCACCCCCGTTTGAGTCCTGATGAGGTATTCTAAGAGTGTTCTTGACATTATTTAAAATATATGTGTCCTGTTTGAATGTCAAAGATGACATTTCTGTGAGAGCAAACAGAAGCCACGTGCTGCTCTCTGGCTTCTCCTAGAGGATTTCTGTCAGCCTGATGCCTTTTATTTAAAATGGAGGTCATTGAATTTCTAAAGATAACGACAGATTAGATGAAAGTGCTTTTATGATGGTGAGGTTGTGTCCATGTAGAAGTGACTGTTCTGCCATGTTCTATACCCAGCTGCACTCTTGTTCCTCATTAAGGTAAGTTTGATGCTTTGGAATCCATTAATTTGGTCTGAAAGGAAGGGTGAAGTAATTATCCTTAATGAACCCTTTTGGTAATAATGTTGGGGGGGAAGGGGTGGTTTTGGTTTGATTTCATTGCTGCTGTGACTGTCGCTAGGAGTTGTGTGTCTGGAGTTCTTGGGATGGTATCCAAGACATTTCTGTCAGAGTGGCGGCAAACCCACCTGGAGGGAACAGCATGTGGTCAGACAGAGGATGACCTGAGATACTCTACCGTGCACCCCTCCAAACAGGAGGAGATTTTTATCTCTAAACAAACTCGTTTGACCTTACCCCCACATATTTGGTCCTTTCTGTCCAAGACATCTCTGGCTTCCCTGAAATGGGAGGAGCTCCCATCCATAATTCAGAATTTCCGTTTGTAGCTTCACTCTTTACCCCTCTGGGACTGTCCCAGATAGTAATTTAATCTTGAAATCCCTGTTTGTTCATCAGAAAGATATAGAGCTGGCAAATGCCTGTCAGATGAGGCAAGAGCTGGCTTCTTAAGGTGACCCACAGATAGTATCAGCAAATCCATGTTTAAGCAAGTTCTGCCCCATTTATATTTTGAAAGTAGAATGTAAGATGTTCATTTCCAGCATTTCTTTGCAATTTAACTCACTCAACTTTGTGAAACCTGGCTGCATTTTCCTGCCCTGGGCTGTAAGAGAGAGCAGAATGCAGCTGTATTTCTAGTGGGTGCTGGACTGAACAGGCACTAGGTCGGATACACATGAGGAGGTAAAGAAATATCATCATCTCAGGCATTATCCCTTTCCAGTCAGATTTATTTGTTACTTTTCTGTCACCACAGGAAATATCAGAGGTTCCTATACATAAGAGTATTTCTTCCCTGCAGACGTCAGCGTAGCAGAGGTCTGTCTGAATTAACTTTAGATCAGCTCACTTGGGTGTCAGAAGCTGTCTGGGAAGCCAGGTAAACACCCGCACCGACTTCTGTATAGCTGTAGCTAAACCTTTTCCAGTCCCAAGTGAACTGGTTTAAATATAGCTCCATTATTTCAACGCTATCCTGCGAGCTGGAGCATAAAGCTATCCAAAGAGATTAGAGGAAGCTAAAAGAATTTTGCTGTCTCTTTTTGAGTGTGTGTTTGTACATTTGGTTGTACTTTGTGTATTCTAGGACTTTTTTCCTGTTTCTTGAGCTTTTCCAGTCACCAAAAGAAAGCAAAAGAAGAACAATTTAAAAATGAGATCTGCTTGCAGGAGAAGTGCAGGGGGAGGCTGGGTGGGGTAATGCCTGGAAATGTTTGTAATGCCATGTTTCTTACTGTCACATTCAGATTGACTCATGTCCCTTTAGAAGCACACAGAGGTGTTACTGTGCTTTTGACAGTGCTGTAGTTTTGCTTCTGAGGCAGAGTCCCCTGAGATTCCCTGTACCTGCTAGTGAGAGATCAGAGCATCCTGAAACTCTGCTGTCTAAGATGAGGCCTCATGCTGCCGAGAATGTTGGGTCTCGTCTCCTCCCTCTCTGCCTGAGTCCAGCTCATGGCAACAGTCAGGTACTATCAGCAGCTGCCTCTGGTGCTCAGGAGAGTGATTTCTCAGCAGTGCTGCCATCCAGAACAGGCCCCTTGTATGCCAGTCCCTGTCCTCGCAGGCATAATAACCATAATGAACACTAACAATGAAAATATATTTGTAGATACCTTGTTTTGCATATTTGGCAATGCCGATAGCTGGTGGAGGCTAGGTGTAATCCTCTGTAACAGCTGGGAGATGCTGCTGTTATAAATTACCAAAGATAGTGAATGTGGGAAATGCTTATTTTCATTTTTAGTGACTCTCGCATGGTTTGGTGGTTTTTCACAGCTCCCACAGCAAGTGTTTGTTATCTCAGGCAGCAGCCAGGATGTCAAGAGTCCAACTCCCCCAC
This sequence comes from Gymnorhina tibicen, assembly GCA_013399875.1. NCBI lineage: Eukaryota > Metazoa > Chordata > Aves > Passeriformes > Artamidae > Gymnorhina > Gymnorhina tibicen. The sequence goes on along the minus strand of VXAZ01010408.1, from coordinate 1,498,506 downwards.
TGTCAGGGCTTCACATTGTTTCTTTGTCCACCATATTCACATTTACGAGTCCTTATTTGATCTGGGATTGTCTCTGACCGTGCTCCACAGCTCCCTGGATTTTTATAGAGAAATTCTCCTTCCCTAGGAGGGGATTTTTAGCAAAAGGGATTGGGACCCACACCTGAGCGCTTGTGGAAGAGGGAACTGGCTGAAGAGGGAGCTAGGAATACTGCTGGAGGAGAAGTCAGGCAGTATTTATGTGAAGGAAGCTGGTGGGAAGCAGGGGGAAAGAAAAGGGAGGGGTTTAGAGATAGCCATGTGCTGTAGTATGCAGGTGGGCAAAATTTACCTCTTTGCTGATAGGAAGGGCCCTGGTCAGGTAGCTGGGTTTATTACATCTGCATTGCAAGCCCTTTCCTTAGATGAGTGCTGTGTCTGCAGCCTGGTTTCTGTGACTCTTGGGTACTTACAAGAGCATTTAATTCCATGTCTGATTTTATACCCAGGACAAAAAATCAGTCCCCTCGTTGAGAGCCCAGAGGACTGAGGCTGTGAATGCCCTCACAGAGAAAAAGCTGTTCCCACTGCTGGGGATGGAGCTCCAACCTGAATTGATACAGAAGAGTGTTGCCCCAGGAGCTGTGGTGTTTGGCTCTGTGCGGTGCTCTCTGGGAGAAGAGGGCACAAGCACCCAATGAGCTACAGAGCAGGATTTCAGAGAGATCAATTTGTACGGCAGCTCAGAGCCTTTTACGTTTGGTTTGTCACCTGGAGAAGAGAGTGACAAGCCCTCCATGGCACAACACTACCCAGCACTGCCAAAAAGCGTCCCTTATCAGGATCTGCCTTCCCCGTGCTTTCTCTGTGCAGGGCACTTTTTAAATGCTTCTTTTAACCACTGTCACTGCAACTAATGATTCTGCCTGAGCACAAGTATATTTGAATAGATAAGTATCTTGGAAAGCTGCTAAAGGGGCTGCTGTCTGTACCTGAGTTAAAGAGCAAAAGAAAAGCTAGGAGAGGATGGGAGGGGCTGGCAAGGAGATACCAGCAGAGTAAAGAGGAATAAGGAATATAAAATAAGGAATGCTTGTCAGTCAGCAGGGCTGACTCCTGCCCTCAGCCCCAAAAAACTCTGCCTTGTCACCATTCTCCCTGGCACTGGAGAGTAGCCAGGGGTTTTTCTCAGGAGCTGTCAGCTTTCTGATAAGCTGAGATGTGTTATCAGGAGCAGGTCTGAGGCACAAGCAAGACTGACATGACATGGCAGCAGGGTGAGGAACTGTTCCCTTCTCCGCTGGAGCCCTGCTGCAGTTCAGGTGCAGAGGAGCAGTAGAGGTCGAGCGGTGCTCAGCAGGGACAGGTTTCACTCTGATGTGCACGTGCTGCTGCAGAGCCCCACGAGCTCCCAAACAAGCTGTTCACTGCTCCTCTGTGTACTTGTATCCATGTCCTGGTGGTAGATGGTCCTCGTGCATCCCCTGAAGCCCTGCTATCTAATTGCTTATCAGGACTGCCACACAAATGGGAGCAAGGCACCTGGCATGGGAGCACTGGAAGAGTCCGTGTGAGAAGTCTGCAGTAACATCCTATGTGAACAAGACCTCACTCAGCAACTTATGCAACATAAATCCCAAAATAATGAGTAAAAGTAAATCAGCCTTCCTAGCCCTGGTTTTCAGAGGCACAGAAGATTATGAGATGTTGACAGGGCTAGGAATAGAAATCAGATCCTTTGCACTTCTCGAGGCAAAGAATTCACCGCGCTTTTGAGCGTCTTTGGATGCAGCTTCAATGAATTTCAGGGAAAAATGCTGCTCAGAACTCAGCTCTTAACTTTCCTGTACTCCTTGTGTCCTGTCCAGCCTAGACATGGACCCTCCAAGAGATGATGTCTTTCTCTGGGATCACTGAACTAGGGCTGAGAGCATTTTGAAGGAAGTTTTTTTCCAAATCTCAGATGCGTTTTTGTCTCCAGCTTTCTGATTCCAGAAATGTCAGAGCTTCTTAACTTTATTCATAAATCTTTGTACTCTGAGACACCCTACACTTGCCTGGATCCATCACTTAGTTGTAGGTTGTCCTTCAAGAAAATCCCTACAGCCCTGCTGACTGCCATCAGTTTACCGTGATCCTTCCAGTTTCTGCTGGCTGTCAGCTATGCTGTGGGATCTGTATGTTTGTCTAATGATGATTTATTGCAGTACCTGTTTTCTTTCTGGTTCATTTGAGAGGTTTGTATTAACTTCCTCCTGCTCTGGGTTCCTGTCTTCCTCCTGACACACCATAATTTGAATAGTCGTGCCAACCCACACAAACCCAGAGTCCCTTGCCCAATGTCCCTGAGCAGTTTGTAGGCAGTTGCTGACATGTTGCATGTTTATAGTATGATTCTAGAAACTGGTCCATGTTGACAGGCAGTAACAGCATTTCTTTTGAAACTCCCCTCATTTTTCTTCATCCTATTTAAGTTTTTTTTTCTTTCTACTATTGAGGTCCCTAAAGATGAAAAATAGTTGACTGACATTTAAGAGACATGGTGATCGTGAGTATAAATGGTAAAAAAATACCAGTAATATGTATTAAATGGCTAAAAGGGTCATATAAAAAGGTGTGTGTTTATGGCAGAATTATCTAGGGATCTGAATTTTTTTCTAGACGGACACTACTATCACTTGAAGCTGGCTCTGCTTCCAGCCCAGCCAGTTGGGTTCTTTGTTAAGCTTGGGTATATTTTGCAGCAGACACCTTTTCCCAGACAAGCTTGGTGGAAGCACTTGGAATGAGCTCTGCAGCACATGCATGCCCAAGGAGTGATGAGCAGAAATTACAAAGGGGGTAATATATGGTGAGTTCCAGGAAAATCTTCCTGACAGAGAGCATAACCAGGCAGTGGCATCAATTCCTTGAGGAAGTGGTGAAAGACCTATCACTTGGCACATTTAAAATGGGATTGGACACAACACAAGTACATTTACAACAGGGAGCAATCCTGCCCTGGCCCCCAGGGATGCATGAGGTAACCTAATAGGTCTTTTCCATTTCTAGATTCTCTGATTCTCTCTGTCTTGTCAATGCTGGGAAGCTTCGTCCTGCTCCACTGCCTATCATGCTGCTGTCTGCTTGAAGATGTTTTTCCCAGACAGGGTGTAGAAATTCACTGTTCTCCCTGAATTAAGCAGCAGGGCTCTGTAGGCTTCAGCCTGTGGGTGTCCAGAGCACTGTGGCCAGGCAAGCTGGCAGGTCCTTTTGTTAGTATGTGGATTTTAGCAAACAAGCTTTCTCCGTCTAGCTGAAGCCTCATTTCCAGCACTAATGCAACAATAGGGAGGGCTCTGTACATCATTTTTATTATATGGCAGAACCCAGGGAAGTTCATTTTTCCCCATGACATATAGGCTTATACTACAGTCTCAATTTATCCTTCTAAATAATGTAGGTGGCAGTGGTTGATTCACATTAGTTTTTCTTCTGTTCTGATGATACGAAAAACTGAATTTGACCTCTGCAGCTTGAACCAGCAAGAAGGGAGAAGGCAATTTCACCAGCTATTCTCAGTGTGGCTCTCAGTGGTCATTTTGAACCATGGCAGGCAGAAATGAGTTCAGATCATTAGAAGCAAAGGGGTTAACATTTTTTAGTTTGGTATATGGTTTGTGAGCAGGGTTCCCTTCTTGCAGGCAATACTAACCAGCAGAATCTGAGCACTTGGAGGCACTTAAAAAATTATTCCCACAATGCCTGGGGAAAGCAGGCAGAGCAGCAGCCACTTCAGTGTGTGGCCAGAGGCCACACACTCCTGCAGTGCCAGGTTGCTGTCTTACGCATCCTGCTTCTTTCTTTCTCTGCATCTCCATCTTTCAGTCTGCATATGGAGCCCAGTTAAGGGAGTTTAGGTGTGACCAGTTGTGCAGTCATCTGTGCTGGGCAAGAATTGGGATGAAAGGCCAGGCTGCCAGGCTGAGCGCTGCTGGACACCAGTGAAATAGGCTGAGTAGATGAGAGCAAACCAGCTTAGACCATCGCTCACTTCCACATCACGGATACTGTACAGGTTCCCCGTGTATATTGCTAGTCTGTGTGCCCTGACAATTACTGCCATTATTTAGATGTGCCCCTCATGCATTTGGCACTTTGGGGATTGAATCAGATCATGTCCCAAGGAACGTGCAGCCTGGGATAAGCAACTGTTCCTGACCCAAAGCAGTTGGAGTAGGCGCTGCTGGGACAAAGGGAGGGTGGCCTTCACGCAAGCATTGTTCAGAAAATCGGTTGTATTGCACTGATGTGTATTTTTCATGTCTCAGACTGACTTTCTTATCTTCTTGTATCATATGTAATGAAATCTGGAAAAATACGGACATCACTAACATGGAAAAAGCTGACGAAAGGCAAAGTGTTTTCTCAAAAAGAGATGTCTTTTTGAGACATCACCAAGGAAGAGTAGTGAGGTGGGAGGGATGGGACTCTGCCAGTTTCTGCAGGAAGGTTGCAATTTGTTGAGTTTTTGCTAGGCTTTGTGTGGATCAGATAAGAAACAGCTACAGTTAAGTGTGCTTTGTGCTTGGCTGTTTTGATTAAAGACTTATTAAAGGTCCTTTTATTAGACAGGAGTCCCATATGAAGCTGTAATTAATATGTGTGTACATGTATGTTTTTTTCCTTTATTGAAGCAAAGAATGTAAGTGGTTGGGATGGTTAGAAATAAATCAGTAATCAGTTCCCTGCACATTAGAAAAATAACAATCATCAATTTCACAAGTTTCTAACAGCAGACTGGGTACCTTTGGCTGCATGCTGGTACCTTGTGGGTCCAGGGAGCATAATGAAGTATTTATCCAGGAAGATACCTTAAAAGCGTGGGGCATGGCCTTCCTTTTCAATGGCTGTTGATTGGATTACCAGATCTGCCATAACCTGAATTATCTGTTTCATCTTGTTTGTGTACAGGAGCTCTGCAAATAGAGAACAGTGAGGAGTCAGACCAAGGCAAATATGAATGTGTTGCAACCAACAGCGCAGGAACCCTCTACTCTGCCCCAGCCAACCTCTACGTTCGAGGTAAGAGCAGCTTCCACCCAAGGAGGTCACTCTCCTCCTTCCCAAAATTGCCATGGTTTTCAGTGAAAGGAGAACATTCCCTGCCTTCATGCCCTGATTACACTGTGGATTGTGTGGTGGGGCCTTTTGTTCAAAAACCAGCCAGTTAAGTTCAATGATATCTTTGATCCACGTTGTGTTTGACTCACGTTTCTGGAAATCTGTTTTTGCTGTTTATATGGTGTTACATAAAATGCTGAAATATGGGCAGAATTGAAACTCCTTTCTCCCTTGAACTCCTTAACTTCTGTGTCATAGTTATCTTGATTGGGACCAAGGGCAGCTTAATCCTCTCAGTATAAACTAACCTTTGGTGGAGTAGTGTAAAACTGGTCATGCTCTGATCAGCCAGAGGTGCTCAGCTATACTGAGCCAATATTTAGGCCTCTGCTTCGGAATGTGTACCTTTAAAAACTGAACAGCTTTTTGGAATTGTCCTAATCCATCTTATATACATCAATGATTGAGCCTCTGGGTATTAATGGCTCACACTGGGAACCTGCTGGAAATTAGCCACAATTCATGTAAAACAGTTTTTCTAATGGTTATGCTATGTTGCCAATTTAAAACTGTTTTCAACATACCAAAATAACTAGGTTTTATATTAGGATAGTCTCCTGGCAGTTTTGTTGCTCTACATTGAAGGTGTTTGAATTAGCTTGGAGAGAAGCAAGTGCTGAATTCCCTGTACACTTTCTATTAATTTCGGCAAGAAAAAAAATTTGCTGCTTCATCTGAAACTCTGTAGAACCAGAGTCATTGGTCAGGAACCCCTGGGAAATGTAGTTATGGGTTTTCCCAAGAAAAGAAAGAATATTCCTGTGCTCGTGCTTATTAGGAGGTTAGAACCAGATTTTATTTCCATATAGTAAATCAACAGACTAATAATAAATTCTCATATTCATTTCTTCCTTCCTCTGATTTAAAGAAAGAAAATACAATCTTAAGGCTGCATATGCATTGGTTAGTATGGAAAGAGGACATGAGAACGATAAAGTCTTCTCATGCTGTGTGTTTGCTTCTAGAGGTGGCTTCTGGCATTGTTTTTGTTGCTTATTATGAGGGACTGCTTTTTTATTTTGCAGCATAATTTGGATTATAAAAGTCTTTGGAAGACTCAAGTATCCAATTAAGCATATTCAGAAGATGAAGCTGTATCTATGCAGTGGAATCACTCATTTCACTCTCATAATGTATTTATGGATGATTTTAAATTTCCTGTATTCTTGCAATTTCATTTCTCAGGCAAGCTGTACTAAAATTCACCCCAGATTGACCCTTTGCACTCTGAGAGAAAGGATTCTAGTTACCAGGTTGGCTGTTCTTGCATAGGTTTGTGTGGATATCCGGCTGTATTGCTGCAGTATTCGGGATGCTTTTGCTTCCTGTGACATGCTCAGACTGTCAATGTTCTGTTTTCTATAGACATGTGGCTGAAAAAGGCACAAAAGCTTCAAGAGGTAGAGAAGTCTCTTCTTAACAACTTTACGATTCCTTACTAATGAATGCTCTTTGTTTAGCAAATGAATCCCAGAGGACTGAGGAGTGTACTGGATTTTACACTTGGCTTGTGCTCAGCAAGGCTCATCTGTCCTGTTGGGGCTAAGCATGGGCTGTGGGTGCACATGTGAGAGGATTCTCATGTTCACCGATGAAAGCATGTTCTTAGACATGTTTTGCTGTTAACTGTCGGTTTTTTACACATAAAGTTTTGGAACAAGCCTTTTTCTTGCACATAATCTTTACAATGTGAGTCTCCAACTTAAGTGATCCTGATAAAGTCCTGCTCTATATTTAAGACATGACACCCCATAAATTGTGATGATGTTATCAGATTGTATTTCCTGTGTGTACTAGGTCCTAGATGATATTTTTGCTTACAGTTTCTGATAGCAAATGTTCAACAAAAAAAAAAAGGTCTTACATTAGTTAAAGACTTCAAAAAGTTACTCAAACCAGGAATAGTATTTTATTTCTTTAATGCAAGGAAAAAAATAGAAATACCTTATTTTCTCAGGTCTGGGATGCAGGATAAAAGAACCCCTGTTTTTTCCTTTTTGTGGTAGTCCTACAGTATTGTCGTTAGACAGATCAGTGACTTACAGTAGGATCTTTAGAAAGTGCCTGCATCTTTACTAGAGAGGACATTAATTAATGCTACATTACAGTGGAAATTAAGTCTGTGGGCTACACCGCCACTGCTTGGTGGTTTTATAGCGATTGACCTCATTGTAGTGAATACCCAAGGAGTCGTCCACTTCCTCGGGAAACATGGCTGAGTGCTGAGCAGCAGCACTGATTTCCAGTCTGTGCAGTTCTTGGGACTGCTTTTGCCTGCTCTCATTTACAGCCTATTGCTTTTCTAATAGTTCAAATGTTTGTTTGTCTCTTGACTCTTGGGATTTATGTTTTTGATCATATTCTCCCCTTTCCTAGCCTCCCAGGTAATCCTTTGTGAGTGGGCTGTGTTAGAAAGCACAGGCTCATTAGCATCTTTATATTTTCCATGCTAACAAAGGAAGAGACTGGGTGCTGAGAAGGAGTATCTAGGCACTGCTCAGGGCTTTCTATATCAATGAAAAAACAGGAGGAGGAAGGAGCAGGCTACACCAGTGTCTTGTCTCTGTAAATCCTTTAGAGCCAGCACTTCTGCACAGATGGACTTCATTAAAAGTTAAAACATTTCCACACCAGGGATTTGTAAAGGAAAATGGATGCATTTTCCTTGGAGCTATTATTTTCATCTTACTAAGTGTGCTGGAAAGCAACCCTCATAAGCCTTCTGCTTCTGGACTGATGGGTCTATCTGGCTGCTGCTGCTGAGCTGGGATTGGGGCTGGGATCACACTGGAAGCTGACTGCCTCCCACTGCTGGAGGGTGGCACAAAACATCCAGACCATCAGAGGAGCAAGAACAGGGTGAAAGCAAGAGCAGGGAGCATACCAGGGCAAGGTGGCTACCTGGGGCACAGCAGGGACTTTGAAGGGAGCACAGTGGCGTATTCCTATCCTGCCCTTTAACCATGAGCACGTTTGCCAGTGCCGGTGTGGATGTTATCGTTACTACCGTGGAGAAACACTCATCCATTCGTGGTCCATGGTCACATCTACCACAGTATATTGTAACAGTGATTAGATTTGGGACTTGATGGTGCTGCAGGGAGAAGGGAAGGGAATAGAAACATACGGAAGATGTGATTCCTCTAATCCAGAGAGTTTACTGTCTAATTTAGCAGCAAAAGATCCAAGACGTTGATTCAAGATATTCAAGAAATTGATTTAAGAGTAGAAGGCAGATTGGACCTAGTATGGAAAAAAAAAAAGGTGGTGTCATTTTGTCATGCTCACTGGGAGTATAGTGTAATTGCACTGATTCACCTATACTATTGGGTTTTTAGGAACACATTTCACTTTTCATTTGCCTACAGCTTCAGGGACATCTGCACAAAGAGAAGCATTTTCAGCCAAAAGTCTTGTCCTATGAAATGCCTGTGAAAGTGATGGCCTGTGTGGTGTGCCCCTCAATAGATGCACTGTTATTTTACTCTTTCCCTATATGAAGGGGATTTTCTACCCTTTTCCTTCCTCTACACATGAAGCAGATGAGTAGAAAGATTGTGGGTGAGAATACACTGTGGAGTTCACTAGAAGTGTTCCCCAGTGCTGCTTACAGCAGTGAGCAATGCCAGTGCTGTTAGAATAGTACTTATAGGACCACTGGCTGCATACGAGCCATCAAATGAGAAATCTGCTGCCCAGTTTTCTCTTCTTAAGTGCTGCTTTTCAGGCCTTCAAGGCACGGCTCAGTGGGGCAAGTGCAGTGAGTTCTCTAGCCCAAAATGCTACACATACTGTAGAGAAGGAGCTGCACAGCTGCTTTTTAAAAAAAGGCCATTTAAAACTGAATTATCTGTATTGTCCCCAAATTGCAAACTAGTAAATCAGACTGCAGTAAATAGAAATGGTATTACTGCAAAAATCTGTGCTTTCTTGATCTGCTTTTTGAAAGGCCGGGCTAGTATTTCTTGTGGCAGCAGGGAACCCTGCTTGGAGTCTGAAGTTTTATTTGCCAAATTTCACCAAGGAGCCATCACCCAAAATGAAATTTGGATTGGTGCTCTGTCCCTAGCAGCAGTTCTCTGGCCTCTGCAGGGTTTTACCCTTGAGAACTTGGCAGTAGCTTAGGCTCAGACACGGAGGGAGCTCACTGAAATTGCTACTTGTGGCTATATGATACTTACTGCAGCAGGGACCTTGTGTAAATAATAATAATTCTGAATGACTGACACGGGCCTGGAGCAACAAGACTTGACGCCTTTAAAAAGAACATTTTCTGCTTATGTAATATTAAAGCAGCTAAAATAGCAACAGCAGTCAAAGCTCAAGGCTATTGCAAGTAGAAGAGTAAAAGCTGAGGACAGTGGTTGAACAGCCAGCAACCAAAAGTGGAGATGTCTGAAAAATGGCTAAATAACAAGGGAATATGTTTGTTTACAACCCAGCTATATGCACACTTCTGGCAATGTGCTCCGTTAAACCTGCCTCTCCTCAGGGTTCATGGGGTAACAATATTTGACCAGAGAGGGGCACTGCCAGCGCTTGAGGGCCTGGCACCAATCACAGGCAAGCAGAGCCTGGACAGACTTGTGAGGGAGATGCCTGGATGACAGGAAACACAAACCAGCAGTTGGATCAGACTGGATGACCCCGACTGCTGCTCTGGACAGATGTCTGCCCTGGACCATCAGAATAAGCAGAGCCAGGCTGCAGCAGAGGCCACAGAGCGTAGCCCTCAGCAGCTGGCACACGGCTGAGGAGGCCACGGGTCTGAAGGGCCACGACATCCCTGTGTACGCTCTGCACAGTCCTGACCTCGGGCTAACGCCACAGTCAGCAGTGCAGCAGAGACCAGTGACACTGGTGAAGAAAATGCACTCCTTTTCATGGAATTTCAGTACCTTTTAACTTCATTTCCTCTGCCCCCGGCTACTTCTCCGCGCTGAAGCTGTAGCCGTGCTGCTGTAACCCCTGTCAGAGCAGCTGTGGTGTGGGCAGGTGCACCTTGGCTGGTTGTGAGCAGGCTCGGGCCAGCACAGCCTGGGCTGTGCCACACGTGGCGCGGGCACTGTGGCTCGTGCTGCTGTCACTGTGTGTCCTCACACCGGAGTTGCTCGGCTTTAGAGCCAGAGAAGCACACGGAGGCTTCTGCCAAGTTTTCTCCTCCCCAAATATTACTGTGAATATTTTTGTCATATTTTCTCCTGGCAGGAAGTGTGTTCACCATCAGTGTGTTTCTATGAGCATTCTGCTATGCTGTAATGCTTGTAATGATCATAGTTTAATAAATAATAGTTCTTTGTCCTTCAGCTAGCACATTCCATCTAAAGATTTCAATGTGCTTTATAGAACTCAACTAAATAAGCTTAACACTTTTATTCCTTGCAAAGTCCTTTGATGGTTCAAAGTGCATTGCAAGGCTTAAGTCTGATTATTTGTAAAATGACCTTTATGGAAAATAGAAAGAGAGTGACCGGTGGCTCAGTGTATGATAATGCAACACAGAAAAAACCTCTCTCCCCCTCCTCCCCACATAACCTGCACAGACATCTGTGGAACAATTAGGCCTGCATATCTGTGCCAACTAAATGTCCATTTCCTCCCCTTCCATATCCACTTGCACAAAGGGCTAAGAAATACATCTCTGGTGCTCAGAGATTTTCTGCTCATAATTGAATTCATGCATGCATGTGTGTGCACTATGAATGGGAAAGGATGGTTGGGCACTCTGAGCATCCTGTCTGTCTCTCTAGGATGGAATATACTCATCACTGTGGCATGAGAGCATTGTTCATCGGATATAATGGAAGGTTGTCTTGTTCTCATGTAATCTGGCATAAAAAAGACAATCTGTCCTTTTGTTCCTCTATACCACTAAAAGCTGTAAAGGATAAAATTTGATTTATGTGGAGTCCTTGAGACACAAGATGTGCTTTTGGAGATAAGCAGGAACAGGTTCATCCCCCTCTGGGTTTTTGTTAACCTCTCTGTCTTTTGGATTCCGAAGTGTCTGGGTTGGCCTTTATATTAATGCCTTGCATAGCACCAGAGGGTTTTCACACAGGACAGATGCTGGCAGTTCCCAGTAGAATTGCAGAGCCAGTTGGGATAATGAACTTTCTTGATGCTTTCAGGGAAGTATTAGCTTCCCACTCTGAAAAGCTTTGGAAATGTGTTCCTTTGTTTGAGCTAGTGATCTAAACTCTTTGACCTGTGCATTCATATCCTGGCCACAGCCCCCTGCGTTGTTTCAGGCAGCTAATGACCAAGACTATTCAAAAGCAGAGCCCCTCATAAATCGAAATTCATTCTTTCTGCAACAAGCTGCTGTGGTTAGAGTATTGCTGCTGCTGCACAGACAAGCACATCTGTGGCAGAGTAAAAGCCAAATGCAGTCGGCATAGGAATTTCTGCCTGTAGAGCATGAGAGCTGTCTGACAGGACTGGCAGACACGTGTCTGATACAGCCTTGCTCCTTGCTTCTTTGCTGTTTCAGCTTGGGTCTCAAATGGAGCCCCATTTTTACCTTCTGGAGTTTGCGATGCCCTGATGGCTTTTCTGCTGTGACTTGACTTGCACTTAGACTGGCATGTTCAGCTCAGCTGCCAGGCAGCTCAGGCTCGTGAGAACACGGCAGCGTGCCTAGTGAGCCGTGGTATTCTGCACAGGGGATACTCTGGGTAACCCTAGGCTTAAAACCTCTGCCTCTGTCCCTACATGGTGTGGGGGCAGATGTCACTTGCCATCACTGCTCAGAGTCACTTGCTCTGTAAAAAAGCAGAAAAACTGTTGATAAAACATGCTTCTTAGCTTAGGAGTGACATGGATAGAGAACTGGAGATAAAGGACCATGTGAATGGAACCTGTAAGGAGATGAAACTTTCAATTTACCACTTATCAGGTGTATCTCAGATAAAGCAGCAGCTGTTTAAGCCTTAACTAAGGGAAAAGCAGAGAGAACTTTCTGCCCAGGTGTTCCCTCTTGCTTTACAGATGTTCCAAAATAGCCTGCTACTGGTTTTTATTGCTTATAAGCCACTAATATAAAATGAGATTAAGAGATAATCCAGCAATTAATGACAAATAGCAGGTCCTAAACTTGTTCCTGTTTGACAAACCAGAAAGTAATCTGTTTGAATTTGTGTGTTTCACATGTATCTCCTCACCTTTCCAGCTCTAATCTGAAGTGTCAACACCTGAGGAAAGCCACTGCTGGAGCCTGCTCCTGTCCATGCCCATTGATGCAGCGTGATCCCTGCCACATTCCCCAAAACAAAGCTGCTGGCTGTCCCCCAGCTGGAGCAGCACCCCTCACCTTGCCCCCAGGCAGGCCAAGTGGCACCACAGTGAATCCCCTTGGTATGCCTGGGGTCCCTCAGTCCCTCCCAAGGGTGGAGGGTGGCTCTGGGGGCTTCAGCAGCAAGGACAGGTATTCCTGTGGCTGTTCCAGCATCATCCCTCAGTCTTACAGCCTTCACCAGCCTCTTGCCCTTCAGTCTCACAGTCCCAGTGGGTACAGTAGGTTGGTCTGTGCTGGCAGCACTTGGAGTTTGTGTTGCCCTATTGCAGTGTCAGTGCTGCTTTCCAGACATGCAGCCTTCCACGAGCACTCCTGGTTTGCCAGAAGCACCGTCCTTCCTGGGCAAGGGCAGGAAACAAATCCTCCCTGGTGGGAAGCGCTGAGCAGAAGGCAGGAGCCCCTCACTGTCTGCTGAAGCCATGCAGATGTGATACGCTCCATTAGATTAGGAAATAAAGTGCTGGCTTGGGAGCAGCAATAAAGAGGTTCCCTCCCATCACAGGGTCTCACAGGATCAAATGAGCCTTATGCTAATGTTTTGTAGACCAAGAGGTAAATCCCCTTTCTAAAGCAGGACAGAAGAAACCTGGACCTTAAGCTTAGGACTGTTTGTTTTAAATATGTCTTGGTGGGGCTCCTCGGTGGATGTGGCCCTCGCTTATGGGCCAGTTAAACTCTGGGTTGGCTGGTTCAAGTCCCCTGGTATCAGTTCATTTGAAAAAATGTAAATAAGCATTTTGCTGTTCTCCAGCAAGCTCCATTACACTTTGTAGGCCACTGTGGTAGCTGTTATTGGTAGCTTGTTGACTTGCCTGTACTGTGTCAGTGTTGGTTAAAATCCTGTCCTCTGATTGCTGGAAATGGCTTACTGTACTGTTGCACTGTATAATGCCACATGCTGTTCTCTAATTTGCAGTGTTTCTGCTGGAAAGCAAATTCCTTCCCCCACCTTCTCCTTCCCCCATCAAAAATGTGACTCATAAGCAGTCTTTAACTATCAAATCCATTTGTGTATTCTCTCAGCGAGGGTTCGATTACAGCTGGTATGCCACAGATCTGTAGCTGGAGTGAGGTCACTCCTGCTAGAGAAATAAGATCTCCTTTGTCTATAAGCAAAATGCAACTAACCTTCTGCTGTCTCTCCCGCAGGAACACAAACTGGGACCTGCTCAATTCTCTGGGTGTTTTTGTCCTTCTGATTTCTTGTCCATCTCTCACTCGCAGCACAGTGTACCAATAAGGCTCTCTCAAAACTGAGCCCAGCTGAGACTGCGCATGTCTGTCACTTGCCTAATACCTCTCTGCTGCATTTAGCTCTTTGTTTGGAGAGGGGGAACAGCTCTTCATGGTAGAAGATTTTTCGATTCACCACTTGGAGCATTTCTTTCATACTTTATAAAATTCGGATTTACGTATATGGTCTTCCCAGTGTGTGGTCAATGGGTTTAAAGTGCCTTTGCCATCATCTCTGTAGCTGGAGTGGGTATATGGGAGCACATCAGTCTGTGTGATGGCTGGAGTCCTTTGCTCTGTGTGTGTGTGAGTGTTCCGCACATGTAAACATGTCTGTGCTTCCAGCACCTGGCCGAGAGCGGGGCCATCCCTGAAGCACCCTCTGTGTGGGGATTCGTGGGATGTGCAGTCCCCTCTGCCCTGCCTGCAGGAGCGGCGAGTGGGCCAGGGAGGCGGAGGGGCCGGCCCTGCTCCGGGCCAGAGCAGTGTGAGTGTGGCTCTCTTGTCCCTGCCGTGGAGTGGCGTGTGCGTGGTGAGAAGTCACGGCTGACCTCTGTAGTCTTGTCTTGTCGTTTCAGTGGTGTGCGGACAGATGAAGCTTGGCCTGTTTTTACTCTCTGTGTTTTTCCTTGTCTTTTTTTATTCCCTCCTCATCTTCATCGCACTCTGCCATCAAACAAAACAAACTTTCATCTCTCAGATCAGCGAGAAGGTTGGTCCTTTTCACTTCTTATCCATCTACAGTACGCCACGTCAGATGGGACTTTTCCAGTAGGGAGAGGAGAGCCATCCCCAAAAGGGGAGGGGGCCCTGCAGACTGGCTCCTTTCCAGGCACAGCCACAGTGTGCCTGATGAAATCTGCTTACTGTTTGCTGTGACTCTGGTGGTGGCATTGATACTTTGCTTGCATGCCTTTGTTGCTTGAGATTTAAAGTGCACAGAATACATTTTGCATGCAAATACCAGCCAGGGCAGTTTTGTCAAAGGCAGGGTAGGAAGAAGTGCATGCTGCTGTGTGGGAGGGTCCTTCTCTAACCCTTTATCTGTGCTAGGTGCAAGTGCAATACCTCTAAACTGCTGCTGCTTTCTCACTGGAGATCAAGAGCAGTCTTTGGAAGCAGAGATCAGAATGATCAGTCCCCTCACAAGCTGTTAGGGAAAGTGGGTTCCTCAGTTCCTCCTGTAGCTTTAAAAGTTTTCTAACTTTCTCTAGAGGCGAAAAGCTTACTTTTGATCTCAGATGGAGGAGAACCCAGCATGCTGCCCTCCCTTGCCACAAGGCAGCAGGGTCTGCTGGCTGAGATGCAGATCCTTTGTGCTGAGGCAACTTCCCTGCTCCTCAGGAGTCCTGCGCTGGGGTGGTCCATTTTCCACGCTCTGTCCGTGCTCAGACGAGAGCCCATTGCACAAGCAGGTCTGCCTCTCCTTTCTTCTCTGGGGCTGGGTCTTCCTCGGGCTGGCAGGAGAGCAGAGAGCTCTGGTAGTGGCCCCAGCCATACCAAAGATGGCTCTGGGAGGCCTCTGGTGACATGCACAGGAGCTCGTAGCCACTCAGCAAAACATGATTTGTGCTTTGCTCTGCTCTGTCCTGCTGCTTTCGGAGAGCCAGAGGTGAATAAAGGACAGTAGTGAAAGGCAACTCCAGCCTTTAAATTAAATCTAGCTCCAGACCTAGTTCGATGTACTCATAATTTCATGCTGAGGAAAGCTGGTGTTTCTGGCAAAAGACCGGATTTGGTTTCCAGAGATGACTCCTTCACTGCACAGGTTCTGTGGGGGTCTGTCCTTCCACACGCACTGGAGGTGAGGGGTGCCCACACTGCTCCCCAGGTGGCACGGAGAAGAGACCCTGGCTTGTCTCACACAGATTATCAGGCAGCTGGATGAATTATCTTATGATCATCACTGGAACAAGTTTTAACAAATTGTCATAGCAGTTGTTCCAGTACACTGAGTTCGAACCCATTTCTCTCCCTGGAACATGCTCTCATTTAGATTGTACTGAGGCACGGGACCTTTGTTGTTTACCTTCTAAAAATAGATTTTGTAGAGGATAAAATTACCTCAGCCCAAGACAATGATGAAAAATGAGAACAAGGAAAAAAAGAGAAGAAATTAAAGCCAAGGCCCAAAGCTTCCCAGATTTCAGTGAATTTGGAGCACTGCTGTGATGGCTGAGACACCTCTAGAGACTAAACCTTTGACAGGGCACTTAAATGTTTTAGCCACATGGTTTAGCTGAAGAATGGATATAAGCCAGCAGGAGTGGAGAATTTCTCATTCTTTGTGTTGACCCTTCCTTCCCACTCCACCAAAAATACCTACATACACAAATATTTAATGTGAAGCCAGAAATTAGTTTCTAAATATTCCATTGGGATTTGCCATGCTTATAATTTGTTTGGCACTGATAATTACATCTTACATTTTTCCAGCTTTACTTAAAACTGTGTACTGCTAACCCATGCATTTAATTATTGCTCTGTGACTGCTACAAGGTTATTTATTAACAAGTTACTTTATCTTGATACAGTGGATCTTTTCTCTTATTCCCCTCCTTAATGTTGTGTTATTTTCATCAGAGAAATTTCTGAGAGAGAATGCAAATTGCAGAGCTCCACAATCTTGCTCTCCCTTACTTTGCTATTAGTATGTCAGTATGCTGAATGCTGATGTGTCTCCAGTGCTGCACCACTGTAATGATATATCCTCTTTTATATGTGGTTGTCAGCACAAATAATTAGACCTAAAAGTTATAGCTGAAATATAATCCAAAAATGGCAAGGCCCTGTTTTGGAAATTGTCTATAAAATGTCAGCACTCAAGGATACATTGGGAGCATAAATAGTACAGCATTGTTTGAGCACAAGATTAGACTGTAAATGCATTTTTTCTGGTTCCAATTTTTCCTCTCCTGCTGTTGGTTCTGTCAATAGGTTGTGAGACTTCACCAACTGCCTTTCCGTTTGAAGTCCTTTAGTAAAATGATAGCACTGGGGAGAGAGGAAAGGTGTCTACAGATGAGTAAACCATGCAGACCAATGATCATGTTTGAGGATAGCTCCTAAATTCACTCCTTCCCAACTTGGAGGAGATGGTTCCTGAGGAAGGCAGGAGTTTTGGCACATTACTAGGCTGGCAAGGGCAAGAACACACCCTGTGCACTAGGGATCCTTCAGCTTGCCTGGCTCAAGTACTGAAATTGAACAGTCACACTCTCAAAGATGTGCCCCTGCATCGCACACTGCTGCTCATCCCAGTTGGGAGGTTAGAGCAGAGCCCCCCAAAGTGTCCTTGTCTGTGCTGGTACTGGGGAGGAGCAGCAGACCAGGCAGTCCTAGTTCTCCTCCAGAGCAAAAGAGACTTCAGGCTGCTGTTCCCTCATGCAGAGCACAAGCAAAGGGGAGAGGATGTCAGGTCAGTGGTACAGGACCTGAGCAGCTGGAATTGCCTCAGAGAGGAGCAGAGGAGTGTGCAGAGCACAAGCACAGCTCTCCATCACCATGGGGCAGCACCCAGTGAGCTTGCCATGGGGTGCCAGGAATGGGAAAGATGAGGCCCAGAATTAGATGCCAGGTAGGCATGGTTCAAAGGAAACACAGAAGCAGGAGCAGGCAAGTAGAGGTGCCTGGATCTCTGCAAACCAGAGGGAGGGGTGTTAGCATTGTCATCTGCTCAGCTGTACTGTGGCCAAGGCAGCCAGCAGGAAAATTTGGAAACTTGGTTTCCCGTTCCCCAGCAGCGCTGCACAATTTTGGAAGCCCGGGCAGTCCTCCTGGCACTGTTGTGTTTCTAGCAGAGCCTCACTGGATGCCATCAGTGTCTCAGCACGTGAGAGGGACTAACAGCACCAGCCTGAGAGCCCTGAGCTTAGAGCCTACATCTCTCGCAGACAGCAGCAGGGAGGAGGGTGTCCCTGGTTCTCCAAAGGGGTAACTTCACCCCCGGAGGGAACCTGAGACGTTGGGAAACAGCCACTCCCGTGCTGAAAAGGAGCCAGGCAATCTATTGAAGCTCTTTGCTCTCAAGGCAAGGAATGTGCATGTTAATGCATGCTGAATTACTAACATTTCTCAACCTTTGTGGCTCTAGTGTTGCTTGCTCCCCTCCTTCCTCCCAGCAGTCCCCCCTGTGAGTGGGGAACCAGACTCCACACTGTCTTTTCTCCCTGTCCTGTGAGATCAGGTGCGTGGGCTCAGGTTGCACTACACTCACTGCTCACTGCTCTGAGTTTCACTTCACTTCACTTCCTAAGGAATGCTCTCAACGGGGAGGTATGCAGAATAGTGGAGCAGCACAGAGCCCTTATGATGCCTGTTCTCAGAATGAATTATAATGAATCTCATTTCTGACAGTCTGCTGGTTTAACTAAACCCCTGAATTATAGTATTGTCCATTGAAATAATTTTAATATTCACAGCAATTTTCCCTGTGCTGTTCTTGCAAAACCTTCGAACCACCTTCTTCTGATCCTTATCCAAAAAGAGGATTAAAAAAATTACTGCAAATTCTTGTCAAGAAAATTGTAATTAAAAGGGAAATTTCATTGCTGCAAAAACAGAAGAACAACATTTTCTGGAGCACTTAAGGTAGCATCATGGACTGTACTAACCCATGTGATTTGACTTGTAAATTGGACAGAAATTCTAAGAATGCTGCTTTTTGAGCAGTTACACTGATTTAAATTATTACCAGACTCTTAAGCTAGAAAAGCAAGCAACTTAAATCGCTGGCCTGAGCCTGAGGAATGTGTTGATGGTGCTCTGCAAGCTGCTGTGAGAGCTGTGCCAGCTCTTGCTAATGCTAACTGACAGCATCTCCCCTTCTCCCTCCATACTGACTGGGACAAGAAGCTGCCAATTATCCCCCAAGAAGATGGGAGGCTCACGGAGCCCATCCCTTCCTTTGCACGTACTCCTGACAGAGCGTCGTCTGGGCCAGATCTCTTACTGAAGGCACTGCCCTGACCTTCTCCCACCTCGCATGTAGAGAGCTGACCCCTACACAGGGCATCCATTTTTAGCAGCTGGGTGCCTTGGGCACTGCTGCTCTCTGGTGCGGAGCAGCGAGCCAATCTCAGCAGCTCTGCCGGTGTGCAAATGAGGGGAAGAGGGCTCAGCCATTCTGGGTTGCAGAAATGTACCACAGAAGCCTCTTTAACCACTCATCCATTGCCAGGCTGGAGAGCTGAGGCTCCGCAGAACTTCCTGGCATCTGCAGGCTGTGGTGTGCGGGAGGCGCAGCCCATGTCAAGGCTGGTGAGGGGGTCTCGTACCGTTTGATCCACAGGAGAGTTTTCCCTGCCATTCATCCCTTCTCTAGGTACGGGAATGCGCCAACCACCTCTGCTGCTCCCTTGTGTGTGACACAGGGGAGAGTGACTTCCCATCACCCTGCAGAGCACTGCTGCAGGGCCCCCAGCCCCAGTGAAGTGCCTGTCCCCTCCCTGCAGGGGAGCAGGCAGTGGTCAGCTGCTGACATCCCTTGGGAGAGATGGCACAGCCCCCACAGGCCCTGCCTCTGCAGGACACGTCAAGGGTGACATGGCCCCAATGGGACTCACGCAGCCCCAGGAGCACCCTGAAAGCAGGCGCATGACATGAGGACACAGTGTGGGGTGCAGGGGAGTCTGCGGCTGTGCTGTGTCTGGTCTCACAGGGCTGGAAGTGAAAATCTGTTTGTGCATGCTGGGCTCTGACCTTCCCGCATGGCCTTGTGTCCTCCAGTGCCTTGTCTTCCCAGGTCCCTGTATGTGAGTACTCGTGCACCTTCCTTCTCCCCATCCTGCCCTTCCACCACTGTCTGTCTGACTCTGTAGTGGCCTCCGGTGCCTGCCAGCCTGTTCGCCTTGTGCATGTGTGTGAGTGCTCTGTGCACACCTATGGCTTTATCCTCAAAGTTTGCTTTTTTTTTCTGTTTTAATACAGCTTGGGTGGGTGGGTTTGGTCCTTCGATGGGGACAGAATTTGAACAGCTTCTACCTGGAATAATTCGACGCCATGTTCATTGGAAAATAAAGCTGACGCTTAATGAATGGTGCTGGGATGCTTTGGTTGGAAATACATGCCATCATGTTAAACCATTGCCATGTCCATCAGGTTAAGTCTGTATTCTCATGACTGCATAGCATTTGAGTACACTTTCAGTTCTGTCTCATTTGGGGAGCACTGCCCCACTGGTCAGGTAACACTTCACTGGTGATTGCTCATGTAGGTATTGATTTGAGATTTAATAATTGATTAAAAGAAGCATCCAGCAAGACCTTGGATTTATATACTCAAAAAAAAAAAAAAAAGGCGAAGGAAGTTATCCTTAATTTATCCTTACCCTGGCTGGTAAGGAGCTAATGAGCCCTGTTTTGTCACTGAGACGATGTGTAGTACACACACAATGTTGACAGTATTGTCTAATTTATCACAAAGTCTTAGCTCTGTTTTACATGCAAGTGTGGGGGCTTCTGTGTTCAGTCTCTTTCTGCAATCCTGATGGTTTGGGAATGAATCATCAAAGAGAGCACTAGTGAAATTTGATTTGGGGAGAGCCAGCTTGGCAAGTGGAGCTGACACCTCTGCTGCTCATGGGGCTGTCAGCAGCTTTACTGTCTGTGGAGATGCCGTGGTGGCAGGAGCCAGGCCAGCAGCCGTGAGTCCCCGGGCCCCATCGCCTGTGGGGCCGGCTGCGCCCATGGCCTGTTGTGAGCTGGCCCTGCTAAGGCTCCTGCCCCATTCCCACCTGCCCCCAGCCAGCCCAGCGCACTGATGGAGGAGCATAATTGGCAGGGAGAGCTCCTCAGAGCAGGTCAGTCATGATCCCGGCCGCTGCTCAGGGGCTGCCTTTCCGGTGGAGGAGGCTAGAGGACAGCAGAGCTGCTGGGCGAGACACGTTCAAGCAGTTTCCCTTTTTAACTACAGACTAAAATGAGCTTGCCCAGAGGAGACAAAGATTTACCGAGCACAGTTGTTTCTCTACCCTTGCTTAAATAGGCCCATAACACTAACCCTGAAGAAGGGACCTCATTTCTCAGTGTCATTTTCCTGACAGGAATGCATATGGCAGGCAGCTTTAGAGCTTTATTGTAGCTGAGAGTTGCTTACAAATAAGTCTTGAATGAAATACCCAGCAAGGGATTGATATGAAGAGAAGCTGTGCAATGCAATAAGGAGGAATACATCTCCCGAAGAGCTGCCACAAAGGTGGGAAAGGTTCTGCCAGCCCAGCTCTCTTCTGTCAAAATGGATATGATCTCACATCTGTCAGGATTAGTTCTCTCCTGCCCAGCAAGGTGATCTCTTCAGGCCCTGACAATGTCATGCAGCTCTGGTGACTATTTTTTCTGAGCCAAGGTAGAACCTGAGTTACATTTTGAAAGGAATTATATTTTATTTAGCAGCACACGTGTGCTAATTCAAAAAGAAACCCTTCTGCTGCCCCTGCCCAAACCCTGTGAGGTTTAGGGAACAGGCTGCTTTGCTCCAGAGCTAATAAATTGAGCAGGTGATTCCGTTTTGCAGAGCTTCAGTGGGCCCTGCGCAAAGTGTGTGACTGGCATTTGTGCATGCTCTCTAATTAGAGGGATGTAATTTAAATGGAGGAATGTTTCATGTTAGTAATACGATTTCAAAAGGCTATGTTTGGAGGGAATGGATTGAGCCATCTCTTAATGAGTTCTGCTAATAAGATGCCAGTGGCTAAGGAAGGAGAGCAAAGTGTGCAATTTGGCAAAGTAGTGAACAGCTTTTGCACTTCATTTTATCTGTCCTGAGGGATAGACAGGCAAAAATGTTGACTGCCCCTCCAGTACCCCACAGTGCAACTGAGTACTCCCTGCTGGTTCCGTGACCCTACTAGCTGTCTCCTCCTTGTTTCAGTGCGGCGTGTTGCGCCTCGATTCTCTATCCCTCCGAGCAACCACGAGGTGATGCCTGGGGGGAGCGTGAACCTCACGTGCGTGGCAGTAGGTGCTCCAATGCCCTACGTGAAGTGGATGGCTGGTGTGGAGGAACTGACCAAAGAAGATGAGATGCCCGTCGGTAGGAATGTTCTGGAACTGAATAACATCATGCAGTCTGCCAACTACACCTGCGTGGCCATCTCTTCCCTTGGCATGATCGAAGCCACAGCCCAGATCACTGTCAAAGGTAAGGAATTATTGCTTGCAGTGCTCCTGCTTGGGTTTCAACAATGTAGCCCTTTGCCAAAGTTTTTTGCCTGCCACCAACTAACTGCATTCTTCTGTGACTTTTCCACCTTGCAAGGGAGGTTCCCAAACCCACAGCTTTGTTTGTTCATGCTCACAGTACGATGATGTTTGCTCTGAAGGTCATTTTCTCTCTCCCTGCAAGTGGCATGGTAGACAAGGTTGCATCAGGCTGAGGAAACCTCACTGAGTCTGTGTTTATCCCAGCAATGTCTGGCTCGTTCTGTGCATCAGCAGGATCAGCTCAGCACAGTGGTGGGCCAGGGGCTGTCTTGGGGCAGGGGCTGTGGATGTCTGCAGTCAGAGAGGTGTTTGCACAGAGATGTCCTCTTGCAGTAAGGGTAGGACAAGAAGGTTAATCCCAGCAATATGAAGTGTCCATGGGCCTCAACAAAATGAGCGTCCTCCCTCCCTGCAGGGAGGAGCTGTATGTGTTCATTTGAAAATTGTTACATAATCGTCTGTAAATGTCTTCCCTTACTGCTCTGCCTCTTTCCCTTCCTTTTTCTTGTGTTGCTGTCCTTCAGCCGTGCTTTCTGCTGACATTTCACATGTAGTGTTGCCCCAAAGAGGATGTTCTTTCTGATTGCTGACCATAGGGTAGCCCACCCTCTAACAGGAGGCTGAAGGTGTCCTCCTTTTCCCATTTGGGGCCTGTCAGATCTGCAGTATCCCTTCTCTGCTTGCAATTGATTTGTAACTCAGATTACCACAGATACGTCATCTTTTGAGTCTGTCTGTTCTTGCAGGCCCCTTCCTGCACTAAGGACACCTCTAGCACAGAGTTCCTGCTTGAACAAATCACAGAATTGAGTGTTAGCTCTCTCTTACCTGGAGACAACAGCAAAGTCTCTTGGCTAGTCAGAGGATGCTTTTAACCTTAGCCACACCCATCTCCCTTTACTCACAACACCAGCTGGTCAGTACCTTTTCCAGCCTCTCTTTTCATACAGAGCACAGTGGTTGCCTTGCTAAGTAGATACACAAGAGTGTATGGAAAAAAAGGGCCATGATGGGATTTGGTTTGGACTTGGAGGGAAGAGGTGGGAACCGCACCATTGCACTGATGGTTCCCAGCATTTACCTCTTCGTAGCTGGGATGACCTTGTCTCGTGCCCTCCCTGGCTGATGTGATGCCCCAGGACAGGGAGCAATCTGCTCAGCTCCTTTAGCCCTTCACCTTCCTCCTTGTGTCCCCATCTGCTTTTTCTACACCTCTACTCTGGATATCTTACTGCCTCTGTCCCAAACTCCTTCACCCAGTGTCGCTTCTGCTGCGCTTGCTGGCAGGCAGACCATTTGCAGCACAGACAGGAGAAGCAAGATGACACAGAACTGATTGCACTTAAGTACGCTGGAAGTACCAGACCTGCCCCTTGCTCACATGGAGGCTGCACACCCAAAAGCTGTCAAGAGTCAAACTTGTGGCTCTTCAAAAGAAAGGGAGTTTCATCCATCCTTGAAAGCCTGAGGGAGGCTGCCAATTTCTAGGATGCTGTAGGAAATACGTTTCTTGAGGCCATAATATTGTGCAAGTTGGGTTTGCCCCTCCCTGAGTCCTCCATGGGTAGTGGTGGTGTGTCTGGCTTGGCTTGTGTGGGTTGTATGCCCTCCCCTCCCATGCCAGTTCAGCCCCTGACGATCTTGTCAGTATTCATGTTGCGGTAGCACTGGAGAAGGCATTCTCTCTGGCACTCAGAGCAGGCACGCTCTGTGCTAAGGAGCTTGCCTTTCTCAGCTGAACCATGTGGAAACTAGAAACCTGATGGCTTTGCCAAAGAATGCAAGACTTAAGGATCTTAATTTGGGTTGAGCATTTTCTCTAGCTCCTTGTCAAGCATGGCTGCATTACAAGTCACTAATGACTTTAGAGTGGTTTGTAGGAGGTTTAAACTTACTATAGACTGTAATTCAGTCATTGTCCTAAAGTATTTGTGTACTCTGCAAATCTTTCTCTCGCACACTCATTCGTTTTCTTTGTTCTTGTGGTAAAATGGCAAATCTGGAAATGTTTGCTTGCAGTAGTTGCGTTCTCATTAACACTTCAGAGGTGTCATTGTCACAGAGTTCTTGTGTAACAGTTTATTGTCTGGTTGCAGTTTGACACACCACCCAGTGAAATAGTGGATATGAAAGTTGGTAATTTCTCTGGCTATATTTCTCCTGCATGTACTGTAATACTTAAAATGCATTGCCCCATCAACCTTCTAACAGCATTGTCCATGAACTCCCTATGGCCTAAGCTACTGCCTTTCTGGAAGCAAGAGCATAACTCCAGATTACTTTGGTGCTCTGATTGCTTTACTGTATCCCTTTGTAAATCAGCTGTGCACCTGGCTTCTGGAGCCAGCCCAGCCCAGCCCAGCCCAGCCAGCACCTTCCCACTGCCAGGTGAACCCCCATGACAGAAACATTCCTGCATCCCCGTTGAATTACTTTTATTTAGCCTGCTGCTGGTAAGTGCGTCAAGCACATCTAATAACATGATTGCTCTGTTTATCCTTCCATTAAGAACCACTTCAAGCAATATATGGTAATATAAAAATGCATGTTATAGAGTATGAAATGATTTCTGCCTTTTAAAGAAGAATGTTAATGGGAGGTGGCAGCTCCATTTTTATCCCTGTGCGTATTGCAAGGTTTGAGCTGACTGAATTATTTAAATCACACCTCTCTGCCTTCCAATTGCAGCACTGCCAAAACCTCCAACAGAGCCATTAGTGACTGAAACGACAGCTACCAGCGTGACCCTCACCTGGGATTCGGGCAACTCTGATCCCATTTCATATTACGTCATCCAGTACAAGCCCAAATCCTTGGAAGGCCAGTTCCAGGAGGTGGATGGTGTGGCAACAACCCGCTATAGCATAGGTGGGCTCAGCCCCTTCTCAGAGTACGAGTTCCAGGTCATCGCAGTCAATAACATTGGCAGGGGCCCCCCCAGTGAACTGGTCGAGGCCCGGACGGGAGAACAAGCTCCTTCAAGTCCCCCGCTCAAAGTTCAGGCACGGATGCTGAGCGCCAGCACCATGCTGGTCCGGTGGGAGCAGCCGGAGGAGCCCAACGGACAGATCCGAGGGTACCGCGTGTACTACACCACCGACCCACACCTGCCTCTGAGCATGTGGCAGAAACACAACACTGACGACAGCCACTTCACCACCGTGGGCAGCCTCATCACAGGCACCACCTACAGCATCCGCGTCCTGGCCTTCACTTCGGTGGGCGACGGGCCCCCCTCGGACATCATCCAGGTCAAAACGCAGCAAGGGGGTACGTATGGAGTGGGGCAGCATGGCTCCACGGCCATCCCAGCGGTGTGCGGCTCAGCTGAGCGTCTGACCTGCACCGGGCTCACAACTGCACTTGGTGCTCAGATGGTTGCATGTCAGAGAGGGTGGGGGGCATCCCCACCCCACAGCTGTTGGATTTAAGCTGTCAGATTGTCCTGGGCAGTTGGTAGCAATCTCTGTACAAGTAACAGCCCACAGTTTTGTCTGAGATACAGTGGCTAAAAATGTGACATGAAGTCCTGGACATGGATTTCGGTGCCTGTGTAACTGCTGGACCCTTCTGGGGTCTGAGTACACGTGTGGAAGGAAGGATCTGGGATGCAGTCAGGGTCTGGAAGTGAGCACAATCCCCATAGTCACCTGCCTGAGTGATAGAGGTGCTTGCTTTTGTGGCCTGGGATGTTCCAAGAGCACAGTACGGGGGAGAAGGGAGGTTCTGGCAGAAATTAAGGAGGATCCTCACAAGGTGAAAAGCTGACTTTGCAAAGTCACGCGTCCCTTCTCCCCTCTTCTGGCACTAACCCTGTGTTTGTTTCCCAGTTCCTGCCCAGCCAGCTGACTTCCAGGCAGAAGCAGAGTCTGATACCCGCATCCTGTTGACCTGGCTGCCCACCTCTCAGGAACGCATTACTAAATATGAGCTGCTGTACTGGGAAGGGGAGGATGGCACGCAGGTGAGGATCCTGCCTGGCAGCTCGTGGGGCTGGACATGGCAATTCATCAGCTTGGGAAGGGTGTGTGCTTGAGCCAGGGTGGTAACAGGACTGTTTATTTGTGTTTCTTCTGCCTCAGTGGTGTTCAGCAGGAACATGGCAATCTGGTTTCTGTTTAAGTCACCTCAGCAGCGCTTGTTGATGCCAGCAAAGTACCTAGTGACTGGTTTGGGACTGGAAAGGCTCAGAATGCCATGACAGCATCCCTGAGGCATGCTTACTGCTGGTGCCTGTTAATAGTAGCACTTCTTGGCAGGTCTGAAATGGCCTCCAATATGTGTCTCTGGCCCCAGGACTGGTTACACGTAAAAAGCAGATTGAAGGTGGCCTAGAGAGAGCCCTTCCACATTTACTGCATGTCCCTAAAGGAAGTCCCGTTCAAAATATATCAAAGGTAGTGCTGGCTTCAAGACAGTATACCAAGAATTGTGCCATGACAGCATCACAGTGTCCCGTGTTCCTCTCCCTCTCCTCTTATTATAGTGGCATAAGAGCTGTCAGAAATAAGTGCCCTTCAGGTGAAGTGTCAGCAAAACAAGCCCTTTACCAAGCAGTGTTTTGGTGCATTAGAGATCTCAACTGCTACAGGACAAGGGCTTTACTCTGTTTCACAGGCAATACACTGTCTGTTGGGAGAAGACAAACTTGTGTGTCCTGTGCCCCTTGTCTGAACTTGTATAGCTGGACCCAGCATTCCCACAAAGCTGTCAGGCCAGCGAGTGCAGTCTGGACTCCAGGCAATGTAGCCTGGCTGTGGCAGAGGTCTGCTTCCCTACAGAGTCCTGGTGTGTCACCCAGAAAGCTCCGTGCCTTGGAGTCCTGCAGGACCGCAGGCAGGTTTGGCAGCGTGGCTGTGACTTTTTGTGAGGCCAGAATGGCTGCACACCAGCTTTTCTGTATCCTCCAGCTACATCAAATAATCTGTGTTTCCTTTTTTTTGGCAGCAAAAGGTGGAGTTTGACCCAACCTCCTCATATGCCGTGGAAGGTCTCAAACCGGACACGTTGTATAAGTTCCGTCTGGGCGCCCGCTCAGAGCTGGGGGTAGGAGTTTACACCCCCACGGTCGAAGCCAGAACTGCCCAGTCCAGTAAGTGTCTGACATTCAGCACTGCTGAAGACAAAGCACGAGCAGTCCAGTTTCCATCGCCCGGGCACAGAGAAGCCCGGTGCCTCTGCCCTTGTGGGTTTGCAGGGATGCTGGCTTGCAGTTTGCTAAAGGGAGTAATGGGGAAAGCCAGCTGGGGTTTGGGTCAGGGCTCTTTGGCAGAGTGGGTGCACCCAAGGGGTAAGTTGTTTCTTCGTGTCCCTTTGATCATACTGTCTTTCCCTAAGGGTAGATTCATAAAAACTGATGGAGGAGTAAAACAGGCTGGGAAATTGCTCTGGAGAGATTGATTTGAGTGGGTTTGTGCATCTCTATGAATTTACTCCCATGCAGACAAGCTGTCTGGACAGGCAGCATATGAGTATTTGGCTCTAAATGTGACTGTCTCCAAACCATTGGATTTTCATTCCTTCACTCCGCATTCCAGCTGCCTTGCTTACACAGGAGTCCCTCCCTGGTCCATACAGTTGATTGCAAGGTGAGGCATCCTGTGAGGCCAGGTGTGTCTGTGGCTGTCAGGCAGCTGGAGGAGTCATTTTGGAAAAGTGGCTGTTTGCCAGGGTTTTGTGAGCAAGTGAGGCTGCTGCTTCTGGGACTGCAGTGCTGTGGGAAACCAGAACAAGCTGCAGTTGAGTTAACAGAGAGGCTCAATAATGAGGTGACCCAGGCAATATCACTTTCATCCTGGCTCTGCCCTGTGTGATCACAGAGCGGGAG
This sequence comes from Gymnorhina tibicen, assembly GCA_013399875.1. Taxonomy (NCBI): domain Eukaryota; kingdom Metazoa; phylum Chordata; class Aves; order Passeriformes; family Artamidae; genus Gymnorhina; species Gymnorhina tibicen. Next base: position 1,470,806 of record VXAZ01010408.1, on the reverse strand, counting down.
TTTGCACTGCTCTGATTGGCAGCTCAAAGTGCTGCGCATAAGCAGATTAGGGCTATCAAAGGGCCCTGCGATAAGCTCGTTTTCACTAATGATTTTTGGGCTTGCCATTATGCAAAGAGCATTAAAAGGGGGAAAAAAGACATTTCCGTTAGCACCGTCTGTCTGGGATTTACTCGCTATGTGGAGTGAGCAGTTGGCACAGGCAGCCAGCCTTCCCTGCAGGGAGGGCGGCAGCATGCACAGCAACCAGGACTGTGAGATGGCCATTAGAAAGGGAGCTCTGGCAGGGAAGAGCAGCTCTGCTCACTTTTAGAATGACCTTCTCTTTGAGGAAAACTCAGCTTCATTAACATACGAGTCCCAGGCATTCCTCCACCTTGTTAAGTGAGCTAATGGTCTCTTAGAGTTGCACAATAGACAGGTATGAAAATGGAGAAGGATTCAGATCATGCAGTTACAAACATTTGAACACTGAGAACAAATTCTGAATATGGGGATTTGTATCAGTTTCAGATAGCTTTTGTATTGATAGGGAAAGGTTGAAGTAACTCTCCTGCCATGTAAATTAATTCCATCATTGGATGCTCTTATCCTTGAACACACTTAATCAGAGACAGCTCCATGCATAAATGAGTCCTTCAGAGTCTCACTACAGTTCAAGTATGAGAAACGTTTTCTTTGTGGACTCATCAAGGCAGACATCTTATCATGACCTACTCTACTTGTTGTCTGCTCACAGGGGATCTCACACCAGTCTGGTTTGAAGGTTGTCACTTCACTGGCCAGTGGTGCAGTAGCTGACTGGTTCTGGCATCTGCTTAATAAGAGAAATGTGCATAGGCTGGAAGAGATTTGGCTTTTAGCCACGGGAGTTCCTTGGTTTGACCAATGAAGCCCTCCTCACACGACTGATCCAAAAAGTGACCTGGGTCTTGGTTTACAGGCCCCTACTTGAAAAAATTTCTGATGGCGCTCTATTCTATGAGAGAAGCCATTGGCAATTACTGCTGAGCTACTCAGTGAGAGTGACAAACCACTGTCTGAACAGTCCCAGTGCAGGGTGGAGCCTTGGGTACTGGGGGGCTCAAAATGAAGTAGGTCTTTCAAAAAGCTGTGCTTTACCTTGGCAAAAGTTGTGTGCACAATGCACAACTTCCAGGCAGAAATCCTTTGGTCTTTACTTAGCAACACCTTGTATTAGATGGTTGGATTGGTCCCCTTTGGCCTTAAAACTTACTAATCTAGAAACACAACAGCTCCCAGCTTCAAATTGGTGTCCTTCCTGCACTTTTCCATCTGGTTACCGTGAGAAAGGCTGTTAGATCATGGAGCTTGACATGCTCATGTGGGACACAAACTGCAGGAGCAGTCAGACTCCTGCTTTCCAAAAAGCCTCTCTTCAGTCTCTATTCCTGTCCCTGACAAACCAGTCATGGGGAAGGTAGGAGGCCCATGATCACTAATGACTCACTAATGGGCTGGAGAAGGATGTTGGTCTTGCTTTTCTTGTGGGACCCCTGCTCAGGAGTAGTAGGAATGCTTGTCTGGGAAGGCCAGAGGGAGGCAGTGCCCCTTTGCACCCTTCAGCAGCACAGCTGAGACCTCACCTCCTGAGCAGGCAGCTGCTTTCTAGGCTCTTTCCTGCTAAGCTGCTCCCTTACTTGCTGGGCACCCTGTAAAAAGTACAAGCAGTGCTGCTTTGAGGGTCTGAAGAGCACAGGGGAGTTTCCCAGGAGCCTGCAGTGCCTCAGGCAAGCAGAATGATGCAAAAGAGAAGCATCAGCTCTGTGCCCATTAGGCCTCGGCATTAAAATGCTGTTCTCCCGTGAAATACTAAGGTGGGTCCTGAGTGTGCCTTTTCCCTAGCCTAAGGAGCAGGTGGGTTGGATGGGTGCACAGAGTTGCTGTGGGCCATCGGGGGAGGCTGTCGTGAGTAGCCTGGAGGCAGCAGAGGTTTGCACAGTGTGTGTGTGTGGGTACATCTGCATGTGTGGGTGCATGCTGGCCACCCAGTCTGCTCTTTGCTGGCCCCAGGAGGGACACTTCAACTCCTTGTGCATTTTAAGTTGATCCTGCTCATGTTATCAAGTTTTATTTTGCTTTCTTTAAGTGTTAATCTGAGTTTTTGCCTTGCACATCATATGTGTGACTCTTACCCAGTCAACAGCCAACTTTTGACTTGCCCACACTACCATCCAAAGCTGCCTTTGGAGAATGAGCTCACTGCTGCATCCCAAGGGAAGCTGTGGAGCTTCTGTCAAAGCAAGTCTCTTCTGTGAAGGGCCTGTCTGCAGACAGTGGCAAAGGAAAGGCTTGCCAAGCTCCTTGTGTCTCACCTGTCCTGTCTGAAGGATGCGACCAGGCACTTTGTCTACATTATGCCCTCCACTGTAGATGTTGCTTTGGTGCTGTATCTTCCTTCTCTCTTCCCTGCCACTTCTCTGCTGATTAATGGAAAGAGTGTGAGGATTCACTTTTTACCCCTGCTCCCTTTTTACTGTACCAGATGGCAGGGCTGATCCTGTGCTCCCTCACTCACATAGGCTACTGATTGCTTCCACACATTGCTTTGACTTCTCTTTCCTCCAGTGTAGCTCCCATAGCAGCAGCCTGACTGCTCAGGCATTGTCTCTTCCAGCTCCATCACTACTTACTGCCCTTCATCTTTCATCTCTCCAGGCATCTGAGCCCAGGCATCAGGAATGTTCCCTGCTCTCTGAGCACAGAAGTGGGCATTCAAAGTTACATGCAGTCGGCAACTGTTTCTGCAAGCAACTGGGCCTTGTTCCCAGCAAGCAGAGGTCACCAGTGGCATTGGGAGGTCCTGCTGCCCTCTGCTTTCCCAGGTCTTCTGCCACTGCCAACCTGTGCCCAGCAAAGCTAAGGCACCATTTCTGAGTGCTTGAATTACCTGAGGTCCTTGCTGCCGTGTGGACTGATGTAGGTTGTGTTCACCTTTGCGCAGGTGCTGAGCAGGCAGGGTTGTCCCTGTGCCCCTGGAAGGCTGGCTCTGCTGCACTGGTGGCTGCAAGGACTGAAGCATGGGGAAGGGCAGTAGTCTTTTTCCAGACATTTCTAGGTTTCTGTGTGCAGTGAAGAATGGAGGCTGCCTTTCACCTGCCATGGCAAAGCAAGATACTTGGTACTCCATTATTGCTTGGCCAAACAGCTTTCTAGTCTTAGAGAAACAGTGTGCATTTTTTTGGTGATGATGCCCTGCCCCCTCTGCTTAGGGTCGTTTCCTTCTGGATGAGCACCCAGGGATGGACCCGTCTCCCTTGTTCCTTCCGTAACTATGTGGGCTCCTTTCCTTCTCCAGACTTCCACTCTTGCCTTCTGTCCAAGCATGCTGTCTGCAGCATCCCAGGGCAGTGAGGCCAAATGACAGGGGGCTGATGCTGCTGTGAGAGGGCTCCCATGTTGCCAGAGCCCTCTTGCAACCACACAGCAGTTCTGCAAGGCTGGAGAAGGGAATGAACCAGGCAGATGTCCTAGAGATGCTTTGCTTTGTCCAGGTCGTCTCTCCTTTCCTGATCCCTCTTCCCCCGCCCCGCCCCACATTTGTTTTACTGCTCTTCCCCAGTGTGCTGTGTGGAGAGACTTAACCCTGATCCCAATGAGAAGCAATGGTTGCCTGGATCCCACTCCTCCCCCAAACTGAAGGTGCTTTTTTGCCTGGGAGGGGGCAAGACCTGCTTACTTTCCACTGTACAAATCCATAGGCCAGGAAGCTACTGAGGCAGGTAACCAATGTGGCAGGCATGAAGTAGTCAGTCCCAGATTCCAGGGACATGTGCAAAGCAGCATAGTCACATTATCTCCTGTTCCCACGCGGTGCCTGGCTCCCACCTGATTAGGATGCGGCCTACAGCTGATGGTCATGATTTTAAACCCCACCAGGACAAACTACTTCCAACCTCAGTCACCTGCTTTCCTTATCCGCTTTTGTTTCCTCTGCTTGTCTAGGAGTCAATTTTCACAAGCCTTCCTACAATCTGGTGTGTGAGCTTCCCTTCTGCCACTCTTGCCTTCTGCAGCTTCCTACCTCTTCTGGTTTCCATCTGCTTCAGATCTTCACTGAAAGCATCTTTCTTCTCCCTACCAGTCTCTCTCTCGCACCCTCCACATGCCCCCCTTCCCTTACTGCCATTTGTTGTGTTTGGTAAAGTGAGCGTCCAGAACTGCTTTGGGAAGAGTTGTTCTCTGATGCAGAACAGCACTTCCATCTCCATGCTTTTCATCTGGCCTTCAAATACAAATTAACCTCCCATTGCCATCTTTGACGATCTGTGAGGATGGCAGGCAGTTGTCCACCTGTGTGTTCAGTGCTCCGTTGGCTGGGTAAAAGTTCCCTGTGCATTTTGTTTTGTCCTTCCATTCATTTCCCTTCATCTCCCCACTTCATTTATTTATCCCCAGCCCCCTCCGCCCCACCCCAAGAAGTCGAGTGTGTAAGCACCAGCTCCACCACCGTCCGGGTAAGTTGGGTGCCACCGCCCGCCCAGAGCCGCAATGGGGTCATCACCCAGTACTCCATTGCCTACCAGGCAGTGGAAGGAGATGACATCACCAAGCATGTGGTGGATGGCATTGGACGGGAGCATTCCAGCTGGGAGCTCAAGGACCTGGAGAAATGGACCGAGTACAAGGTGTGGGTAAGGGCTCACACCGATGTGGGGCCAGGACCGCAGAGCATCCCCGTGCACGTGCGCACTGACGAGGATGGTAGGTGCTACTGAACAGCTCCTTCAGCTACTGCCATGGGTTAACCACGACTCTCCCAGCTGAGTTGCTGGAAAGGGGGGGGAAAAGGAGCAGGGACATTGATCTGGGAGTGCCTTTCAAGCAGGACCAGAGGCTGTCAGGAGCAATGCTCCAGGGAGTGGGTCTCAACAGTTGCCCTGTAGTGGGGTTGGGGAATTGCTTTGCTGACCCTTGCTCTGCCTCTGCTGTGTCAGGTATCCCATCGTGGTCCCTGAGGGTCCTGTTTGTGTCAGCAGTGCTTCCTGTGCACGGAAGGAGGCATTGCTCTGCTTTCCATTATGGTTTTATACTGGGTGGTGGTGGATTCCTTTTTATTGAAGATAGAATGAGCCAGCTCCCAGCCAAAGGCTTCTCTTGTGAGGTCAGGACTTAAAGTTTATTTGTTGACCTGAAATCCAGCAAACTAAAGAGGGGGAAAGCAATCCATTTGAAAGTTGTAGATAATGCAGGAAAGCTGCTTCCTGCTCCAGTTTCCAGGCAAGCCACAGCTTATATAAAGCTGCTCTTCCACTCAAGAGTCAGAATACCACACATACAGAGCACTTTACTGGATACGACAGCTTTAAAGAGAAATTGCTTTGTATTAGCAGGGCTGTCAGTTATGTCATAATGATTTAAGCCATTTCCTTTGAAAGTGCCAGAGCTCAGGGTGACAGTAGGAGCTTCCGTGGCTTCATGGTGACCCAAGAAAGCTGCAGATTTAATGGGAGAAGAAAGAGATGGAGCATCCAGGCAAAGAAAGCATGATCTCTGCATTGCCCAATCAGTGCAGGAAATTGAAACCAGACATGCTACAGTTTCCCTAAATGGGCTGCCACTGTCCCCCACGTCTCCATGGCTCTGGAAGTGGCGTCTGGGAATTCTTGCTGACTGCATTCCTGGGCTGGCAAACACATCTGTGTGTGTCCTGCTGCCTGTATTGTTTGCTTCAGTTCTCATTCGGCAGAGTTGTAGCCCAGGGGAAGCTGTTACCCCAGAAATGTCGCAGCAAGCTCTCTCAGTTAGTTTTTGGGCACCATGGTTGGACATTCCAGCTTAGCTGTCAGGAGTGATTTTATATTCCTCTGACATGCTGATGCTCAGTAGATACCCATGATGAAGGAATGAGAAATGCTAAACTGTGGTCTGAAAACAAATAGAACTTTCCCTGTTTGGATCTCAGATGCAGCACATACTTCCAGTAGTGGGGTTGGACAGAGTTCCTGAAAACACCGTGGTCTGCTCACACTCACATCTTTTTGTGTCCCTTCAACATCCCCATACCATGTCCTGCTGAGGCCTCCCGCCTTCTCGTGCCAGCAGAGCTTGACACACAGCTTCTGTCTGGTTCTCAGGCAGGATCATGTTTTCCACTTGGACTCCCAGCTGTGTGTGTGGGCAGGTGCTTTGCCAGGGCAGGAGAGCCCTGTGGCTTGTGCAAGGTCACTGCACTAAGTGAATTCTGGATTACAGCACAGGCTGCTCCAGGCAGAAGGGGATAACTGTTCAAGCACAGCCCCCTCCATTCCCATACCTTGAGTTGGCCTCATGGTGCTAAAATGCTCCATTCCTCCTTTCTCTATTTTATTAAATTATCTACAGTTATGAAGGACATCTGGGGAAAAATAATGAATTGCCCTGCAGCTTAAAAACCGTGCTTACCTGCTGAGTAGCTGTTTCTTCCCATTTAGTTGGTTGAAATAGCAATATTCATTACGTCTGCTTGTCAGGTATCCATCCCTAATTATCTAATACTGATTTCTTGCTGTGTTGAGAATTGGGGCATATGAGGTTCCAAACCCCTGGATTTTCCCAGGTCAGTGGAAGGTGAAAAGGGTCCTGCAGATGAGGTGGTAAGATGAAGCCCAGGTCCTTCACTTGGTAGCATCAGTATCCTCCACAGAGAGTGCACACCTCTGCTCCCAGCTGCTTCAGCTGGAAGGAGCTTTCCAGGAGCAACTGAGAAGCTAATTTTTTTGAATTGACATTTTTGTCACAGTCAATGCAAGAGCAAAATGTAATAAGGAGGTAATTTTTCCAAATGGTAAATAGGGTATAAATACATTTTTAAACGGGCCTCACCTTGCAAGAAAATTGATATTTTCTGGGCAGTGTAATTTTTCATTTTATTATCAAAAAGCATTCAGCTAGCCGTGCATGAAATACAGTCCCCAGAGCTGTCACAATCCCCACAGGCCCCTTTATCTGGCTGAGTTCAGTGACTGCTGTCTGTGAGCTCTGGGTTATTGTTTTAGGATGGTGCTTTTCCCCCTCATTAACCTCTCACTGTCACGGGAAGACCACGTGTGTGCTCTGGCTGGTGGCAGGTACCAGGGCTCTCTGAAAAAACAGGCTCAGCACCCAGTCATGCTGCCTGGGGCTGTTGGACAGCATTTAGATGGGTCTGTGAGGAGGTGGCGTGTCAGGCAAGATGCAAAGAAGGCTTTAAAACCCCTGCCTGTGCCCCAGGGCGCCCTGAGCTGCAGAGTGTCACTGTATTCTTTATATTCTGCTATATTCTTGTATTCTTCCTTGCTCCCCTACTGCTGGAGATGAGAGGGATAGATGGACCTTGGGTCTGATTCAGCACAATGACTTTTATTAGGGGTGCTCCTGCATATCACAATTAGCTCTTTCCTACTGAGAGTAGCAAAAGGGAAGGGTTCAGGGATGTGGTCATGCTGAAAGACTGCAGTGTAGTGTGCTGGGCAGGTACAGGAAACTTGTACCAGTGGGGCCATCCTGGCAGTGAGGTGGGGGGAAGGTAGCAAAGGAGTGAGAGGTAGTGACAGTGACTGTGTGGTACCTGCTAACTGCTGTCCCGTGTGTGTTGCAGTGCCCAGTGCCCCACCGCGAAAGGTGGAGGTGGAGTCTGTGAATTCGACTGCCATCCGGGTGAGCTGGAAGCTGCCCATCTCCAACAAGCAGCACGGGCAGATCCGCGGGTATCTGGTTACCTATGTGAAGCTGGAAAACAACGAGCCCCGAGGGCAGCCAGTGATCAAGGACGTCATGCTGTCAGAAGCACAGGTACAGTGTGGGGAGCGCCAGCTGGTGGGCATGGCACCTTCCCTCTCTGCAGAGGGGCAGGCTGGCTGGGTCCAAGTATTTCTTGGCCTCCTCTTGTAGCTCCAGAGCACGGGACGCAGCCTGCCTGAGCAAGGCAAACAGCTGTGGCTTAAACGTGGGTAAAAAGTTTAACCAGGAAAGGATTGCTGTAGAAAAGATGATGTATTGGATGATGTTCCTCTCTTACCCTGTCTCTGATGCACACCTCTCTGCCTGCCACATCCTGTGCAGACTCCAGCTGGAGCAAACTGCACTTTGCCAGTCCGTTTATAAACGGTCAGAAAGTTTTAAATAAGCCTTGAGTCTGTTTCTTTCATGATGCTGATTATGTTCAGGGCAAAGTGTCTGTCTTGATAGCATCCACCCAGGTGCTGCCTGCTTGTGGGGCACGGGGGTGGCTCTGCACCCCTGAGTGGGCACAGCATGCCAGGCAGAACAGCGCTCCTGGCTCAGCAAAGCCTCCCCTCCCTCCTGCTTTTGCAGGGCAGGGACTTGGTGTTGCATTGCCTCTTGAAAGAAAACTGTAGGTGAAGCCAACTGAGTCTGGGAAAGGCTGAGGAGGAAGAAAAAAACTGAGGTGGAGGCCCACATCCCCTGTAAATGACTTTGTCCTCTGCAGTCCCCATACAACAATCTGTTCATACTTAGGCGATCTCCTGGATACCTCAGTGGCTGGGAGCTGCAGCCCTCTTCCCACGCACTGCTCCAGGCACGGCCGTGCACTCTGCACAGCCCAGGAATGCGGAGTTGCCTCTTTTCCAAGGTCCAGGGAAGTTTTTGGTGCCCCGTGTGCAATGAAATACAACTCTTCTTTGGAGCAGGGGTCCTTCATCCTGAATGACCCATGCTGTTCTCAACAAAGATAATCGTATAAATGAAGAACAGGATCTGCTGCTGTTGGAAGCAACGAGGAATCGATTCAGAGCTGGCTTGCTTGAATGATGCCCAGTATAAATACTGGAGAGCTGCAACGATTAATTGATCTGTCTCCTGAATGCAGCTGTGAATCATTTATGCGTTTGTCAGTGAGGAGTGCAGTGCATAGAGGCAGCTTTACTCTCCATTCATATTCCAAAGGATAAAACTGAGTAATAATGAGGACGGGGAAAACTTTTAAGAGAGAAAATACTTTGAGGGTCCTTTCAGTGTTGTCTGGGGCACATCTCTGTTTATGTTTCAGATGCTGCTTTGTTTTAATAGTTAGACAAGCTGCTTACTGCCTTTTACTTAGGATAGGAGAATATAATCTTCTGTGTTGTTTGAACAAGTGAGGCTGTGTTGTTCAGCTGGAGTTTGGAGTTAATGGGTTGGTCCCAAGTGTAGGTGGGCGAAGTTGGCAATGTTTTTCTTCTTGGTGTTTTCAAATATTTTATGCTTGCCCAGCCAGTTCTGCTTTCACTCCTTACTCATACATTTCAGAGAGAGAAATCCCATGCTAATGTGCAGAACAAGGGTGCCAGAGCCAGAAAGTTCTGAAGGAGTGCTGGATTTTGCATTAGTTTGAATGTGTGCATCAAGGAGGCAAGTTCCTGGAAGTTTGCTGGCCTGTTAGACCACTTAGCAGTCTTCCATGTTTGGTGAATTTATGTGGGAAAGTTCTTGGTTTCTCTGATAGTTTTTCCTGCTGTGTGTGGTGCTGAACTCATCCACTGTAATTTTTGGGTGGAAGTGAAAATGATAGTTGCAGAGAAGCGACTACTCTGAAAGAGTCATGTCACTCTTGGGATAAACTAATGACGACCCTGCAGGGAAGAGGTTTCATTGACTTGGCAGAAGAGATCTCTATTTCCTGAAAGAGTGAGAAGCCAGGCATGACCTGTGCTTGTGATGAAATACATCTGCTCCAGATGCTGAAGAACCCTTTAAAGAGCTGCCATCTTTCAGTATGGCAGTGCATGTCCTTGCAAACAGCCAGATGAAACTTTAACAAGTAGTCCTGGAAGAGTTATTTTCTATGAAAGAAAACAAAAAGATACACTGGAAAACCTGCCCCTGAAGGTCATAGGATGAAGATGGCCACAGTTCAGTACTCACAAACACTCATAAACATTTATACCAGTGCACAGAGAGAGAATTAAACTGATTTGAAAACCTTGGAGTCAGAGAAGAAAATCTCTGGACAGGTAGGCAGAGCCCCTCCTCCTGCCTAGCCAGGCTGTCTGCTGGTTTGAGTAGGTATGTACCACATAATCTGCTTCCTGCAGACAGTGTGAAGACACTGATACTAAAGCTGACTCATGGTTTTTCCTTATTGAAGATGAGAAATGGAGAGAGAGTAAAGGAAGATGAAAGGAGAAAGGCAAGGGAATGGAGATGTTAGCTATGCAGATAATATGGATTCTGAGCTTTCAAAACCATTTGAGCAGAAAGGACTAAAACATCAGCAGAGACGTGGGAGCCCTGGTGCCGGAGAGATCACATTTTATTTTACAGCCTCCTGCCTGGGCAGAGCAATCAGTTGTTAAGAAGGTCCTGTGATGGAGCTGAGGCCTCTCCCTCCCCTCTGTGGCTGCGCCTGTGACTGATTACCTCCGTCAGGATTCTGTTTGCCTTCCAGTCTGAGCTCTCACCTCCTGCTGACAGCCTGATGGACAAGCAAATGTAACCCTGCCCTGTGGAGGAGCTCCCAGGGTGTGTACGGCTGCAGAGCTGGATCAGGTACCTGCAGCACCTCCTGCCCAGGCCATGCCCCTCTCGGCTCAGCCGAGTCCCATGGTGGGCGATGGCAGAAGATTCATCTGTGTGCCCTGGGTCTTGCATAAGGCACATCCAATCACCGAGAGAGGGCTTTGGGAAGGAGCCAGTGCAGGAGCTGCACTCCACCACTACTACAAGTCCTCGCCAGCTCAAGGGAGCAAGGGAAAGCAGAGCCATGGGACACAAGCATTAGGCTTGACAGAGGTGGGCAGGGGCCCACCTCATTTCCTTGGTCTCCAATCCCTGGGCAGCTGCTGCATGTTAGGAGGGGCAGTGGGCTTGGACCCCTCCAGCCCCGCAGATCCAGCCTGTGCAAAGAACTTTGCAGGGCTGGCTGGCGACAGCTGGCTACACAGAGGTCAGGCTTTGTGGAGAAGAGACTCCTGCCACCTTCTCCTCCTGCTGTGCAAAAGTCATGGCACAGGAAAGGTATGTGCTGCCCACAAGGGCTGCAGGCTCACAGGAGGATAGTGTGGTCTCTGCAGGCAGCACTTCTCCAACCAGCGTGCAGACTGAGTGCACATCCCACCAGCTTGCTCCAGAAGAGCAGGAAGAAGAAATGGCAATCACTTCAAGCTATTGGATTGACATCAAAGGAGAAAGCAGAGACTTCTGTTCTCCGTGAGCAGTGCCTATCCCAGGCACAACGCAGAGGAATTTACTGCCTCCCGCTTTCATTTGGTGATAGTCAAGGATCTTTATCTAAATGTACTTGGAACGTCTCATATACGTCAAGTACGTCAACGTACTTGTCCAGGGGAGAGTCTGGCATGGAGGTGGCATGTTCTCTGCTTCCTAAGTGGAACAAAACTGTAAGGCATCATGCAAGAGGCACTTCAGGTAAAGGACCAAGGTGAAGTTCAGATACCCTCAGACCCCTCTGCATCTCATTGACTTGAGTACCTGAGTTTATGTCTGGAGTTCCACTGTTGCACCACAGTCACTGAAGCAGAGAGGAGAAGGATCTGCAGGAAAACCAATACTGGCTTCCCATAGCTGGGACTGTGGAGGGATTGAATCTGTCTTTTGCAAGAGCCTTGGTCAGGGAAAACAGCCGTTCCCTGGTGAGACATGACTATGCTGTGTTGAAGTGTAAAATGAAACATTAAAGCATTGCAGCTGCCATAAATACACACTGTTAGCTTTAGCACTTCCCAGAGCCATCCTGCCTCGTGCACACAGCCTTCTCTCAGTTCTTTTTATGACTGCTCCTGGGCTTTTCAGATCAATTTGTCTTACTGACCAGCCTTAAACAGTTAAGAAGCAATTGAGCTAGTTTGAGGAAGGAAACGTTTTGATCTGTAGATTAAATTTTTGTAATGAAACTGAATTTCTACCAAGGTATTTATGCAGGCCTGGCTTTTCACAGCTGTTACTCCAGCACAGATCTCAAGGCATTTCTTTGCACTCTGATCTAATGCAAGATTAAAGTCCACTGAAACATTAGAGCAAACAGAGTTTGAACATTAAACACTTAGTTTAAAATCCTAGTGCGTGATAAACTCACTGCTGTGGCGTAGGAGGCCTCCTGAGCCCAGCTCTGCTCTGCTGTTCTTGCAGTGAGGTATCACATTCTGCTCCTGTAGCTACCTGGAGGCAGGCTGGGGTGTTCCCAACCACGTGGCTTCCAGCCACCAGGGACATGCTTTTGTAGAAGTGTACTTCCTGGGGGAGGAGGTACCAGTCCTCGTATCCTTCCTATGGCAGGACTTCTGCCAGGTTTTAGATCAGTGGGGTGGAGCGTGTGGCTGTTGATCAAGGTGTGGGCTGGCTGGCACGGGTGGTACATAAACAGCAATGCCTTGGGTTCAGCTAAGTGTGCAACAGCGGAAATGGAACCAAGATGTGTGTGGAAAGAGAGCCTTTAGTGACCGTAATACTTAGTGAGGGTCTTTATAAGAAGTTTTTAAGAGGATGTATAAGAAGTATTTAGGGGCAACTTGACCTCTTTACTGAAATTTACTGTTAATACGGTTTAAGGGATAATTGTACTGCAGTCTCATGACATCTAATAAGTGAACTATAATAAAATCTTAGAGGAACATTTCTCTAATAGCTTCTTCTCTCTGAATTTAGAGACTAAAATAGCAAATATTTTGAAAGTATGCTGTGTATTTCACTGCTGAGGTGAGTACTATGCCACTGTGATAGGCTGCAGCCTGTGAAAGGCACCTCAAATAGCCTGAGTTCAAAAGGCAACTTGTATCTTTGATGCTGTTTAGTACTTCTGTAACACTTGCAGGTTCCCAAACACTCCAGCAGTGTTAGCTGAGCTTCCCGGGGTCCTGAGGAAGTTGGTATCTGAGCAGTTTCACAGCTGGCAGGTCAGGCTCAGAAGCAAGGTTTGCCAGGGCTCACACTGTGAGTCAGGGGCAGTACTACCTATCTTCACTTTTCGTCTCTGTGCTTGAACCCATGGACTGGTGCTTCCTCCAGGCACATTTAGTAATGTGAGCTGTAAGGCATCACCTTGGCTGAGAGTGTTCGCTGTGATCTCTGCAAGCCTTCCTTTGGTGCACCAACCACAAAGAACAATTCTGTGGGCATGCGTGGCAGCAGCCAGACTCTACTGTCTCACCACCCCAGTGCAGCTTTGATCCCTTAAAACCCCAAATCCAGCCAGAAGAGTTCAGAGCCTATATTGAACTGCCACGGCCAGGAATCCATGTGAGCTTTTGGTGGAAAACAGTTTGTGTAGAAGCTTTCCCTGCAGGGCTGCTCTTACCAAATTTGTGTTTGCCGTTTGGTGTTGTGCAGTTGGGAGTAAGAAGCTGTTTCCTCAGTACATGCAGGAGTTTGAACCTCTCTCCATGCCATGCACCACTGTTGGAGGGGAGCACCCTAGTGTGAAGTTCTGTGTAAGATCTCAGCTTCTCTTGCACTGTTGATGGCAGATGGCACTTTGGGGTTTTCTGAAGTCTCCAGAGCATTTTCTTGCAAATGATACAAGAAGCAGAAGCTCTAGAAATGTTGCATTGGTGCTTCCCTGCAGAGAGTGCCTCTGTGTTGAAGTCTTTGATTCTCAACAAGAGGTGGTGGCTGGAGTATCACTAGAAGAGAAACTGGGGATTAGGCAACAAAACTGTTGTGGGTGACTTGTGGGGCAGCAGTCACCCTCAGAGCCTAGTTGGTACAACCTATCCCTTCTTGCTTCTGCTCATGGAGAAGGCAGAAAAATGCAAACAAAGCCGGAAGGGGAAAGTACTGCAAAGTACAAAAAGTGAGGGGTGACAACTCCACCCAAGTGAGAAGGAAGCTCTTTGTCTGTTTGTGTGAGTGATCTCAGACTCATTGCGCAGGCTAGCAGCATGTCAAAAATTGCTCTGTGCCATTTCTTCCCTTGGCACAGCCTGTGCCAAGTGACCCTCTGTGTATAAGTGTTGTAATTCCCCCAACCCAGTTCCGCTAACCCCTGCTGTTGTCGTCATTGTCATCCCTTTCCTACACGTTGCCCCTTAAAATTCTGTGTCTCCATTTTTCTCTCCTCCTTCCTTTCTCCCCCATCAGTGGAGAGCTGAGGACTCCGTCGACCATGTAAGTACCACTTGTGTGTATTCCAGGTTGGAAGAGAGGGGTTTGGTAAATCGATTTGTGAATTTTGTAGACACAGTACTGTCAAAACATTCTTTTCACTCCCTTAATGAGGCTGGAGAGTTACATTGTGAAACCTTCCACAAGCAGCAAATCCAGAGAAAATTGGCATTTAGATTGCTCCTAAATGCAGAAAAGCAATTGACATTTCCTATAATCTGTATTTCCAGTTTGTTGCAGTGCAGTTTTAGGCAGGTTCAAGTGATCGACTCAGGAGGCTCATCCTGCAGTAGTTGGCCCACCAAGTTATGTGGTAAAATTAGATACATAATCTTTAAACCACATTGATCGTAGTCATGAGAAATAACCTACACCCTCAACCATGACCTTTGGTTGAAACACAGATAGAAATAAGAAAACAATCACATTTAAACAGTTAAATTCAATTTTTCCCCACATAATTTTGAGATATAAATTTGCAGGAACAAACTAGAAAATGACCTTTTTAGAGTCAGAAATTCAATTACGTGCCCTACTGTGAGCTTCCCCAGCACAATACATTTCTCCTCCTGCTTTATATGGAGGATTCTTGCTCGGAGTGGCTATGTCATGACAGTACTGTGTTTGCATTATGCAATCAGACCTTCTTTCATCCATCCCTCATCTCTCTCCCTTTCTCCCAGCTTGCTTGCTTTGCTCCTGGTGGCATGCTTTTGCGTGAGAAATTCTCTTTGCATGGGTTTGGGAGGAGTGAATTCTCTTGGGATGTTCAGAGTGTGCAGGTTTTGTGAGAGTGCTTCCCCGCGGGTCCATTGGCACCGATCAGACCACGCGTCCACTCACCCGCACACATGATCTGCTGCAGGGGCGGAGTTGGGATCGGACTCTGGTTCACACGGTGATTTTGGCGGGGTTCTTGTTGGTGCTTGTTGATACTTCTCTGGGCTGGCTGATTCTGCAATGGTAACGTGGTGATTTTGATGAGTAAGCCTGGGCAGGTAACCTGAACCAGCAGCACTGACTGGAAATCAGCAGGTTTAATAGCGTGGGTGTTTGTGTGCGTGAGTGATGGGAGAGTGGCTGCACTCTGAGAGCAACCACAGGCACCCCTTGTACCCCTTAAGCTGGCAAGGATCCCCCAGGCAGAGATCAGACCCCTGGAGCAGCTTCTGACAGTGCCCATGCTGCCTGTTCTCAGCAGCTCAAAACTTAACCCTCTCCATCTCTGCTCCTCTCCTTGTCTGAAGGGGTAAATAACCAATGCAAAGCCTCTGCCTCCTTTCCAAAAGCTTCCCCAGCCCTTTCTCCAGCCTGGTCATCTCTTGCTCCCTGACCCATTATTATCTGGGTTATTAGTGCTAATGGCCCAGACACTCCCACAGCACCCACGGATGAACACTGCTCAGGGGTACCTGCCTGAGCTGCTGGGAGCTGCTGAGCTCGCTGTGCTTTCTCATTTGCAGGCCTGGCCAGCCAGGCTTGGCACCAGTCACATTGCTGCTGGGGGCCAGGGGGGAGGAGCGGTGCTCCCCTCTTTGATCTCAAATTGAAGTGTGGAGCCATGCCCTCCTCCTGCCCAGAGGAAGCCAGAGCATGCAAGGATGCACCCCGTGAGTCCGCCCCCTCACAGACCTCCCACGATGCAGGTTTTTCCCTCCAGGTCTTGCCAGTGCCTTGCACTGACGCATCCCATCCCTGCAACCCAGTGCCTGGCAAGGAGGGTGAACACAATGCTTAGAGCTGCAGGTGCTCCCCGCCCGGGGCCCACCACCCCTGCACTGCCTCCCTGTGCTCCCCACAGCTCTGCTGCAAGAGACAACTTTAAAAACCCTGGAATTAGCCCCCAAGAGATTCTCATAGCCAGGTGAACTGGCTTTTGCTCTGGTTCACAGCTCCATAGTCCTCTTACTTAGCTTTCACGCAGGACCATATCTGGATCAGATCTCCCTCTTGGCAGAAGCCGTGGGAGAGCACAGCTGCTGGCATGGGTTGCTGGTGGGTCCCTGGAAAGGCCAAGTGTTAAAGGCAGGGGTTGAAATTAGGCAGGTGAATGTTGGAGTGGCAGCAGTTGTTGTTTGCTGGCTCTGTGCAACACGTGTGTTTGAGCACGATGCATGAGTGTGAGCCAGGGCGTGTTGTCTGTGTGTTGCTGTTGGAGACACTGACCCTGGTGCCTTCCTTTTGCTCACTCCAGTAACAAGTATTTGCTCTTCTCGTTTGCCTCTTCTCTGCCTCGTGAATGCACTCCCAGGAGACAGTCATTGGAGGCCTGCTGCCAGAAACCACCTACTCTGTCACAGTTGCTGCCTACACCACCAAAGGAGATGGTGCCCGCAGCAAGCCCAAAGTCATCACCACCACAGGGGCAGGTGAGTGTGGGGAGCAGGTGTCACAGCCTCGTAGGGGTGGTGGTAAAACCTCCCAAGAGGTGCGTGGGGAGTATGGCTACAGCCAGGAGGAAACAAGAGGGTTGGAGACGCTGCAGAGGTACAAACTCTTGTGATCTCCAGCCCATACTTAACAGGCTTTGCCACTGGATCACCTGAGCAAAGTGCAGCAAACAGATGGAGAGCCACTACCAGGGCTGGTGAGAGAGCAGTGAAACTCATGGGCCTGAGCTCATCTGCATAGTCCAGAGACATGGGAAGAGGAAGCCTGAGAGTCCAGGCCCTCCCTCAGCTTTGGAATCCTGACCTGTCCTCACCTTGTTCCTGTAGGCAAGTGCCATTTCTCGCTTCCTGTGGTGACTGCAGTGCCGCCTGGAATGGCCCCTGGCACAGAGGGCTCCTAAGAGGTGCTTCTCAGCTCCCCCCTGCCAGTGATATTGCTGTTTCCCCAGGCTTACATAGCGGAGCCTGGCTGCTCCTAGAGCCATGGTAAAACCTGGAATGCAACAAATCTGCCATAGAAGTGCTGCAGACACAACTTACAGGTCCTGGTGATCCCAGCCGGTTTGGTTCTGCTGTCTCAGTAGATCGTACCTGTGCCTGGAGCAGAGGCACCCAGGAGTCATCTGGCGCTTCCCTCCAGGTGTGGTCAAGCTTGCCTTTGGCAGTGGCACCAACTAGTTGACCCTGTCTTGTCCACTCACCTTTTCCACTCACTAGGCTGTCCTATAACCAGTAATCCTGCTGCTTCCTCACACCAGCCACAGTATTTACAGTATTTACCACTTGTTATTATGGGAATGCAGCTTGTGCAAACTGAGAGCGTTTGTTCCTGGTGCTGTTAAACAAGGAACAGCTTGCTGTCTCCTCCGCGCTGCATATGGGGAGCTCCAGAGGTAGTTTCCACTGTCACAATCTCAAATGCTGTCTCCCTAGTGCCTTGCCATGATGTATTTTCTGTTCATCAAATTGCTACAGCTGTCCTATAAACAGGAAGAGCTTCCTAAACATCCCAGTGTTGTACCGTAAACCACAGTGGGTCTTCCCGTGTTATGATGCACATTTTAAGGTTAATATTTGGAATCATCTTTGAAAATGCTGTGTCCCTTAATACTAGCTGCTGTTAGACATTGTATTATGAGTGCAAGGAGGATGGCACTGGCAATGGGAATGTAATTGTATGTCTTAAATACCTACAAAACAGCCCTCAGAGCTGCCCTCCTACGGGCTCGGCTGCAGGCCTGACCTCAAAGGGGAGCGTTGGTGTCGCCCTCTGATGGCAAAAAGGGGGCATAATTCTGACAAATACGGTTTTCTCTTGTGCTCAACTGTGGGCTCATACATTTCAAAACTGCAAGGATATTTAACTCGGTTTGGCTGCAATCCCATTTTTGTTTTCATATCAGTGGCCCCATGCCTTTGATTCTGAGTATCTTCCCTATCAGTTGATTTGTTTACAAATCTGAGCTGATGTGAAGACGCATCCTTTTTTTAACTGAAGGAGATCAAGGTATTAAACCATCAATTTAAAGCCATCAGTTCCTAACCAGTGATGGCAACACCTCTTGACTTGTGCAGCATAAGCAAAAATCCTGTGGAATGCTTGTGTTCACCTCTCACATCGACACTGACATCACGAATCTGCTCCTCAAGTAAACCAAAATGTATTCTGATGGCAAACAGCCCACCCAGCTCTGCTCGCTGCCTCTGCAGATGGTAAAACTGCAAGGTTTCAGGATGAAATTTGTCTGCCTTCAGACAGACCAGGGCGCTGGAATCGGGCTTCAGGGTGTCTGTTGTGGTACAGTGCACCAGGGCCAGCAAGGGCTGGTGCTGTGCACTGGCTGGAGTGTCTGAAGACCACTGACTGGGAGGACGGGATTGAGATCTTCTCTGAGATAAATATGATGCTTTGAGGTACCTTAAGCCTTTCCTGTAAAAGGGGATGAATTTTGGGGCTGGATATGGCTGAATTTATTTCCGGTTTAAATGGCAGCACGTGGGAAAATGGCAACCAAGAGCTGGCTGGGTCCAGCTTCCCTCGCCACCGGATTAGGGTCAGTCTGCCTCTATCCCTGTGAATTGTCTGTCGTCCTCTTCACCCTGTTGTCTGAACTTTCCCACTTTCCTCAATACTCACGGACTGAGCAGCACAGAAGCGGTCCTTCCTTCCCCTCCTCCCAGGCTATAGATGGTCATTGTGTGTTTATGTTGCAGTCCCGGGGAAGCCCACCATGATGATTAGCACGACAGCCATGAACACAGCCCTCATCCAGTGGCACCCACCCAAGGAGATGGTTGGGGAGCTGCTGGGTTACCGGCTGCAGTACAGACGTCTGGATGAGGAAAAAATGAACACGATAGACTTCGGGAAGAGAGACCATCACTACACAGTGACCAACCTGCACAAGGGGGCCACGTACCTCTTCAAATTGTCTGCCAAGAACAGAGCTGGCCCGGGAGAGGAGTTTGAGAAGGAGATCACGACTGCCGAAGATGTGCCAAGCGGCTTCCCACAGAACCTGCGTGTGGTGGGTCTCACCACTTCCACCACAGAAGTTGCTTGGGACCCCCCGGTCTTGGCAGAAAGGAACGGCAAGATCGTCAACTACACAGTGGTATACAGGGACATAAATAGCCAGCAGGACGTGGTTAACATCACCAAGGACACGAGTATCACTTTGACAAATTTGAAACCTGATACCACTTACAACATCAAAGTGAGGGCCCGCACCAATAAGGGGGCTGGGCCACTCAGCCCCAGCATCCAGTCCCGGACCATGCCTGTAGAGCAAGGTAAGTGCCCCTCTAACAAGCCCTAACAGGAAGCTCTACCTCCAGGACAGGGAGCTTTGCTTTGGTTCATGAGGCGTCGTTCCCCTCTGCTCTGACTGTTGCGATCAGGTACTGTGTGGCTCCCTAGTCTAAAACTAGTTCAGTGAGGGGAGGCTCAGCGAAGATTTCCTAAAGTTGCCATTTGGGGGGAGAGGGGCGTTGGTGGTACCATAATTGCATCCACAGGCATACTTGGATGTTTTATCTGTACATGAAAGTTTCTTGCTTGAACTGGAGCAGGTGGCTGAGTAGGATCATCTGCAGATCCAGTACCTGAATAACACTGCTGTTTGATCATGCCGAAGGGCCAAGGGAGTGAGTGGGGTAGGGATAGAGAAGAGCTGCAGTTCAGCCTACAACTTCCTTTCTGTGATGCTGAAAAGCGTAGTCAAAAAGCAGAACTCCTCTGGAGACTGTAGACTTGGTAAAAGGCTGCTGCTCTCTTCTCCTCATTTCTTACTTCTCTGCTGTAGCTGAACTCTTTGACCTCTGCTGCTGAGTTAGAAAAGAGACTTGGAGTCAAGCTGCCACCTGGCTCCCTCCTGACTTGGCTTTACAGTGCTCAAATATCCTGTTTTTCATTTCAGTGTTTGCTAAGAACTTCCGTGTCAATGCCGTCATGAAAACGTCTGTGTTGCTGAGCTGGGAAGTGCCTGACTCCTATAAATCTGCAGTGCCTTTTAAGGTAAGAGTGGGATTTGGAGGACAGGAAGCTCCACCTGTAGCAGTGAGCAGGGCAGTGGATAGCAGCATCAACTGGGTCCTGTCGGTCAGGCTGACCACTGTCACTCCATGACGGTGGTCACACAAGCTTGTCCTAATGTCTGACATGGAGCTGAGGTGTGAAAAGTTATAAATATGATTTGATCACAAGAAATTAGCAGGACAAACTGCTCTGAAAACCAGCCAGTGTATCAAACTAAGAATAACTCCTTCTACAACATGTCCTGTCTCAAACATCCGTATTGCCTTCATGAGTTACTTCAGAGCATCAGGGCAGATGCATAATCTAAGGGAGTGAAGGGGAGAAGCATCATCAAACTTCCTGAAGGTCTTACAGGTATGAGTGGCACAAAATATGTCAGTACAGAGGGAACTCTGCAGGAATGGCTGCTGCTCTCTTTTCACCCCTACAGTTCTGGATGTGGTGTCATCCAGCAGGCTGCAGACAACACTGATGACCCAATGCCTTCCTGCTCATCTGACCCCCAGGACTTGTCACTTACGTGGGTAAAAGACTGGCGTGTGTAGATCTCAGTGCAGTTTCTCTCCATTAAGAAACAAGACCAGCATGTCACATCATCGAAGATAATCTTCTCAGTCTTAGCACCAATCTGCTGCCTCTGCAAAGGTGCAAGGGTGGAAGCAGCGTGACTTCTCTTTCTCCTTGCATGTGCCCCCTGCCATGCTGTGCCTAAAGTGCAAAGGCAAGGCCTGCATGAGCTGTGGGGAATCCGTGGCCAGGGGAGTGAGGGGAAATCTTGAACTGCATCCACATCAAAGTGTGTGAGCACCTCCCCTTCCTTGTTACTAACTCTCCTTGTTTAAACCCTGAAGCTGAATTACCTTGATCAATAGGAGGCACTTGTTAAATACACAGTTTAGCTGAAGCAGACAAGGCTTTTGTGAAGACCTTGCGGTATTCAAAGCTCTCCCAGATGCAGGGCACATTAGGATCATTGTTCAGATGTCTGGCTGCAAGGAACTTCGCAGAGCCCTGTTACTTGGCACTCTGCTGCAGAACCAGTGCGCTTCATCTTGCCTTGTCTTGTGGCCCAAAGCCCACATCGCTGTCTGACAGCGCAGTGCTGGAAAGGGACAGTGTGACCTTTGGAGCATTACTACCACACAGGGATGCTGGAGTGGTTGGAGGTAGCCAGGAGCCAGGGATGTAATGCTGATGCCCTGTCTGTCTGCTCTCCTAGCTGCACAGCTGTGATTGCTATCAGAGTGACTCAGGGTCTGCCCCTGCTGCGGGTTAACCCTCAGCTGACACGGGAGATGGCATTAGCCACTTGCTAACTTAGGAGCAGTCATGCAAACCAGTGTTACAAGGATATTTCTCTAATAGTGTCTTTTTATTAATATTCCCAGACTTGCAGACACACATCAGTCAAGGCCAGGAGCTAAGAGGGTCAGCTCTAACTCATTGATTGTGCCAGTTGAAATAAATCCTTAACCTTCAGGATTTTGTATTTTATTTTATAAACAAGGTTCACCTCTCTCCTCTAATTCAGGCACATGGGATGCTGGGGCCAGAGCCTAATACTGTAACTAGCATAGCAGATAAATCTCCATGGGAACAATTAGTATTATCTACACTTGATAAACAGTCTCATGCTAAATCTATGTCCCAAAGGGTGTCATATTCTACTTTAACAGATTTAATTAAAGTAGATACTGTTCCGACAATGAATAGTGAGGCACCAGGCAGGACTGGTGCTCTCATTTTATTAGAGAATGAACTGAGACCTTAAGATTTTTCATTGCTGCCAAATCAATAATGAAGTTTTGAGATCTCTTTGGGGAATTTTCACAGCTTCTTCTGGTCCAGGAGATAAATTTCTTGTAAAATGTTGCCCAGCAGTTGTGGTGGAGCAGAGGCACTACTCCTTTTTTTATTCCACCTGCAGAAAGCTGTTGTGGAGCTTCCATGGAAAAGTGCAAAATAGATACAACCTTCTCCTTGGGGAAAGTGCACTTTCCTCAGACACATTCTTCAGCTTAAGAGTGGGACAGAGGATATATTGGTTAAAGGCAGCATTACAAGGTATTTTAGAAATGGGGAGAAGGAACAGCACCTTTTGAAAATTCAAATGATACAGGTTTAGAAATAACCCCTGAGAATGCTGGGCAGTGCTTTCTCACAGTGTGTCCTGTGGAATGTAGTAATTACTCCTGCCTGCAAATACTCCAGCCTTGTCTACTTCTGCATCGAGTCATTATCTTTCCCAGTGTTGCACACTATGTGTCTTTTCATCTTTTAGTTCTATACATTCTGTACTGCCTTGAAATCAAGCATGAGACCTTCACCAGTAACATTTGGACCCACCTAGCTTTGCAAATCTTGTCCTGTGGGTAGGAGCAGCACAGATGACATTTTACAGCAATCCACGGGCTAGTCAGCACTGTTTGGCAGTTCAGAGCCCTTGGGCCAGATTTGCTGCTGACTCTGGTAGTTACCAGTGGGCCATGATGCAACCTCTGAATAGCATTTCTGCTTGAGCTTCCAGGCATCTGCCAGCTGCACATGAATGACTGTTTCTGAGCCCTTACATTATTGTAAGGTTTATGTAGAGGCCTTAACTAATGGTGCATAACATTTGAGAAGACAATGTGTTGTGGCAGGTAAAGAGACGCGGAACTGCTGCAGCAGCCGTGAAAAGGAGGGATGGCAGAGAATGCTTCAGGAAAGCATTGCAAATGCCAATTTCACTGTCTTTGGATGCAAATTCCTGTGCATGGCAATAAAAATCATCATCTGGTGTCAGCACAGAATCAGAGGCTGTGTCCTGGCCAGTTGCAGTGCAGAGCAAGCAGGGAAAATCTGAACTGAAATGCCTGACCACCTCTTCTGCTTCTTCTTGCTCTAGTAAAATAGCTCTGTCCCCAGCACATGCTTGTGTGCAGGCAGTTGGTGGGTGTCTTCCCTAGAGCACACTGAGAAGCAGTTGGTGATGCCTTTATTAGGGAAGAATTCATAATGAGAAATCTTACCCAAGAGGCAGCAGAACTCTGTGGGCTTTTCATCCTTTCAGCATGGGTCTTAATGTTGGAATTTTGGTTTTGTTCGAATCTGCGTGGAAGCACATGAAAGAGAGGTCTGGCTGCTCCCCCAGGACACACCCTGACTTGCTGGCATCTGATATATCTGGACCTGTACTATTGCGATGTCATTGCAAGGGGTGGTGCTGGTCCAGACAGCAAAGCTGCTAAGATGGTTTGAAGTCTAGTAGTCCTTTGGTGTGCCTACTTCTGTGTCAGAGCAACTACGTATCTGATATTCCACTGCTGCAAGAAGCATTTCTTCATTTTGGTTTTTCACTCATTTTAGCACTCAGCTGATGTACACGTCTTTGGAGAAAGGGATTAAAGTCTAGGAGAAAATATCATTAAGAGGAGTCACAACAGAAAACAATTCCCTCTGGCTGTCCTACTCTGCCACCTTTGACAGCTTTTTCCACATGTGGAGCAGCAGCAGGACCTTTGTCCCTGCAAACCTCTGTTACTTTAGTTACTTGGTGCTTTCTTTTGCAGTCCATTCCTGAAAACTGAAGCACGTCAGCAAATGAGATTGATTTCATCTCTTCTCCATAGCTGGCTTCTCTCTGCTGCTGTGTTACCTGCTAGGAGTCTTTTGTCAACAGCAAAAAAAACTGAGGCTCTTTTCCTATCCTGACCTCCATGCAAACTGACATCAAGAGGATTGAAGCATGCTGTGGGTATTGCTGTTTGGATAACTCTAAAGCTGAGCTGCAAGTTTGAGGCCTAGCTAGGTCCTTGTGCTCCACTGTCCTTCAGATCTCTTTCCAGGGCCTCTCTTCTCCTTCCAGCTCCAACACTAAACATTAGAGGAGTGCTAATCAGCTGCCCTTGTCCTAGAAAGCTGGCAGCTTTCTGTAGATTTCAGCCACCTGCTGAAAGGGGGACTTGAAGAAAAGTTTGTTCCCTCCCTTGCTGCCTGCGTCAGCCTGAACGGTGGGCTCAGCTGGTGAAAAATTATTTCAAGTAATTTGTCTTCCACAGAGCTGTTTCTCTCTCTCTCAAGGCCACTGTTGGAACGAGCGCATTTTACCATGTGGTCTCTGCCTGTAACACCAAATAGGTGCCAGGGTTTAACACAGTCCAGCTCTGCCACTGCCAGTTTTTAGCATGCTTTGTCTCTGCACCGCTGTCAGGAATCCAGCACTCCCCTGCCATGCAGGACAGTCACCTGGTGCAAAGAAGGATGCTGGTTTTTCACAGCTGGGACATAACCTGTGGCCTCTCTGGGTGTCTACACCCCATTTGTCTGTGTGTGGGAACTGTGTGAGTTTTTGCTTTGCAGGGGCAGCACCCAGGGTTTTGGGGTAAGGAGTTGTTCCAGCAGGATCAGGATCAAGGTTCCCAGGGCAGATGGCCTGTTGGGTGTGGCTGCTGTGCCTGGGGGGAGGTGGGGGTCCTGCATATCTGCAGCAGGATGTTGAGAAGTGCTGTTAGCTGAGGGGCACAAGGGCGGAAGCTGTGCCTGGGGGGCTGTGCACTGCCCTGGCTGCCTGCGGCTCTGCCCTGCCCTGCCCACAGCCCCTCGCTGCAGGCACGGCAGGGAAAAGCAGCTCCGACCTCCTGCCCACGGCTGTATGGCACCAGCATCTGTTGTCATGACGACGGGGTGTCACACCTGCAGAGCCGCCGTTCTGGGTACCAATTTGTGAGCCTTGTGCCGGATTTGTCAGATCATTGGTGAGGCGTGTAACCCCCCGGTCACCTTGCTGGGAGGGGGATGATCTGCATTAAGCATCCAACCAGGCATCAGCTGGTAGACACGGGAGTGACACCAATTTAAAGCAGACAGGATTTTACACCACCAGCCTATTGCACGTTGTAGCCTCGTGAGACAAGAAACAAAGACTCGTTCGTCTCTCCTTGGGGGCAAAGCACAGCCATCTGGATTCCTCCCCCAAGTAGGTGCTGAAAAGCAGCACATGTGGCACCACCAGCTTCACCACTGGCCCTGGCCACCCAGGCTGAAATGACCCCTCTCTGCTCCATCACTGCAAGGCACAGCTCAACGCTCTGCTGGGGGTTACTCTTCTTTAGCTAAAGATTTATGGCTGTTTACGAAGCATACAGAAGCCAAACCACCTGAGGGACGGCCCAGAGCCAAACTGTCATCTCTAGCGCTGCTATTTTGAGTGTGAGTTAGCAGCAGCAGGTGTCAGCTGCATGAACATGTCCTTTTCCTGTTTCAGATTCTGTACAATAGCCAGAGTGTGGAGGTGGACGGCCACTCGATGAAGAAACTCATAAGTGACCTCCAGCCAGACACGGACTATTCTTTTGTGCTAATGAACCGTGGGAGCAGTGCAGGGGGGCTCCAGCACCTCGTCTCAATCCGCACTGCTCCTGATGTCTTGCAAAGCAAACCCATCGCCACAAACAAGTACATCCAGGAAGGAAAATTCACGCTCACTCTTCCCAAAGTGCAGACCACTGTGCCGGTTCGGTAGGTGCCATGCCTGGGCGGAGAAGGCAGGGTGGGGGGGCTGGGGTGGGGAGAAAAAGGCAGGGCAGACCTCTGCCAACCTGTGGATTTTGTAACCTGGGAGTGAGTTTCCAACCAGGCTGTGGTACAGAGGCAGGCGTTTACCCATAAGATGGGATCACGCTCCTGGCTCTTTCCGAGCAAATATTGATGTGTAATAAAATTAAGACAATTCTCTGACAGTTTGCCCTCACCCTGGTGGGTATACTCCAGATGCTACCAGCAAAAATACGGTTGAGGATCAGGAGGGACTTTCTCTGACACTGTATAATATCCTTTAAATAAATAATGCCTAAACCCTCAAGGAGATTAAAAAAGCGAGTTTGTGGAAGTCTTATTCGTTACTGTGGTATCCTTGTGCTGAAGCACAATTCCCCCAGGGTTCTTGCTACAATCCGATTATATAAATGTCCTTCTCACAGCTCCTACACCACCCTCTGGAACACAGTCTGTGGATCTTCATTATCCTAATGAGTGCTAATGGCAGTATTCTCTTCTCTGGTGCAGCTGGAAAACCAGCCTTTTCCTTACTGAGCTGTTTTGCTGCTAAAGGGCAGGGAAAGGAGTAGGTCACCCTTGAGGCATATGGCACACATTATTCGGTGACCTGCCAGAGAGATGGCTCAGGGTCCAGTGCTTACACTTCTTCCTTCCCAGGTGGTACTACATCGTGGTTGTGCCAGCAGACCAGAGCACCAGAACCCTGACTGCTCGGTGGCGGACACCTGATGAGATGGAGCTGGACCAGGTAGGAACCTGTAGCAGCTGCTGTGATAGAAGTGATTGCCAAGTAGCCTAGCACACTTTGCCCAGGCCTTCTGGCAGCACGATGGATGCAACGACACAGGTGCAGGCTGCACATCAGAGATGGGGTGCTGTGGGATGGGTGCCCACTCAGCCTTTCTTGGTGTAGGAAGGAAGCTGGAGTCAAGCTAGGGAGGAGCCACTTCCCAGAATGTGCCCCCTTAGGAGACCACACTTGAGTGTCTCAGAGCTCTGACCAGGACAGATCCTGTCACAGGTCGTACAGTCCTTGGAGTCTTTTTCAGATGAAATGACCATGCTGATACGAAAACAAGCTAGGAGAGAAAAGTACTGGTTTCAGTTCATTAAGCTGTTTTGTCAGGAGGCTTTTTCCTCTCTGGATAGGACCTAAGGCTGCAGTGTAGATAGAGTGTTCACTCTTGTGTTTAACAAAACCTGCAAAGCTCCCCTCACACTTGATTGTTAAAGGCTTTGAGCATTCACCAGCCATTACCCCAAGATGCAGCTTGTCCTGTGCAGGAGTGCTCTGACACCGACAGCATGGAACATATGCAGGTGTCAGGAGACTCCCACACAAGGGCTTTGTGGGCTCTTTCTTCCCCACGCACACCACCACCCCCCAAAGTATAAAGGAAAAATTCCAAGGAATCACACACAGAAAGATCCATTAAGAGAACAAAGTTGCAATCTTCAAGCACTCAGAATTTTCAAACTGTTAGAACCTGTAACTCAGCCCTTGGCTTTATTTACGTGATCGCACAGTCTTTTTCGTGAGGTCCCAGCTCCACAGTGTGTATGGGTGGTTCTGTTCTGAAAAGGAAGCACAGCTGTGTGATGGAGAACCATCACCCACAGGTCTCCTGCATCTTTTCATTGCAGAAGTTTTCCAGCATCACAGATGTCACAAGAAAAAGAAGACCAGGTTGAGGAAGGTTGCGTTGGTTTTCAGCTTTAGATGGTTGAAAGCTATCGAAAGAACTAGTTTCTGTCTCTGTCTCATCCAGCCTCGGACAAATGATTTAAGCCAAAATTTTCATTAGCAGTCAGTGTCTTGCATATTGTGATTTTTTGGAGTGCTCAGTTTGAGATCCTGGAGCTGTCATTTGCAAAGCCTAAGCATCCCCAGCTGCAGAGAAAGTCAATAGGAGCTGGATACAGTCAGTGCTATGAAGAAAATACTAACTTTTCTTGAAAAACAAAACAAGCTGATGTCTTCTCAATTTGACATTCAAATTTAGTGGACATTTTTTACATTAATGTCTCAGTGTTTCTGTTCTCCATCTGTAAAATTGGGATAATCGCTTTTATCTTGACTCATACGGGTGTTTGGAAGATAAGATCATTAATGTTTGTGAATCACTTGTAATAGTATAGTGATCAGCACCATAGAAAAGCCCATGAGGAAATTATTAATTTTGTCTTCAGAGCTGGATTTGAATAGTAAGCAATAAACAAGGCCTCAGGCTGCATAATGCAAAGAAGAAAACAAAATGTGGAATATCTGCTCTTTGATTAAGCACTGTCTGTGCTGTGTATTGAACAAAGCAGGGGACTTACAGAAAAGATAGTCTGTGACTATGCAGTCAAGGGTGCAGCACAGTGCACGTACATAAGACAGCTGAATTAATTTTGCACAGGCAATATTAATTTTCTAATTTTTCAGGATCTGAACTTTGCAGGCCTAGCAGTTTTTGAATGCAGTCTTTCGCTGTGTATTACATGTATAAGTGGCAGAAGCCTCCAGCAACCTTAACCACAACTGGAGCCCTGTGGTTTTGTGTCCATGCACATAGAGCTGCGTTTTCTGCCTCACAGAGCTCAGCTGTAATCTCAGGCAGATGCAAGAGATGAGTGTAGGAAGCAAACTCCACACTCCAAAAAACTATCTTTCTGCTTTTTCCCCTTGGGATTACAATGACATTTGTAAAACTGAGATTTCTCCAACCTCTTTTTTTTTTTTTTTTCCCTTTTTTCTGGTAATACTATAATGACAAGCTACAGCTTTCCTAAACTGCTTCTATGTGAGTATTGATAAGAGGACAAGGATGGACTGTCAAGGGGAAAGAGTGAGGGGTTTCTTACCCAGCTTTTCATCCTCGGGGATGACCAAGCTCAGCAGCATGACTCTGTGTGTACATCACTGTCCCTAGCCCTCTGATGTTCCCCATCTGCCCTGACAATGTTGCACTGATTATTTCTGTGTGAAATGTATTTTATCCTTCCTTCTTCATTTTGAATTAGAATTTCTCTTCCAAACTTGATATTCATTTTTATTCATTGGAAACAAAAAGAGCTTTCAACATTTGAGAGTCATTCTTAGCAGTGCAATTGGATTTTTGTGCATTTATGTCCTTTTTCATGAATTTGTGACTATGAAATTTGCCATTTTTACTCTGAAAGTCCCATGAAATTTGTTAGCATTCTGTGTGGTTTAAACAAAGCTCTGCCTGCAACACAGCAGCAGGTGAGATACAGAGGCACTGACAGAAGGGAAAGACACAGCAAATGTGACTTTTTCCCCTAAACATCAGCTTCAGCTGTAATTCACATTCAGTGTCCGTAGAGAGTGTGAGTTGCTGTCCAGACCAATATTTAGGCCACAGAACATGGCTTGATTCCCTCACAGCCAACTGGGATACATAGCTCAGGGGGACAGTCACAGCCAGGCTGTCTCAGCCCTAACATTCACCATGTCAGCTTCCCAGGACTCTGGGTGCTTCCAAAGTTGAGTGGAGGTTCTTGCAGTGAGGGTCTGCAGACAGATGCCCCAGAAATGCCTAAATGGATAATACTTGCCTCTGGTTTCTTAGTACCACCACACACAAATCAAACCCGGTTACCTTCTCCTCCCTTCCCTTCACCGCTGCCGAGTCCTGCAGCCAGTAAGGTGACAGCATAAGGTGGTGTCATGCTGTCAGCAATAGTGATGCACCTTCTTTGTCCCCAGCTGCTGGAGGCCATAAGCCAAGGGAGTCAGAGCAGGCGGCAGCGACGCCAGGCAGACAGACTCAAGCCCTACATTGCTGCTCAAGTGGATGTGCTGCCTGAGACCTTCACCCTGGGGGACGAGAAGAACTACAAAGGTTTCTACAACAAGCCTCTGTCTCAAGACCTGAGCTATCGCTGCTTCGTGCTGGCCTCACTGGAGGATGGGGACACGGTAAGGACTTTCTGTGGGGGGCACAGCCTGTCCTAGCAGAGCTGAGGTGAGCTCAGTGCAGGCAAGGTGAGCAGTTGCTGCAAGCCGGGATGACAGTTTTCTGTGAAGGGAGGAGAGAGGCTGCATTGCTGGCCTGAACCAGCTGAGGTGGCTGTGGGAATTGAGTTGATAAATGGTGTTTTTGGTGGGAAATGGCACCGTGTGTTCCACGTAACAGATGAGAGCAGAGGACAGTGTCAACACACACGTTCTGCACGAGCTCAGTTGTGGCTGGCTGAGCTGTGCTCAGAGCAAAGCTTGGCTCGTGGTTGGGATGCGTTCTCATTCTGCTTTGGTTCAAATAAGTGTCTATAGAAAACTGTCCATGAAATCCTACCCTGCACAGCGACTGCTGAGACTCTGCAGTGAACAGGATGTTCTGCCTGCAAACCTGCCCTCACAGGCCCTTCTCTGCCCAGAATCTCACTTCCAGATGACATCTGGAGAAGCAAACCTTGCTCCCGCACATCCCCTAGAAGCCGGCAGCACACGGGGCCTGGGCTGATGGACGGCAGCCACGGGAGAGGCTGATGCAATAAGCAGGGAGCAGCACAGCCAGACCTGGGCATCAATGTCCAGCTGTAAACACAGGACAGGAGTGGTGGTGGCAGCAGTAGCAGCAGCTAGTGTGTAAATAATGGAAATAATAGAGATGCACCAAATCCTTTGGTTGGTTTCCAAGCTGTGGCTTCCTTCCTCAGCCTCATTTGCTTGTAATGGCTCATTAGTGCTGGTCGAGTTCTTCATTATTCATGCAGCTCACGTGTTCTTGTGGCAAGATGTGCGCAAGTGAGGTGAGAGAAGGAGAGCCACAGATTAACAACAAGGTAAGGCAGAGGCCTTGAGATGCACTATCCTGACAATCCCTTTCAAGAAGAGCTGACCCTAACTAATTGATCTGAACTATAATCATCATCTCCTCACTAACATAGACCTGCCACAGCCCTCTAGTAAGCCGCCAGCCAGCAGTAGTGCTCCTACAAACCTCCTATTATACCCTGCTTTCTGCATCCCCTGCCTGCATCACATCCACTTTGAGCATGAGGCGCTCTGTCCGAGGCTGTGCACTATCTCCCCCACCCAGCTCCTCTGAAATTGCTTACCGTGTCTCTAGTGTCAGCAGGAGAGCATAACATTGCCATTCTTCAAAGGCAGAGGGAGTGTGATTGAAACACTGTCTCTGGGAGCAGGGGCACCTGCACCTCGCAGTCTGCCTTTGGAAATGCCACTGAGATAACAGTCCTTCTGATCTCTTCTGCATCTGACTTCCCTTGGAAGGCGACGCCTCCAACGTGTATCTGAAAAAATAAGAATATTCGCCCCTTACACAAAGCTTTGGAGATGGTCACACATCAGCATGTGCTCCTTCCCTCCCCCCCACCAATGCACCTTGACCTTCCTGGGGAGTCGCAGGCGAAGCCTTTTTGCTTTCCTCAGAGTAGCCACTTGCCCATAGAAAGGGGAGTTGCAGTCTGTGCCATGCTCAGAGCTGTAGCTGACTCCCTGCCCTGTTGTTTGAACTGGACACGGGGTGTAGAACAGGCTGATGGGTTGCAGTGGTCCTGTGCAGATTCCTAGGAACAGAATTAACCCAGGAGCTGGTAGCTATTTCAGTTATTGAAACAGGATCTTGTAGGGCTGAAAGGTTTCACAAAGTAGCAACCACCCCCCACGCTTCTTTCCCAGACAGTGGCACCTCTGCTGATAAATCTGAGGAGAGCAGCTAGGATGCTGAACTAGTGCATGCTGCCAGAAGGATGTCCCAGATAAGAGCATTTTCTGTACTCCACACGTTTGAAACCAGCCTGGCTGGGATCAAGGGCACCTGTGAGAGTAGATCAAGATGTGCATTTGTGTGACACCAGCAGGCTTGATTTTTCCCTTTCTTCTCCTCACATATGTGAAGACATGAGAAGTGCATGTTTAAATTCCAGCCTTAAAGCAGGAGATTTATAGATCCACAGGCACCTCTTCTGTGACCAAAACTTTCTATGGCAGGAGCAGAGCTTTCTGACTCCTTAATGCCTGGCAGCAGGTGCTGCTCAAAAGCCACAGGCACGGAACTGATACAGCTCTGGCCCTCTCTAATAGGGGGAAAGGATTTGTTTTTGCAGCATTTAACCCTTCTGACCCAGCAATGCTGAGCTGTGAAGGTGCAACACAGCTCCATAAGCCTTAGCAACAGCAGCAGAACACCAGGTGCGGTGTCATTTTTCTGCAGGGGGGGTTTGGGTCTCTGCTGATTCCATCTAGCTAGTGGGGCTAGAAAGCTGTCCCTTCAGGTTATAAATCACTGGGCTGCCAGATTGCAGAAAGGAAAGGAACCTGTAAGAATGAGGCTCTTTCTAAGGTCTGTTTATCAGAGACATCAGGTAGAAAATGTTCCTGTCATTTCATTCCTTTAAGAAAACCCGCCTCGCCCAGCAGGGGTTTTCCTAATATAACTCTATCCTGAAGAGATGTGTTGATATCAGCACAGCAGGTATTGTAAACCACTTAGGAATCATCAGCCAGCCCCACTGTGCAATTGGTTGGGATTGAAAAGGTTGTGATTTGGCTCCAAGAGAATCCAGGGCTGGCAAGTGGCTCTTAGCCGGGATGCTCCAGGTTGGCACCTCCAGATCAGGTTTGTCAGCCATGAAGTTGCTGGCACATCCCGTGTTTCACACCAGCGAAGTTGCTGGCACCCAGAATGTTTCACACCGGGCAGAAACTGTCGCCACAGCATGACCTCCACTGATGCCAAGGGAGGGAGTATCTCAGGGTGTGTTGCTGCGGTTGGAGAAGCATGACCATTCTCTTGCTAGCCAGAAGCGAGGGGAAACCTCAGCATTTCAGGGTTGTAGCTGTTGCTTTAGCATAATGGATGCTTGCTTTTCTCTCCATCTCCTGCTTGTGCTGTTCAGAAGAGATATGCAGCCAGCCCCTACTCGGATGAGATCGTGATGGAAGTGGCTTCAGCAAAGCAGCAGGATGAACCAGAGATGCTGTGGGTGATGGGACCTGTCCTGGCTGTGATATTAATCATCATCATTGTCATTGCCATACTTCTCTTCAAAAGGTGAGATCCAGTCTGGGACACGGCAGTAATGGCATGAGCATTAGAGGCGCTGGCACCTTCAGGACCTTCCTTGTAACCTTCAGATATGGGGTGCTCTGACAGATAGTCCTTGGTGGTCGTGGGGAGGAGGAAGGTCTCTACCTGGCACAGCAGAAGGCTGCTGTGTGAGAGAGCAGAAGGGCTGGGTATGCAGAAGGTAGTTAATACCAGCCCCAGGACACAGCTGCTGTGAATTCTGGAACCATGTGAGCAGTGGGACAGAAGAGAGCAGCTTTTTCCCTAAAGCCAGTCTGACTGCTCTCTGGTCACACAACTTGGATTGGTAGCCTTGGGAACTTCTGTAGTACTGGTTCTCTGTAGAAATTGCCTGCTTGGTCTGTGACAGCTGCCCCCGCTCCTGCAAATTTTGACTGAGGAACATGACCTTAGTGGTGAGAATAGAGCATGGATGTGACAGGCTGAAATCAGAGGGGAGCTCTCTTCTTGGGGTCTCTCACTCCTGACTACTGGATCAGAACCACCCACACACTGTGCTCCCTGTGGGAGCAGACACCTCCTTTTGCCTCGCAGAGCACTCTTGCTCCAGTTGTTACTGTAGTGTGAGATGATTGTTAGTGCTCTGGAGGAGCACAGGTTGCATTTGCATGTGTTCATGTAGCCTGTTCAATTACGGTAGGTCATTCTCTATCAGCTCAGCTCTGAGGTTCTGCTCCTCCTGGGCTCTCTATTTACATATGTCTCTATAGCTGGGGAAGGGAGCTACCTTTGTTGTCTGATTGAATGGAGTTCTGCTGTGCATGTGCAGTCAGTGCCTTTCTGTGTCAGTGATCATCTCCTTTCTTCTGTTCCTGCTTTTCCCTGGATCTAGTAAGCAAGAAAGGTATGAATCCATTTTATCTTTTTGTTTTGCTAAAATTTCAAGTCTATTTCCCTTTTTAAAAATCAAGCCTGAAGCTACTAAGGGGCATCTTTGTTTTTGGGAGTGTGGAGCATGCCAGCCCTAGGAGTTTACAAAGACTTTGTTTCCTCAAAGGTATCAGCCTCCTAGCAGTTGTCAGCCTCTCACAGCTCTCAGGGAGAAGTTCCAACATAAAGACTTCCCAGATTGCTTTTGCAATTAAATTAAAAATGGAAAAACCACGATAATAAGAGCAGTTATAGGGGTTCCTCTGTTCTCTCAGTCACTTCAGACTGAGAGCTGTTCCCTCAAGAATGCAGGTGCATTCTTGTATTCTCTAATGAGGAAGCTTTGAGACAGTACTGGGCAAGTAAGAAACAACATGTTTGCTGGTCTTTAATGAGAGAAAATGGCATCAGAGGAGATTTCTGCACCAGGGCCCCATAGAAGATATTCCCACCTTGCCTTAGCTTTGCTTTGTTCTGGAGTCGTGTGGGTGGAGCAGGAAGCACTGGCCTGCGGTGCCCAGACCTGACATACATGTCCCTGCTGCATCCTAGCCCATGGAGGAGCAGCATATCCTCTTCCAGCACCACCCGTGTGCTCAGAGAGATGCTGTGGTTTTGTCTGTCCAGCCTCTCTGTGGAGGCGTTTTCTCCCAGAGGTATCTGTGTGTCATATTCACAATGGCATGTCTACAGTGGGACTGAATTGAAGCTGAGCAGCAGTGGATAGCCTGGGATCTGGAGGATGGTTTAGCAGTTGCCCTGACTGGGCTAATGAGACAGAGATAAAATTTAATTATGTGCTATGCCCATTCCCCAAAAAAGCTGGCCCACTTTGCTTGAGGGCTCAGGGACTGGTACACAGTAGCACATTGCACATCCTGCTGTGCTCCTGATAGGAGCTCTATTTGTTTGCTGTGTATTCTCCTTTTTTTCTATCAATACTCTCAGTCCTTCCGCTCTTTTGTCTTGATCCAGGCAGCTGGAAGGCTTCTGAGATGTTGAGATGCCTCAGAGTAGTGTAAGACACAAGCTGGTTCTCCCTGTTGAACAACTCCAGTGTTTGTGGCCGCCTCAGGCTGCAGATGGAGCTTGCTCCCAGGCTGGGCCACACAAGGAACACACGCAGGTTTCACTCATGATTTATGCACTAAATTTTCTCTAAATGCTTCTCATTAGTGGCAGCCCAGCATGCCCAGCCTCTGATGGAAGTGAAAGTGCCCTGTGCCTGTGAGAGCATTTGGGATCAGGCATGGCTCAGGGTCACCACAATCCAGGGATGCAGCTGCCTTTGTGCAGGAGCCAGCAGCCCTTCAGTGTGCTTCCAGGTGCCTCATAAGGAGGTCCAAAGCAGAGACTGACTGTTGCAATTTGCAGGCTGGTAAATGTGCTAGCATTCGTGTAGAGCAGCAGTGCTGCAGCTCCCTCTCTTCCAGGAGACATCAGGCCAGCAGAGGGGTTCAGCCAAAATCCATTTGCTGTAGCCAAAAGACAAAGTCTTTCTGTGTTCCTGCGTCCTCAGGACGTTGGCCAAATGTCGGGGTCAGCAGAGGCTCAGAAGAGAGAACTGCTGTGCTGCTCCTGCCTGACACCCTTCTCCACCCCTTGGGTATACCCACCATATTTGCAATCTAGAGCTAGAAGTGGGACCTAGAGATTCACTAGAAACTCTTCCTGCAGTATTAGATTTTCCTTAATATTCACTTGTCCACTTTTTGATTGGATATGTCCCTACTTTGTCTGTGAATTCCAGAAAGAGCCTGAGGCGGTGGCATCGCTTTAAGCATAAATATAGCATGAAGAGACAACATTGTATTTTACTGTTCCATTAATACATGCCTTGGGTGCCTTCAACCATTCAAGACATGTATTAATGGCCCAATAAAACACACCCTGAAGAGCCTTTACGCTATTATATTACAGCATTCTATATTTAAATATTTCTAATACTTGAAAAAAAATTTTATTATATCCTTCCACTACAGGAAATAGTTCCTAGAGACAGTAAGAGGAAACAGCGTCTTCCATCTATCTGCATTTTCTCTAATAAATACTATGCAGAATACCACATTTCAAAACTGCCTCACTAATCAAACATCTGACATTGCTTATATATAATCTTTCCTGTTTCATAGATGGGAAATTGGAGGCACGGAAGATGATGTGACTTACCCAGAGCCACCGGAAGCCTGGGGTGGACCTGGGTATCTGGGACACAGGGACCCAGACTCCTTCCCAGGGTGATTCATGCCAGTCTCTGCCAGAACTCAACTGCTTGTCTCTGCCCTCTCTGTCCACAGGAAAAGGGCACATTCCCCCTCTTCCAAGGATGAGCACTCCATTGGCTTGAAGGACTCACTCTTGGCCCACTCGTCTGACCCAGTTGAGATGAGGCGGCTCAACTACCAAACTCCAGGTAAGGAGCAGCTCATCCTCTTGAATCCTGCCTCCTCCGGTTCCCCTTCTCCATGTCCCCATGCCAGAGGCAGAGTTGCAGTCCTTCCCACCCTCCAGGAGATCCACACCTTCTCAGTCACAGTGACACAGAGTGGGCTTTAGACCGAGGATTTCCAGGTGTCTGCTCTCTCTGGGTTGCAAATCCTTCTCCCTGGCCCTGTCACTGCAGGCCCAAGAGGCTGGGGAACCTGGATGGGGCTGGCCTGTTGTGTGGTGTGTGTCAGACATGGTGTGAAGCTCATTGCAGTTGTCCTGAGCTGGGAGGAGCCCCCACGCAGTTGGGAGTGTCCACACCTGGGATGCTCCTGGGTGCTGCACTGGCTTCACCCGGGCTGGGCTTCAGTACTGAGCACAACTGGTGCAGAGTTGGCCACATGGGCTGTATTTGGGGCAGTCAGGAGGTACATAGAGCTCTTACACTGCTGAGGGTGTCCCAGCAGCTTCATTCTGGGATCTTTGGTGTGCTGACTCTCCTGCTCTGCTCAGCTAAGGGTCAAGAGAAGAGCTACGTGCAGACTATAGTGCTCTCCAGCCAGTGCTGTGGCCCACTGAAGGACTCTGCTGGTCATGGTGGTGTCAGTGCAGAGGATGATAGTTCAGTAAAAGCCATTTTCTGCATGCTGCTTTCACTGGCCTGGGATGCCTCAGGCTGTAGCTTTGCCAGCTTATGGAGGCAACTGTACTTCACACTGCAGAAAGGTCTTGTGCTGCTGCTTTGTGTCTGCACGTCTCTGATGGCACCGAAAGCACAGTACCTGTCATTGTAGTGATCAGAGACAGGCTCGCCCCGACTCGTTCAGAGCCTTTCAGAGAGTCCAAGTCCTAGATGAACTGAGGGAGCCCTTGGGCTTTTGTGATGGAGGGAGCAGTTCAGCAGCAAATGAGGCACATACAGTTCTCTTCTAACTTGCAGCTCCTCCTGGTCTGTAACCTACTTGCCTTTTCCTCCTGCTGCTCATTCATCTAAGAGCTTTCATCTAACAGAAGAGTTTTGAAGGGGCCATTTCCTGATGTAAAACTGCTCTGTCTGGCAGGGGGGGCAAGAACAGCCTTTCCTGTTGCCACTCACAGCAGTCTGGCCCACACCTGCGGTGAGCTACACCAGCACATCTTTTTCTGTGCCAGGGCAGCTGTCAGGGGTCCGTAGTTAGTGCATCTCCCAGGCAGAACCAGTGGCAGATCTCACATGTGGGCAGCAGCAGCAGCAGGCTGGTAGCTGCCAGCAGAGCTGGCACGTTAATTGGCCACAGCACAGCACAGGATGGTGTCACAGCATGGGAGGAAAATGCTGTGGGGAGCAAGGGAGCCACGTGTGCCAGAGGAAGAACATCTCAACAGGCAGATCACTGGGAGCAGCACTAGGGAGGGGTCACACACAGTCAGCAGCAGCATGCAGCTTCTTGAGGAGGAGCACGGTGTTAAACAGGGCTGCTCCAGGACAGCTGTGCATGGGAACAGGCCTCTGTGACATGTCTCCATGTGGGCACAAAAGCCATCTTTGCTGTATGCTTGTGGTTTGCATTGTGTGGAGGATTGTGCTGAGTTGGGTTTGTGTCTGCTCCCATCTTCAGAGAAGCCAGGGTGTTTGCAACAAGTATGTCCCTTGCTAGACTTGTAGCAAGGTTCAAGAGCTGCCATCCGAGAGACAGGGGGCCAGGAAATTTTTTTTTCCTGTCTGTGAGTAAGGATAAGCCAAAGATGCTGCTCATTTGGTAAGTTTGCAGAGCTCTCTGGAGAGACCAAGCCAAAGCGCCCAGTTCACTTGAGACAGCAACAGGACCCTGGGATACTACTAGACAATGCTCCCCTACCAAGAGACGGCACTATCTCCTCCTCCCCTTCCCCGCACTGCATCCCTTGTGAGTCTCTGAGGGGCAGAAGTGGGTGTTGTGCAGCTTGAAGTGACTGTTCCAGCTCCTGACGAGCTTGTCCTCATTAATGAGGCGCATGAAATCCACCAAGCCCAGTGGGCCCAAGCTGTTGCCCCTGTCACCTGACGGAGGTCGAGGCAGTGCTGTGAGGATGCATTGACAAGAGGTGCTGGCCACCAGCCCTGGTAGTTGGTCTCCCTGCTGCAGATTGCTGAGCAGGGAAAACTTGTTTAATGCATAATTAATTGGTCTACTGTTATTAAATATTAAGCTTTCTCATTTTTGTGGTTTTTACTTCAGACAAGGGTTATTCCCCCCTGTTGGCCTCCCTGTACTAACGTACTGCTGTGCCAAGTCACTGAGAGGATACAGGACCCAGCAGTGTCCCAA
Source organism: Gymnorhina tibicen (assembly GCA_013399875.1). NCBI lineage: Eukaryota > Metazoa > Chordata > Aves > Passeriformes > Artamidae > Gymnorhina > Gymnorhina tibicen. The sequence continues at coordinate 1,432,654 of VXAZ01010408.1, read as the reverse complement.
TACCATGAAATGAGACTGAGTTGTGCTGCTGAGCTGTGAGCAAGCTGGAGGCTCAGGGACACTGAGCAGAGGTGTCTGGGGCTGAGTGCAGTTCGCCTGGCCACCGAGCAGCACAGATGCCCCCCGTACCTGCCATCCACTGGCCCTTGCAGGCTCCCCTGGGGCGTGAGGCTGTAGCCAGTGGTGTGCAGCGAGAAACATAGCTCTTGGTGTCACATGAAGGCCTGTGAACTCACTCCCTTGCAAGTAGCTCCAGCTCCACGTGTTTGCCAGTGTCAGCGGATGGCACTGGCCAGAGCCAGCAGCCTGCTGTGTAACACCCAGTTGCAGAGCAGCCCCCAGGGCCAGGGAGTCGGTCCTGTGCAGGAGGGAAGCTCCCGGTGCTGTGGCATATGGTGCTTCCCTTTTCATCTTCATCTCGTTGTCTTTCCATCTCTGAACTTCTGTGATGATGACTAAAGGCTAATGGGATTTCTGTTCTTGCCCCATTTCTTTTCTTTGCAGGTGCCAGTGTCCCCTGTTGCCCGAATATCTCAAGTTAGTTTTAACTCCTGTTTTTATCTTTTGACACCTTTTGCTTTTTCTTTCCCTTTCTCTCTCGTCTCTGTATTTTTTGTTTCAATGTCATGAAGATCACCTTCACTCACAGCAGACTGTAAAATGGCAGCGATTTCACTTTTTGACATGATGTGTGGGGCCAGGCTCGGTACTGCTCGCACGGCACTACAGCAGCTCACCACAGCACAGTGCAGAAGGGAAGGTCCTGAGTGATGGGCTGCCAGGAGACTTCTGCAGCAGCCCTTCACCTGCTCTCAGGCCTCTACCCCCTCAGAGTGGTATGCCAAGCTCTGCCATGGTGCCAGGCCTGCAGCTGGCCCTGCGTGGGGACTGATAACCTTGGCCATTCTGGAGGGAGTGACCATCTAAAAACCCCAAATGGACAAATTGAAGGGTGCTCTTCAGTGGTTGAACACACTCTCTTCCTACCTTGGGCAGACTGGTTTCCCTAGGCTGGGTCACCTCTGTCATAGACTTAGGCAGAACACATGATGGTCTCTGGACTGTCTGCAGTTGATCTGCTTGGCAGTGTTGGTACCAGAATCCCAGGCACAAAGGAGTTACTGCTCTAGCAGCTTGGATGGAGCAGTACCAGCCTGAAGATAAAAAGTGCCCCCTTATCACTTGTCTTCTGAGCTTCCAGTTCATCCTCAAACAACCATAAAAGCATGACTGCCTTGCTCTGGGATGTACAAGGCATCTGTGTATGCACACAGGAATGGGAGAAGTATGTAGGATAAATACTTCCCCTGGGAGCTGAGCCAAGGGCTTTGCAGTGTGTGTCCCTATGGGCATTGTGAGACCTCTGAGCTCTTCTAGCCTGGTGGTGAGCCCACTGTCCTCCTGCCAGAGCAATTGGAAGAGCTTGTGGAAGTCCTGGCAGTGTGTACAAATCTCCATCTTGCCCTGCACTGTCAGTTTTTCTAGGTTCACCATAATGGGATTCCAACCACCTCTTCTTCCCCACTTGCTCTTGCAGCTCTTTTGTTGCTGCAACACTTCTCTGGTTGGCAAAACACAAGTTTGGAGAGACCACCTTGTATTTCTCAGCAGAGATAAGGGTCTACAGCTCTGCTGTGGTCCATGGTTCTGCTGTACTTGGTACATAACCATATGGGAAGAAGCACATACTGTGGCTGTGTTCCAGTCTCTCTTCTTCCAGCCCCACACTTCTGCCTTGGCCCCACACTGTTCTCATCATTCAATTGCTCATCAGTGATAGCTCTGCAAAGGCTGCTCCTGAGCTACAGCCTCGGAGTTCTGGCACAAGTGAGGAAATTGTGCCGAAATCAGCATCATCTTTGTCCCTCTGAGGGCCTGCTCAGCCACCTCGGGGATCCTGATGGGTGAAGTGGCAAACAGAGGACAATTTGCAGGAGGACCCCAGCACAAGGCAGAATAGGGGTGTTTCCTTCTTCACCTGTCCATGTGTTCTCAGGTCATCTGTGGATAGCTCTACACTGCCAAGCGATGGCAGGACGAGTGTGTGTTGGATTGGGTCTTGCCTGTGTGTAGTGATGTCAGATGTTTTATGCAGAGGTCTGAGGTGTAACATTTCCATGTTATCACCTCGGGGACTTGTCACCGCTGTGTAAAATGTGTGTACCCAGCCTGAGGACTGCTCCATCACCTCGGTGGCCCATCACTGCCATCTGTGGCAGGGTTCAGCCTCCTGAGCAACTGAGAAGCTTCTGGCTGTGCTCCAGCCTGTCTCCCTGGGTGTGAGTCAACAGCTTCAGCCTATTAATAATCATCATTACCCATGTGGGGTTTCTGGGAAACCCACAGAGCAGCCGCTGGAGTCACGAGCCTTGGGATTTGGATGAGATGTTTCACAATCATGTTCCTGCCTGTTAAACCTCTCAGCATCAGAGAAGGAGGTTGTGATAGTTAAGCTCTGAATCCCAGGGCCCCAGGAGGGCTCCTCCCAATCCCACATGCACACCCCCACAGTACCTGTCCCTTGTGTGGGATCTGTGGGATCCCTTCCTCTGGGCTTTTCTCCTGAGCAGGGCTTCAGCTGTTCCCAGGATGAGCCATAATGTTGCATCCCTGCTTTAGTCAGGGTAAGACTTCTGCCCTGGCTTGAGCTGCATCCCAGCTTGCAGCAGCCTCCCAGAAGCTGCTGGAGGGCACATCACTACACATGGTGCCTTGCCCAAGCCAGCCCAGAGGAGCTGAATTTTGGGCCCTGGAGCAGGCTCTGCCTCTGGAGCATCACTGAAGAGTTATGCAGCTGTGGGCAGATCTGCTCCTCAGCTCTCGTAACATTGTGCACTGTCCTACCAGGGGATCAGCCATTCCTCCGCGGGGCCGTTCTCATCTTTCTCTAATGCCCTGGGGACCGGGACAGCATCTGCCTACGCAAAAAGCTGTGCACATGCACTGCAGAGGTTTCACTGCAGGTCTGGCAGAGTTTCTTTGAGGCTAATGCTATTGTTAGGGGTAAGCAAGAGGATCAGCCTCAGCCCTTGGCAGTAAGAGCACCAGAGGATCAGTGTGTTCAACTTCAGCCCATGCAGGAGCCCGGGAAGCACAGTGACAGCGTATCCTAGGCCTGTTCGTGCCGGGGGCTGGCCGAGCCCCTGCCCGCTGCGTGGCCTGCTCTGTGTGCCCGGTGGCTGTACTGTCTGAGCATGCTCACCCGGTCATGCACATTCTGCACATCACCTTTGTGTTCTGTTCACCGCCCCACGTGCTCCAGGAGCGTGTGCCGCATGCCGTGTGAGCTCGTCGGCTTCCCATCCATCCCGCCCGGCACTTCACATCCTCACACGTGTCCGCCTTGCACCCACCTCTTGGGTTTGCTGTGCACATGCTCTTGCTGAGCCTTCCTTGGCCGTGCAGAGCCATAACCAGTCTCTTCTCCCTCCTCCCTCCTTGTCTCGCTTGCAGGCATGCGTGACCACCCCCCCATCCCTGTGACCGACCTCGCTGACAACATCGACCGGCTCAAGGCCAACGATGGGCTGAAGTTCTCCCAGGAGTACGAGGTGAGCCTGAGAGCGGGACTGGCAGCAGGGTAGAGTGATGCTGGCCAGGACCCCAGCAGAGAGGGCCTGGGGAAAGCTGAGGTGTGCCTCCTCTGCAGCAGCACCACCTGGGCAGGCCCCACGCCAGCCCTGGGATCCTGCCAGCTCTCCCTGCCAGCCCCAGAGCGGTGGGAACTCGCCTTGAGCAGTTGAAGCATGGCTGGTACAGGGAGAAGGCCTTGCAGCAGAATGCACAGCAGCCTGCCATGCTGCCACCATGGTTATGGTCTTAAGAGTGAATGGGAGCTCGTGTCTGCCCACCTGGACTGTTTCTGATTACTTTGTTCTGCTCTGTGAAGGCTGCACTCCATCCAGGTTGCCTGAGTTATTTCGGTCTGCAGTATCCTGTACCCATTCACTTCCATCTTTGTTCAAAGCTTTGCTTTCTGCGCCATCGTCTGATGCCAACAAATGTGCCTTTTTGAGTTTTCATCCCTGCTTTCCCCATCTAATCTCCCACTGGACTGTGCTGGCATTAGCCTGTGCCATTCAGCATCAGGGCCATAGAAACTCTGCTAATGTCCCACTGCCCTGGAGTAGTTCAAGCTCCCTTCTCTGCACAGAGCTCTCTCTGCCTGCAACCTGCAGTCATGAGCTGCGGATTTGCCTGCACTCCTGGATCGTGCTCCCACCCTTATCCACATCTCTGGTCAAGCCCCTGGATAGGTACTGTCTGCATACACCACTGATGCTGCCTTTGCTCACACACACAGGCATGTGCTGGGTGTTCGGTGAACCCTTCCATCCTGCACTGCACCTCTCCCAACCCAACCTCTCCTCCAGCCCTGTCCTCCCCTGAGAACAACTTGCCAAGGGGGTGCACATGTGGAGCAGAAGGCGCTGACCTACCTGAGGGCTGCCTCACCTTTTTTGGCACTCTCCAGGCTGTGTGATTAGGTCGCTACTGTTCAAAATTGGGAAAAGTTCCTCTGCAGCCATGAGAGCAGCAATGGGAGAATGACGTTTTGCTATGCTTATATGCAGAGCCCTCTTGAGCTGCAGGGGACTTATAAATAAACCCCCCACTAGTATTAAAGAGGGAATAAATTTGGGAAGTGTTCTTTGCATGTGTTATCACTTTTGATTGAATTGTTATCTGCCTGTGCCTGTGGCCACCCCTTCCTGCACCGTACCTACACTGATTTATGAGATGAGATCAGAGCATTTGCCCACAAGGTAGGATTATATATGCCAGGAAAGGGAAAGTAGATCTCCGTGTTGAGAAGGTAAGGGACGAATTCCAGCTAGTTCAAAGGGTGTGCTGTGTGTATCCGAGGAAGGCACGGAGCTCTTTTTGCTTTGGGATGCTAAGTGGAGGGCTTTGGCATCCCTCTGCATTCACTGTCTGAATCAGAGAGATGAGCTACAGCATTACACTGCGACTTGGGAGATGTTTAAAGGAATAATGTGCTTCCCTTGCAGTTACCTGTGTGTTCACCTATGTCCTGCTAGTGGAGCCAAAGTGTGCAGTCATATCTGTCTGCCTTGGGCTTTTTGTTACCAGTCCAACTGAAATGTTAAGCAGGGCTGTCCACTCTGCTACAGGCAGGCTGTGGCTCTGCTGCACAGTGGGAATTCAGCAGGATCCAGTGTCTCTGCACTCCCATCCTCACACTAGGCCTGTGCTCAGTAGAGCCTGCAGCATAATACTGAGCTGTGGGAACTGTTTTGGAAAAAAGTGAGCATTAAGTAAATTCTCTTAGCTGCTTTCATGAGCCTCTCTCTTCTCATTTCTCTTTCTTTAGAATATCATGGCTGGTTGAGAGCACCAATCAGTTGTACTTCTCATGTTGAAGAAGCTATTAAGTAGCTGATTGTTGCACGTAATTTTTTTCCCCTGGATTCTGCTGCGTTTGACTCCTCATCATCTGGAAATTGCTGAACATGACAGGCTCATACAGTGTTTGACACTAGGATGGACCCAAAAGCAGAAGGGGTTGCACCTTGTTGGCATGTGGGGATCAATACAATCATTTCCCATTTCAAATGCCAGTGAGAAGAATCCTGGACTGAGATTGCAGAGAGCAGCAGCTGCCCGGGCAGGATTGCTGCAGCAGTGGGGCCGCTCTCATCCTGGTCCCTGTATGTGTGGGCTTGGCAGGGCAACAGCTCCCTTTGATAGGAGGGCTGCAGGGCAGGATCGGCATGGTGTGTGCTGCTGACTAAGGAAATCTGCAGAGTGGATGTGGAAATAGCAGAGGTGGGAGGGGAGCAGGCTGTGCAGCCCCTGTGGGAGCCTGACAGGAACCACACCTCGGCACATGCTGTGCATTTGCAGTAAGCATTGATACAGTCCCAGTGCTCGCCCTGGGACTCTGTGAGCCCCAGACCTTACACAGAGCTGAGTGGTGATCCAGCACTTTGAGAGGTGAAGGCCCCGACCCTGTTCCCCATGGCATAATAGTGCTGCCAGACTGGGCATAGCACAGCTGAGCAGGGAGACACAAGGGAGGAAGGCATGGCAGGTGAACCCCCAAGGCCCATTTGCTGTTTGATTGTGCTTTGGAATAGTTGCATTTTAAGTGTTTTTGCAGAGCAGCCTGTCAGCCTAACATCTCTGTGGGGTGCAGGGCTGTTTATAGATGGCTCACATTCCAGGAGCAGTGGCACCACAGGCAGAGAGCAAATATTTAACAGCACTTTTAACCACTGAGGCCAGCTGGCCTAGAGCCATCAGTCTGGCGCTTGCCTTGGCTGTGCAAGCAATAGCAGGGTAACCTAGACACAGGTGACACAAAACAAGACCTGTCAGCACCTCCCCACATGCCTGGGAAGGGGGCAGGAAGGGTGGCAGAGATTTCTCACAGCTGTCTGGCCTCCATTCCCACAGGTCAGAGAACAAATAATACTGCTCACACCAGTTTGCCAGGCCGCGTGGTCATGCAGCCCGTGTGACAAAGCCAGCACAGAGCAAGCTATGGGCTTGCTGCAGTGAGAGCAGTTTCGTGAGCTGTGGGTTTAGCCCTCACCCCTGGCACCTGGGAGCCATGTCACCTGTACCTCCTGGTACCCCTGGTGCAGCAGGAGAGGCTGAAATGCAGGTGCTCAGAGCTGAGCTGTCTGCAGGCACAGTTCACTGCTGGCATCTGCTCTGGTGTGGGGCAGAGCACAGCCCCACCATGCTCTACAGGCAGGCAGCAAGCTGAGGAGCAGCACGAGGGTCTGGCAGCTGCTTCTGGCCTGGCTGCACCGGGAAAGTATTTCATTTTTAGTGTACAGTGAAAGCTACAGTGAATTTACAGTGGGATTAATGGAATTAAATAAGTAGAAGGGAGGCTGAGCCCCTTGACTGTGGATGTGCAGGTGGTGGCAGGCGCTGTCGCTGTGTTGGAGCTCCTCCTGTGGGCACCTTCCCATGCTGCAGCCTGTGCTCCCGGGGCAGGCTCCTGCCCACGGACGGTGCAGGAGTACCTGCGCTGGGACAAACTGGTCGGCACACAGGCACCGCATCTCACACTCTCGCTGTGGGATCCAGCAAGCCGAGCATTGCTGTCCCCTTTGGTGCTGTTAGCAAACACGGGACAGGCTGGCTCCAGCCAGCACTGGTTCCTGCTCTCTTGTAGTGCTGCTAGATCCTGCATCACCTTCCCAGGGGATGATTTTTTCCTTATTCCTTTCCAAACTGCAACTTGTGGCTATTGCCCCTCATGTATGGTCCATCCGGCATGTCCATCCAGTATATGGCCCCCAGGAGCAGAGCAGAGCAGGTGATGAGAGCCTGGCAGTGTGGCACTGCCTGGCACGTTAGTTCTTGGTAATCTTTAGGTTGTGTATGAGATTTGGCTGTGCTCTTGCTTCCTAGTGTGGTAGGGAGGCTGCAGAGCTTTCTTCACAGTTTTCTGTGGAGAGGAACATTGGTGGTCTGCCCAAACCCTGTGTTCACTTACATTTCCCATAAAGCCACTGAAGACATTGCATTTCCTGTGCCTGCAGCCCTGGCAAGGCAGCTTAGGCAGTGGGAGAGGTGCTTGGGTCGCTGGGGCCAGTGAGCCCAGGAGGTGCTGGGCCCAGGTAGCACCTAGGGAGTCACTTGCCGTGGGTTTAATGGGCTTATTGGGAAGCTGCCTGGCAGGCACACGGCACTCACGTTCCGGTAATAAGAATAATAAGGCTGAAGCGCTGCCAGCAATTGATTCAGAAGCACATTATGTCCTCATTTGAGGCGCAGCGCAGATCGACAGTGGTCAATGCTCGTGCTAATGTGGTTGATTTCACAGGAGGACAGGAAGCACTCACTGCCTGAGCATCTTCCTGTCCCCGTGCCCTTGTACAGCCCCCTGAGCTGCCGTGCTGCTCCAGGGCACTGCCTGCCCAGGCTCTCCGTGCCTGCCAGAAGCAGAGGCAGCAGCAGGGGCTCAGCATGCAGAGGGATTTTGGAACTGCACTAAGGAAGGGGAGCAGCAAGCCTGAGGTGGACTGTATCTGAGAGTCAAACTGGCACTCAGGAATGTTTTCAAGGCATTTGTGGAGTGCTCTAGAGTCTGTCAAGGAAAGAGCCTTTTTCCAATCCCTTTTCAATGGTCTGACTCTCTCTTTATGGCAGTAGCAGCAGGGATCCCTGAACTACTTTGGTGAAATTGTTGCTTGCACTTCCATGCTGGGAAGGAGGAGTTTTACTAATTGGTCTTTTTCTTAATTTGCACTTGCTGTCTTACAGCATCTCCCTGTCACTTTAAAGCAAAGCAAAAGTAAATGTCATGGTGTTTTTAAGTTTGCTCCTGGCTCATTTCCTTCCAATTTCCCAGCCCTTCTGCTTTCTAGGAAGAATGAGTTGGAAGAGTTACTCTGATCAAGTTTTGGGATGAAGCAGTGATTCCCATGAGCCCCAGAGAGGAACAGGAGCAGACTCCTAGTGCCAGGGCAATTGTGGAGCAAGTGCTACTGCACTCAGGGGCTGCAGAGCATTGAACAGAGATGGGACAAGGCTTGCAACCACTACTCCATGTAAGGGCTCCAACTCTGTCCAAGCAGCCCATCATCCTCCCATTTATTTACTCATTTGTTTGCCTTAAAGGGGGGAACAGGTGTACATTAATTCATCACCAGAGTTTAAATTAAATCATTTTACTTCTAAATGAATCACTAATTTGCAGGAGTATTTAATTAGAGCCTCTTTGCACTCAGGTGCTGTATTAGTTCTGACTTTCTCACCTGTTTGCCCTCTTAAGAGTTTGATGATGATTAGACCATTTCTGCACATCCTCATTGCACATCAAAGCTATTAACCCTAATGGAAACACCTTGGTGCTCCTCCTCCTTTCTGGGGGCTCTTGGCAGCCTTGTCCTACCCCAGGAAATAACCCTTTCCTCTTCTGTGGCAGGACACAGACTTGCTGTGCAAAGCACTCTGCACCCCACAGCTCAGGCAGCCCTTCAGCCTTTTGGCAGTGATTTGCAGCGTAGATTGAGCGTGAACAACTGCACTGAGCTCTGCTTGCCTCTGCTGTGGAGGGAGGACTCGCTCCGGTACCCACCTATACCCGTTGAGAGTGTTCACAGAGTGCAAGTACATCTGGTGCTTTCTTGGGTTCTTTTTCACAGCAAGAAGATGCTCACTGATACCTTCAGAGCCCCTCTCATCTCTACCACCTAGTCAAGTGGAGCTAGTCAAGTCTCTGCATGGGCTGTCTGTGCAGACTGAGGCTGCCTTTCTGAAAAACAGGTGTTATGTCTCTAATAGGCATTGGTGGGTCCATATTTTCCTCCTTTGTTTGTCTATTTGTGTTTCTCCTTCAGTGTGCTCCATATTGACCAGACTGGTGTCAAAACCCCTCTTACTTATGTCTACTCCAAACCATAAAGTCCTTTCATATTATATTCCTCTTATTTTTTCATGCCTTGGATCATTTCTGCATTCCCCTTGTGCAGTTCATGCCCACCATTGGTGGGCAGCAGTCGTCCCTGCCACACAGCTGAGAGTGTGGAGCATCCAAAGAGCTGATCCCCTGAGCGGCCTATCCTGAAAGGAAAATACAGGTGCCTGAATGAAATTAAGTGCCCCAGAGAGCAATGAGCTGTGCTGGGATGTCTCTGTGCCTGGACAGAGGAGTGTGCAGGGCCTGTGGCTGCCAGGCCAGTGGGTTTGCAGCCACAAGTGGTGCTCGCAGCCTCCACTCCCACCATCCTGGCTGCAGCGCCTCTGAGCACAGCAGCTGCTTGCTTATTACACTGATAATAGAAAATTACACGTTTTCTGTAGGAAATGTCTATTTACATCCTACATTTCCCAAACTACCTATTAGCATCACAGTGATGTCACATCCTCCTGTGCGTTTTCATCAGCACGGGCCCCTTTACCTGCAGGCAGCCCGGGCCACACCTGGGGAGAGACAGCTGCCACCTGGCACAGCACTGGCCTGTGCCCTGCGTGTGCTGCAAAGCCCTCAGGGCTAGTGCAGCAATGCAGGCAGTGCCTGTGCTCCATACTCAAGCCAATGCCTACACCCACTGCTGGCTGCTGGGGAAGTGCCTGCTACACAGCAGAGGAGCAGAGGGGACATCGATGGGTGTCACCTTGTGCACAGCTGGTGGTTGATGGGACTGAGCAGAGGGACCATGAGGGCTGTTCATGTCAGCCCAGTCAGGGAGCTGTGCTTCCCACATCAGCCTTTTGCTCACAGCTGATCCAGAGCTGACAGACAGGCATTTCACTGCCTGAGAAACCTTCTGACACAGCTCTGCCAAGCAATGAAAGCGGATGCCTGCAGGGAGCACAGCACGCCGTGCTTCCCTTCGCCTGTTTATCCAGTGTTTTTGTCTGTGGGCCAGTAAAGTTTCAGAGACCCTGAGCTGAAGCAAGATTTTAAGAAGGTTTTGATAGTGTTGTTAATTTCGGGGGGGAAGGGGTTTATGGGATGACTGATTGCTGCTATAGCCTCTTGCACAGGGCTGCATGTGCAGAGTAAGTCCCTGCATGAGGCAGGTATCTTAACTGTGTGCCTCCTGTGTCTCTCGGAAAACAAGACAGTCCCATCTCAGAGGGGTGCTTTGGGGATGATCCTTGTTCACCTTGTTTTGTGCGTGGACTGAGAAGATAGAGAAGGCTTTGAAAGAGGCTGCCTGGCCATGGAGCAGCCATGGACTGAGTGCACCAGCACATGGCTTGTGGAAGAAGCACTGGGTGCGCGAGGCCAGGTGGGAGTGGAATGTGTACTTTTCAGGCAGTTGCATAGTGTGCAGGCCAAGATTTATAAGCACATCTGTTCTCCAGGTTTATAGTTTCTTGTCACTCTATTAACTCAAACGAGAGATGTTTACATTGCATAAGTAGCTGGAGCAGTGGATAGTAACCTATTAATTTTCATGACTATTCCCTGGCAAAAGCTCATAGGCTGTCTTGCAGGACACTAACACCGAAAGCTCCTGGGGCACAAGACACCCAGGGCTTACCATATTTCAAGAGACTGCAGTTCAACAGCTAATAAAACCACTAGGTCAAGATCTGCGCAGTCAGGTCTCTCTGGAATCCTGGCAGAAGACCAAATTTCTGCTGATGGGTAGCTCCAGAGGAAAGGATGAGCACTCAGCAGAGGAGATGAAGGCTCACCTGCAGCACACTGCCCCAGGAGGGGCTGCTTTGCCTGCAGATCGTGGGATTGTGTGTGCCACTGGAAACTGGTTTTCAGTGCGGTCTGACACTGCTGTCGTGGACACCCATGGAAGCTGTGTCTGGCCAGAGGAGAGGTGTGCAGGGTAATGCAGATCTCCTGACTGAAACCCCCATGTGCTGCAGCATCTCGCTGTGCTGTACCTGCTAACAACTCCTTCCTTCTCTTTCTCTCCACAGTCCATTGATCCCGGGCAGCAGTTCACCTGGGAGAACTCCAACCTGGAAGTGAATAAACCGAAAAACCGCTATGCAAACGTGATAGCCTATGACCATTCACGTGTCATCCTGACTTCCATTGATGGTAAGAGTAACTGGAGTGGGCACCCCACCAAGGAGCTGAACCTGACTGTAGCAAGGGGACCATCTTTTTCTGTGTTCTCAGCTGAGAAGGGACAAACACCAAGCATCAGCATGATCAAATGTGTGTTCTGGGTGGCCAGAAGAGAAAGGGCACTGTAGAGCTTTCCCAGTATCCTCAGAGCAGTGTGTTCTGTATGGTTGCCTCTTGGTACTGCTGACAGCAAAGATGTCTGTCCCAGCAGCCTCCTTCCCCACTGTCCTCTCTGTGTGACTTTAGCTGCCTTCCTCAGTACATGGTGAAACATGGCACTGTTAGTGGCACTGCCACCCTCTGTCCCAACACTATTGTAGGGCCAGTATCTTTCTCTGGGACCTGTCAGTATATGGTCCCGACTAAGTGCCCAGGGTGGCACAGGATGAGAGGTGCTCCTTCCCCTGGGATATCAGACTCCACACATCACTGTGCTCCATGGGAGCCTCAGGCCCTGGTATCCCTAGCACTGACCCCGATGGCTCCAAGAACCAGCCCCACATCCCTGGAGTTTGGGCTAATTAATACATGTTTCTAGTCCTCTTGCACACACAGGAGCTGGAGCCCAGGCTCACCCATTCTCCTTGTTTTATAAACCAGCACCCAGCTCTGCACACCCAGACCTCAGCCCACTAATGGAGGGTGAGGAAGATACAGCTAATTCAATGCACCCCTGCTTGGGGAAGGAACTGGGGCCTGGCTTTGCACACAGGTGGCCCTACAGTCACTAGCATCCTTTTTCGGGAGATAGAAAAGCCTTTTCTAATGGTAATGCACTACTCCTCCTTTTCAAGAGGAGGAGAGGGGGCTAAGCAGTCCCTCACAGCAAGCCCTGTTAAGCAGCAGCAGCAGCCATGTGAAGGCCTGGCATGTCTGTTCATGGGCAAACCCTCACAGGCAGCTGTGGGGTGAGCACGTGGGGGAATCCCTGTTTTCCAGCCTGACTCAGTTGCTGTAAGTGGTGTCTGTGCCTTCCCGGGAACTGTTCCCGAAGCACCCTGCCAGGTCCATGCCGCCCATGCCAAGGGAGCTGAGCGCTGCACTCCAGCTGCTGCCACTTCCCCAGAGCTGCCAGCACTTTGTGTCTGCTGGAGACTGCTGAGACCTGTAGAATTTTCCCCAGGACAAAAGGACGAGGGGTGACCCCCAGCTTTATTTCCTTCCTCTAATGAAATGCAGATGCTCTCTCCTGGGGAGACAATGAGATTCCTGCTGCCTTCTCTCCCTGCAGCCCAGGCAGCCCGTGCTGAGCAGGGTTTGGAAACAGCCTCAGGCCTCTGCTTTGCCGAATTTATTTTAGTAACTATGTGTTTGCATTTTAAAGGCCTTTACGAAAAATTCCTTTCCTTAAAGTGGTGGAGGCAGTGGGGGCTAGAGCAGCCCCTGCTAGCAGGCAGCAGAGGGGGTCTCCCACTGAAGGGTTTCAGTGGTGGTGGGAGGGAAGTTCTGGCTCCTTGTGGATCATCGTCCCTGCAGGAAGGATGGGAGGACATCCCTGCCTGACATCCCTGCTAACAGAGACAAGCTAATAAAGGAGCCTCATTTTTAAAAGGTGCTGTAGGACCATAACAAATTGCTGGTGAATTTAAGACAATTATTTCAGTCAGTTGCTTGGGGCCGAATGAGCTCCTCAATATTCCTGCCTGTGAATTTCCCTTTGTGTGCGTGTGGCAGCTGTCTCTCTGCTTTGGTGTTGCCTGCTTGTTGCATTAATGTGGGCATTACAAAGGGTTCTTCTTTTTTCAGGCACCATCCCTTTCCTTTGCAGGCTCCCTGGGAGAGATCCTGGCATCATCAAGGAGACTTGTCAAGAGCCTTGTGGACATGCCAGCCTCTTCCCCTGCCTGCAGGGCCCAGCAGAGCAATAGGTACAGGGTTGTGGGCTGCCCCCATTAACTCTTGCCCTCTTTCTCCTCCGCAGGGGTCCCAGGCAGTGATTACATCAATGCCAATTACATTGATGGGTACCGGAAGCAGAACGCCTACATTGCCACGCAGGGACCGCTGCCAGAAACCCTCAGTGACTTCTGGAGGATGGTGTGGGAACAGAGAACAGCAACTATAGTCATGATGACCAGGCTGGAGGAGAAGTCTAGGGTACAGTGTGTGCTTTCTCTCTTTTCTGGAGCTGTTGGGGGGCAGAAAAGAGGAATGGGAACACTTCACAGCGTAAGGCCATCCAGGGAGAGGCAGTGCCAGTGGTGTGGCTCACTGCTACAGGCAGCCCAGCAGCAAGTGCCTTGTAAGCACATCCCTGTGGGGCAAAAGGTTGGCACAGCCTCCTATTGCTGGCCTGCTTGTTTACCCCTATTTTGCCTGCATGTCTGCATGCACACCCATCCTTTCCTGCCCACATCACTCGCACCAAAGGGGGAAAGGAAAGCTCTGAGATGGGGAGTGTGGACCATCCCAGAAGCTGAGAAGCTACAATAGTTGGGTGGAACCGGCAGCATCCAGCAGCCTGACAGGGCCTTGGCATTTCTGGCAATTCAGGGGAATGGCTGACAGGGTCTCGTTGCAATAACAAGACTAATTTGTGCCTTGTCCAATGACAACATGTATAAATGATCAGCTTATACTGCCAGGATTAGATGTTCTGATGTAATAAACACAAAGCTGCCTGCAGATCGTGGGGAAGGCGTGAGTTGGAGAAGAAGGAGCAGGAGCCCTCACTGCAGATGATACAGTTTTCGTCACAGAGGTTCTTACTCAGCCCCCGAAGCAGGAGTTTGTAAGCTGTGACCAAGTGCTCCTGTGCCCAGATGCACCCTTTGGGCAAAGCCTGCCCAAGGAGGAGGCAACTTCTGCCTTTCATGATTCAGTTTGTTCCTAAAAGTAAAATTTTAGTGGTGAGCATTCATACTTGCAGAATATTTTAGTGTTGCCATGCCAACAGCAGAAGGGGCTTGTGCACTCAAGCTGTGAAGCACTGATTATTTTTAGACCAATAAGCTCATTCTTGAGAAGCAGAAACTGTCAAGTTTGGGTTTAGTTAAAACTTCTGCCCGCATGCTCTCCCTCCTTTTCAAAGCTTTAGCACTGAAACGCTCACAGGGGTGTCCCAGCCCACCCTGGCTGGGAGGAAGCAGCTGAAACCACCAATGACCATGGCAAAACAGATCTGCTTTTCCTAATGTACAAAAAACAGGCATTGTTGATGAGCTTCCTCGCCTCTTCAAACACCCTACAGCCTGCAGGGAAAAACAGCATTCCTTGGAGATGAGCTGTCTCTAGAGATCCAACGCCAGCTTTGCACTGTGCTTCCTGCTGCAGAGCCCTGCCTGTTCTGTCCAATGGCCACTGTCACCCACACAGCCCAAACAGGGAGGGAAATTATTCTGATCTGCCCTGTGGCTCGGGGCTTGGCACACAGGCTAAGCAAGATCAGAAGCTTCTGATCAACTGCTCTCTGCAGCTGGGGGTTAAATGGGGACTTCTTTGTGCCTTCACATTTCAATGATGGACCATATATTTGAAGAACGAGGAAGAGCCCTTCTGGGTTGCCAAATAAATCCGTGCTTGGAATCCTGACTCACTTAACTTCTGGGCCGCTTAGTTATGGCAAGGCACTCCAAGGTGGATGTTTCTTGAAGATAACGGGTTTCCTTTGACCCCACGGGCACTTGTCTTTGCCTGAGATGCCTGTGCTGCTGAGCTGTGCGTTATCTCCCCCCAGCACGCTCCGTCGTATCATCCTGCAGTATTGGTTTCTGTCCCAAACACCGTGCGCGTGGTCAGGCTTTTGGTAACACTGTGAATCCTTGTTATGGGCAGGAGGTGACAGAGCCCTCACAGAATCTCAGGCAGCCTGCCTGATTGGGCACGGTGCCCAGGGGCTCTAGGCTGACCTGACCAGACCCAGACCCAGACCTCTGCATTCACTCCCTGGCACTGCCTGGCCGTGTCCTGCTGCCTCTTTGGCACATCCCCAGCACTAATGAGAAGTGGGCAGTTTTCTCAGGCACTGTGGGAGAGGTTGCCAGGAGAGGCAGTGGAGAAACCTGGTCACTCCTGAGCTGAACTAGTGATCCACAGCAAGGACTTACCTGGATGTGTTTGCTGGACCCTGTAGATGTCTGAGGGCATTGCCTCACAGCAGGGCTCTGGTGGGGAGCTGCGATGGGGACTTCCAGGAGACTACTTTCTCTGTGGTTTTTTGTTGTCTTTTTCAGCATCTTCCAAGGCAAGATGGCTTCTAGTCACCTTCCTGCTCTGCTTTTCCTCATGCCCTTTTGGTGATGGCTAGAGCTCTCTTGGGACCCCACATTTTTGGGACCAATGAAGATCCTAATCCCAGTCATTGCCCATTGCTCCAAACTTTCAGCATGAGTCACTGTTTTGCAGTTCATTCCGCTCTAGAGCCTTCAAACTTCATCTGATGTAACCCCTTGGGTCCCTGCAGCATTGCTGCCTGCTGTTGCTCACACTGCTGTGGGACAACACTGCTGCAGGCAGTCACATGGCATCAAAACATTACCCAAGGGTGACCTTGCTTGAAAGTCCCCTTGCCCAGGGGCTTTGGTGCAGGCATAGGACTGTGTCTCCAGCTGCAGAGCCTGGGGTGGGTAGCAGGGCCTCATGGCGAGCTGCCCAGTGCAGAGCAGGCTCTGCTGCCTTTCCAGGCAAGCTCCCCAGGTCACCCTCGGCAGTGCTGTGATAAGCCGACCGGGACCAGCAGCAGCTTGGCAGCCCTGTGGGGGTGACACTGCTTTAAAGGGTTCCCGAGCTGTAGAGGGAAAAAAAAATCTTTAAAGAGCATCAGCTTTTATGGTCTGCAATTTCAGCTGGCTTGATGGTCCAAATCATCCTCCCTTTTTCATGTTTTCACAAAGTGAGAAGCACATAAAGGATAGAAATGGCTGGATTGTGCAATTCAGCTGCCTTCAAAGCTTTACAATCAGTTTCAGAATCATTTGGTGGCAGTTCAGAAACACACATTGTAGATTAGCTTTCCCGAAGCTGCAAGTGTGGCGCGTCCCTGCCGGGCTGTGTTGCCAGGAGAGAGGTATTAAAGCAGGATTTCTCCTACCCTGGGCTATCCCCAAGAGCCTGGCAGAGTGAGGTCTCCCAGAGCAGTACTGTGGCTGTGCCCAGAGCACCAAGCAGCCGTCCCTGGGGTGTGATCTCCCCTGGCATTTCATGTCCCCAGGAAGGGGTGTTAAGAGGCTGCTGCTCAAGGGCTCTGGAGAAGAAAAGCCTGGCAGCCACATCATGCTCCAGCCCTCTTGCTGACAGCGATGCCATCTGGAGCTTGTGAGCAGGGCCGGGAGCAGAGCACAGCTCTCCAGCTGAAGAGAGGTGCCCGGCTGCTCTTGGGCTCAGGGCATCAAAGGGGAGGGACAGGAGCCACTCAGCAAAGCTGCCATAAATGGCTGTTCAGGACATTACTGTGCTCCTTAAGTTAATGAGAAACAAGCACTGCCAGAAGAAAACATCTCTTATCTGCTTTAGTGCCACAGTGCATCGGCTTCAGCATAAAATTTACAGAGCTTGAAAATGGGGCATAAACATTATGGGTAAATTTGGCAGAAAATGTGACTGACTCTTATCTGGTCATGAATAAATAATTTTCAATTACCAGCCCAGACATTGCTATTATCCCACACAAGGAACTCCTCTCAAGTTTGTTTTGTGCTCAAGTACACAGCCCTGCAGCACGTGGGTGGCAGGAGGGGACGGCCTGAGGTGTAGGCTCAGGCATAGGGACGGGCTGTGCTGTTCCCCTGAAACACCCCCTTGCAAACCACACCAAGGGTGACACAGCAAGCAGCTGCCCCTAGCATTTGCAGGATGCCATGCTGCTCTCCCCTCCCCTAGAAAGGGTCACATCATCCCCCAGCCAGGCAAGGTAAACTCAGGCCTCGTGGAGACAGCCTGCAGCTGCCACCCACTCATGAGGATGGGATCATTTTAGCTGTGGAATAATGTTTGTGACCTCCAAAGTTGCTGGTGCTGCAGCCAGTTGGTGTCAAATGCTCTGTGCCAAGCAAGGAAGAGGAATCCTGAGATTTTTGCAGGGCCTGCCATGTTGCCACAGATCCAAGGCAGCACAGCAGCCTGAATGGCAGGAGACCCTGGGCAGGAGGCAGCAGCGCTGCTCTGCTTGCACGGGCACCTGCGGTACCCCATTAGGCAGCCTTACTCCAGGCTCTTCTGCCAGGGCAGGACTTACTGAGAGCAGAACCCAAAAAGCAGTGAGACATGCATCCCTCTGACTCCAGGTTGCTGCACTCTAGAGCCAGAGTACAGGATGAGAGCTCTTAGCTCTCACAAGCCCCACCCTGCTGCAAGTGCTTTCAATTAAAAAGCAGAACTTCATTGATTCCTAATTAAGCTTATTGTTTCCCTTCCCACACATTCCCCTGTAAACACGTTCTGCTAATAATTAAGTTTACTATTCCTTGACAAGCACAGATGATCTTCCATTCACTCCTCTCTCCTAGGGCGGGAGACCATTTTCGGTGTGCTGCACATGGGTGGGAATGAAGTCTTCCTCCTGTCAGCCAGGCACTGTGGCTATGCAGGGTGGGGGAGCCGGGTACCAGATTAAACAGGGATGCTCAGGGTGCCAATTAAATAGGGAGCTTGGGGCTTCAGAGAAAAAAGAACAGAGGAGTAGTTTGCAAACACTGAGCTGTGAAGAGGAGGAGGAGGAGAGCATCAGCAGGTGAGCAGGGAGGGATGTGCAGAGAGATGAAGGGGGCAGAGGGAAGGGCCCCTGGGGATGTATTAGGGCCCTCTGCCAAGTGGGATGCAACAAGAGCTGTGACTAGTAACTCAAAGCACTCTGGCTGCAGACTTGGAAGGGGTGATAAGGATGCTGCAGAGCAGGAGGTCTCTAGGGAGCAGCAGTGTTTTCGTGATGGAACTGCCTGCAGGAAGGGGCTGAAGGGATAGGTTGGCCGGTCCGTGTCTTCTTGCAGAGGGAGAACAAGATGTGTTTGTGTCTGAGCTGGCATCTGTGCCTTGCAAGAGCCATTTTGAAACACCTGGGAGACATAGATTTTCGGGGATGTGCCAACTGCCACAGGGGCAGGTTGGTGTCTCTTGGTGATGCTCAATGCACTCGAGCCTATAGCAGTGCAGAGAGAGTGGATACAGCATCCAGGCTGGAGCCCTGGCATGGACTGTGTCCCACCTGTCACCAGGGTGGTTTGCTGCCCGAGGCCATGCTGGCAGGGGCACCCTGGCGACTATGGATGTTATGGGAAAGGTAGTGCCTGTTGTTTTGTTGCTGTGTACTGTGCTGGGCTCAAGTCTGTCCTGCCACAGCTGTGGGTCAAGGACTCCAGGCTGGCGTAGCAGGGAGCTGGTGAGGATACAGGCTGCATCTCATTCACCTCAGCTGCCCTTTGAGTAGAGCCGTGCCCACAGAAACCACCATTTCCTCTTCCCCGCTGCACTAGCTCTTCTCTCATCAACCCTCAGCTGCCCGCCTTCTCTTCATCTAGGTGGAGCTCAGGCAGCGGGTGGTTCAAGCAAAGCCCCAAAGATGCCCATCTCACCAAACAGGAGGCAGGGAAGAAGAACTACAGCAGGCACAAATCACTGCTAGGAATTGCTGCTTACTGTCTTGGTACCTGGTGTTGCTCTTGCTGCTCTGTCTGGTGGCCTGGCCCCCTTCGCCACTTCCCACCAATGGCTCCAGGGGAAAAAGAAAATCCCTCTTTCAATGAGTATCCACTGAGATCAGCTCAGTTGGTCAGAGCATGGTGCTAATAACACCAAGATTGTGGGTTCAATACCCATATGAACCATTCACTTAAGAGCTGGACTTGATGATCGTTGTGGGTCCCTTCAGCTCAGAATATTCTTGGGATCCTGAGTCTTACAGAAAGGAGTCCCAGGGGTGCTGCCTTTTTGCTGGGGATTGGGACACTCTGGGGGAAGGAAATCTGGATTTTAGAGGCCCCCCTGCACAGTGACTCATTTCTGTCTTTACCTTTTGAAAGGCAGAGCCCTGTTCCTCACCCCGGATGCCCCAGCCAGCAGCCAATCACTGACCCATTCTCTTCACCTCCCTGCAGGTAAAATGTGACCAGTACTGGCCGAGCCGGGGTACAGAAACCTATGGGATGATCCAGGTGACCCTGCTGGATACAGTCGAGCTGGCAACCTACACCATCCGCACCTTTGCACTGTACAAGGTATGGGACTGGCTGGCCTGTTGCTGCTCCAGGTAGTGCAGAGATGCTTCCCAATGCTGCAAGGTGCTCCATGGCCCACAGGCAGTGGCCGCTGGCTGTACCTGGCTTGGCCAAGCATATGGCCAGTGTACACATGAGCCATGTCTCACAGATGGGCTGCAGTAGGAGATCAGCTGCAGGTTGTGCATCTGGCCACCACTGGACTTTGGCCAGGATGCCTGATGCTCTTCTGTGTGCATTCTGTGATGAGCCCCAGAGCAGGGCTGTTCTTGCCTCTGGCGAGTGTACAGGTAGCAGCTGTCCTCCCATTAGAGGGACAACATGGGAAGCAGTGAATTTTTTGTCACCCCTGTCACTAATAATGCAAATGGAGGGGCTGTTTCTGATGTGAGCCCAAACCCTTCTCTCCTTGCCTGCTGCATTCCTCATTAGTGTTTGGAAATCCCTGGGGGCAGTGCGAGCAGCAGCGTGTCACGGCAATGCAGACAGGCTTTGCAGCAAGCTGCCTCTGTGCGTGACTGAGTCTGGGCCCAGTGCTCAGGGGGGACACACACCCCAGAAAGGTCCCAGCAATCACCCAGCCAGTCCTATTGCTTGCTGCATAGATCACTCAGCCAAGCCCAGAGTGGAGTGGGGCAGTCTGCAGACACAGGCTGATCACCCAGCCTAGGGACACCCATACTGCAGAGCAGCAGGGAGGAAAGTGGCTGCTGTAGCCTTTCCATGCCCAGTGCCCATTTTCCCTGAACGTGCAGTCAGTGCTGTGCAGAAAAGAGTCTTTCACCTTCCCTGCAGTCTGCTCCACTCCTGCAGAGCTGCTCTGCTGTCTCTTATCAACGGCCTTTCTACAGAGCATCTGTATGTACAGAAGCTTTGCAATAAACCTGTGTTTTTCCTCCGAATTTTCACTAGTGAAAGCCCAGTACATGCATCATCACACAGAGCTTTGCGTGCCTGTTGCTGTTGTTGCCCCTCAGTGGGTTCCTGCACTGGGACGAGACTGTTCTCATGCAAAACAACTCCTCTTTGTCTTTAACAGAATGGCTCCAGTGAGAAGACAGAGCTGCGACAGTTCCAGTTCATGGCTTGGCCCGATCACGGGGTCCCAGAATACCCCACCCCAATCCTCGCTTTCCTGCGACGGGTCAAGGCCTGTAACCCAACAGATGCTGGGCCCATGGTAGTGCATTGCAGGTAGGACTGTTGTATTTACCTTCTGGCTGCAGGAGCTTTAATCTCTCTGAAAGTGGAGTCTCCCCTTCTTGTGGGAAAGGTTTCATGGTAACATAACCTGCACTGGATGCTTGGGCTGGCAGCAGAACAGGCCCAGCAGTGGTAATACAGTGATGTGACATTTCTATTGCTACTGCTGTGTCAGATTAAACAGCACTGCTGCATGGAGAGCCTCAGAAGACACATTTTCCTGCAAAACTGCATGTGCCATTTAAGAACTAAATTTTCTGTGCCCTGCGTAAGTGGGTGGCACCTTCAGAGACACATCACTGACAGAAATGCGTGCAGTGACCTCTACAAATATCCGTATGCAGTATTTACAGCAGCACTCTTTCACAGGGTAGAAAGGCAGCTCTTAAGGCAAAATATTAGTCTACTAAGGCTCAGCATCTTACCCAGCCAAGATTTATTTGTACCAGCCAAGAGGGGACTGTTACTTAACAAACCACTTCATCATTGCTGTTCCAGCATACGCCTTACCAGCAGTGTTTAATACTCTTCTTTCATGCTCTGTTTCAGATGGTAGTGGGGTATAATTAACACACAAACAAGCTGTATTAAAGGCGTGTTAAGGATATGACTTGCACCATAAATGAGGAAATGCCTAGCTCCCTATCTCTGCCTGTGTGTACAGGTCACAACAGCATATCTGTTGTTTTCAGGGTGCTCTCAGAGTGAGTAGTTTGAGGTTTTCTACTGCCATTCCAACAGTTGTGGAGAGGCATTTGGTGCTTGAGTGAAGGGCTCAGCACAGTCGTGCATGACCTCAGCTTTCTGCTTCCCCTCTCAGGCTGGCTGTGCTTGTTTTATGGGTGAGGAAACAGTGACCCAGGTTAGGGGACAAGCAGGCTTGAAATTACGGGCTTCACTGGTGTTAGGGCCCACCCTGCTCTTCATGTCTTCTGACTTCACACACACGTGTGCTGTCACTCTCCTGCCTGTTAAACACATTTCTCCTTCCTTTTTGGAGGGGCTGCAGCCACCACAGAGATCAGCAGGGTGACAGTGTGTCCTTTCCAATCCAGCAGTGAAAGGGGGACAGAAGAAAGGCTGAGCAGCCTCTCACATTCTTCAGTGATTCTCTCCCTCACTCCTCCTGTCATTTCTTGTTTGGCGCTCCACTCACAGGGAGCAGCCTTTACTCCCATTTTGTGTGCCCTAGGTCCGGGTGATCTCTTAAGCTGTGTCAGAGCTCGTGTGACATCTGTAGGAGACTGTGTCATCTCAGGCCGTGTGCTTTGCTCCCGCAGTGCCGGTGTGGGCCGAACTGGCTGCTTCATTGTCATCGATGCCATGCTGGAGCGGATGAAGCACGAGAAGACCGTGGACATCTACGGCCACGTGACGTGCATGCGCTCCCAGCGCAACTACATGGTGCAGACAGAGGACCAGTACATCTTCATCCACGAGGCCTTGCTGGAGGCTGCCACGTGTGGCAATACCGAGGTGCCCGCACGCAACCTCTTCGCCCACATCCAGAAGCTGACCCAGGTGCCACCGGGCGAGAGCGTTACTGCAATGGAGCTGGAATTCAAGGTTGGTGGCAGAGCCCCAGCACCCCACTTCTCCAGAGCCCTCTCTCTGCCCACAGAACCCCACGGGCTGCTCGTCCAGGGACTGGGAGAGGGGAGCTATGGATCATTACAGACAGTTACTCTTTTGTGTGTTTCTAAAGCAGGTAGGCAGTGATTTAAAATACATTTGAATTGTAAAGCTTATGTCGGCCACAGTCCCCCCTGGATTGGCAGCTACTGGGGAGGATATAAAAGGCAGATGGATGTGCAGCTCTCAGCAGCACGTTCTGCTCTAGGTTCATTGTGCGGCAGGAGCTGCATCTGAAATCAGATGCAGATCATGTTAGTGATAATTGATGTTACTGTGAACAACTTGTCTGGAAACAGCTCCAATTTAAATATGTGAGACATTTCTAGTCTCATTTCTTCAATGCTGAGCTCTGTAATCTTTTAACCACCTCAACACCAAGCCTCAGTGTCTAGAATTGGTGAAGACAGTGTTTAAGGCACACCATTTCTAAGAAGCCAAGCCCATATTTTTCTGCCTGAATCTGTGTATGCCAATTGCAGATATTTATTACAGCCTTGGAGCTGGAAGTGAGCTCTGTTAAGTGCCCATATTCTTGGATGAGGTGCATTAGTCCAGTGAACTCTTGCAGGGGAATATAGCTCATGCAGGGAGGCAGCAGACCATGCAGGCTGTGAAATGAACTGCAGTAGTACAGCTTCACCCTAGGGATTCCCTCCAAGTGACAAAAGAGCAGGAGAGGCAAAATACTGACTTTCCATGTAAACTGGGAATAGCTGAGAAGCACTGTCCTGTGGTTATCAGAGCTGCTGGTATCCTGGGGCTGGAACAGTAAAACATGCTGCATGAGTGTCTCATGGTGACATCCACCGTGACAAACTCCTCAAGAGAGCCACAGAATTGTGCTCAACTCAAGGAATTCTGTTGTAAAAAGACAAAATTTTGTTTTCCTTTCATTTCTCCAAGGGTCTCTTGAGAACAGTAATGAAATTGCCTCTCTCTGTGCCCTGGCAGTGTCCACTGCATGGGAAACCCTGGGGAGCAGGATATGGGAGGTCCTCACATGGCTGCATTGCTCCCCAGAGAGCAACCCTGTCCCTCTGCAGGGAACCTCTGCTGAGGTCCAGCTGCCACTCATAGAGAGAAGGGTGGTTCTGGAGATGCTGGAGGCAGTATGTTGGGGAAGGAAAACAAAAAAAAAGCGGGGTGGGGAAGAGGGATTTCTGTTTTAATCTGCCAGCACATCTGAATAACACATTTACCATGACTCCAGTTTACGGGACTCAAAGAGAGCCATACAGTGTCTCACAGTAACCTAAAATAGATCTTCTTTACCTAAAACTGTCACAATTCTCACATTTTCTTGGGTTCTTCTGGGGTGAGAAGTAAATAGCAAGAACATTGTTGGAAGAGGAAGAGCTTTGCTTCCCTGCTGCCACCAAGCACACATCCCTGGCTCAGCGAGGTACAAAGCTTTATGTCCTGGCTCTGTATGTGTCAGAGGGCTGCTGTGGGTCTCCACTCCGCTACATGACTGCTGCCAGGTTCCTGATTCTGCCCCCAGACTGCTGCATCCCCAGCAGGGATCTGACGTGTCTCCTCCTTTTTCAGCTGCTGGCCAACTCTAAAGCACATACCTCACGTTTCATCAGTGCCAACCTCCCGTGCAACAAATTCAAGAACCGCCTTGTGAACATCATGCCATATGAGCTGACAAGAGTCTGCCTGCAGCCCATCCGGGGTGTCGAGGGCTCTGACTACATCAATGCCAGTTTCATAGATGGCTACAGGTAAGGATCACCTTGAAAGCCTGCGCCAGCTTGTCCTGCCTGCTTGGAAACCCAGGCAGAGTTCCCTTCTCTTTCCTGAGGACTGGTCCTGACTGCCTGAGGTGGGCCAGAGACCACTTTGTTGCATCTTATCTATTTCCATCTTTTCAGACACTTCAGTGTGTGTAGTTACAATATGTGAAGTTTGCTGTGAGTGAACACTGCCAGACTGGCTTGTGTTGCTGCAGACAGATGCCCACGTGGCTGGAGTGGCAGGCTGTGTTGGCTCCTGGGGAGGTTTAATGGGATATTCTGGTAGGCATCCCTTGGCTTGTGTTCTATATCTACAGTATCTAACTCAAACCTGCCTCCCTGCTGTAGCAACTAGAGTTAGAAGTGTGCTTCCACTGAGTGGCTGATCCAGGCAGCATCTCAAGGCTTGTTCCATGTCTTGATTTTGGGAGGAGGCTGGATCCTCAGGCAAGGCTGGTGCTGGACACTATGGAGCCCATCACCAGGTTCCTCTCTCCAGAATATAGTTTAGAAAGCACAAATTAGGATCTAGTGGGGCAGTAATACTTAAGTTTTCTGTATCTGTCTGCTGGCATCTCATTCTCAGATGCTAAATGCTAGGAGAGAAAAACAGCCCAGTGGCCACATCCCCTTCCCAACCAACCCCTAGACAATAATCCAAACCAAATCACCATGATGCACATGAAAGGCCTGTCCTGTCATCTCTCTGTGCACCATCACAGTAGGGTCATCCCTCAAGTGCACTATCATCAATGCAGGAGTGGGGGATACAATGATAGATGTGGCACATTCCCCCTCCAGCTTGGCTTTGCCCACCTGCCTCTTTTGGATTGCTAACCTCCCAGAAGCAAAAGGCACTGCCAAAGAGAACAGATGTGGGTGCAGCCAGGCCAGCAGCTCTGTGCTTTGTCCCTGCTCCAGCAGCTGAGCCCAGCAAGGGTTCCCAGGGAGAAGGGCTACATGGAGGCAAGAGTGGATAAGGAGCAAAAGGGGAGCAACCCTGGGAGCATCCCAACACAGCAAAACCACAGCAAGCCAGGCTCCCTCAGGGACAGAGTTATGGGGAAGGATGAAGGGGCTGGAGAAAAGCTGTCACAGAGCAGCCTCCACTCCCTCCTGCCGGTGTGGCTCTGAGCCATCCACCACCAGTCATTAAGGTGGCTGCCTGGCTGCAGCCTGGGTCTGACAGATGGACTGCAGACACTGTCCTGGTTCCAGAGCTGATGGAGAGCAACACTGGCTTTGCCTCTTGGTGATGCTACAGAGGGAGGGCCAGGGCTGCCGGTACAGCAGGTGGTGCCATTTCATGTACTACTTACCCCATCCCCAAGTTCTGTTATCTCTTCCCATCCCTTCCTTTGAACCAGCAATCTTCTAGGTATCTAAAGAAATCAGTTGGCCCAAGGTCCTGCAGATATCACTGATGCTGCATCTTTATTAGCTCTTTCACTTCATTCTGCATCCCCATTCCCTGTTTTTTACAATGCCTTATAAATCCACCTTGAAGCAGCCTCTGTCTGCATCCTGCATGTTACAGCTGCCCTGCAGCACGTTCATTAATTTTAGCACCATTAAAAATAGCACCAGCAGAGGAATGAAAGCAGAACAGAGGGAGGAAGGCAGGATGGAAGATTCCGGCCCTGGTCCCGCGGGCTCCAGCGCCCCGCAGTGGTGGAGCCAGCCCGGGCTCTGCTGTGCCAGGCTGGGAGCTCGGAGAGCCAAGGTACCGACATGCCAGAGCTGAGTCCAAAGCAGCAAGCAGGCTTTCTTCAGGGTGAGGGCCAGTCTGGGGCAGGTCACACAGAAAATTAGAAGTGCTCTGGTTTGCAGTGGAACCAAGAACAAATTCTGAAGCTTTAGAAAATGAGACAAAACTGTATTCATGGTTTCCACACTGCCCTCGTTACTGTCTGGAGTGTGTAATCCAGGTGACCTGGTTCAGCTGCTCTGTGTTTTCCCTTGCAATGGGAGGGATGGTGGGTACTGCAGAGAGTAAAAGTGCATGAACACAGGGGTGCTGTGACTGTCCCCAAGCACAGTCTTTCCTTCCAGCCCAGGTGGGTGCTGGCAGCCTGCTAGTGGGGGCCTGGGTGCCAAGAGGGCTCTCAGTGCAACAGCAGCACCGGAGACAAGCAGCAGCAAAAGGCTGGGCCGCAGACACTGTCACCCCAGCAAGTACTAAGAGCCTTTCTGGATACTCTGCATTGTGGTGCTCACTGTGTCTGTGGGGAGCACTTAGAAGACAAGTGCTGGCCAGGCTCATGTCTCCCCCAGAGCCCATGGCTAGGCTCTCATCCTAGAGACCTGCCTCCTACAGCTGGATTGTCATCCTTGCTCCCTGGTACCATGGGGCCCTGCCTCCAGCTCACCCAGCCCGCCAGTCCCCAGGAGCAGCTGCTGCCCATCTCTGAGGAGCTGCTCTGAGCACCATTATGTTTGTCACAGGCAGCAGAAGGCCTACATCGCCACGCAGGGACCACTGGCTGAGACCACGGAGGATTTCTGGCGAATGCTCTGGGAGCACAACTCCACCATTGTGGTGATGTTGACAAAGCTGCGTGAGATGGGCCGGGTACGAGTCCTGCTGTGGGGAGAAAGGGGCTGTGGGGCTGTTGTCTGTGGGCACGAGCTCTTGGCTCACCCCAGTCTGTGTTCGGCACCAGCCACTCTGGGCGAGCCCCTCACTGGCATGTCTGGTGGCTGACCTTGTGGCCCCACAATCACATAGGCTCCCAGGGAGTGGGAGGGAGGAGCAGCAGCTTGTCAGTGCTAATGCCTTACCCTGCTCCTCATCGACAGGAGAAGTGCCATCAGTACTGGCCTGCAGAGCGCTCTGCCCGGTACCAGTACTTCGTGGTGGACCCCATGGCAGAGTACAACATGCCACAGTACATCCTCCGGGAGTTCAAGGTGACGGATGCCAGGGTGAGTGCATCTGCTGGCTCCCCAGCTCCTCTGCCTCTCATGCCTCTGCCCTGCCCAGGCCAGCCAAGGGAGCATGCAACAGCCCTTGGAGAAACAGAAAAGCAAGTGCTGCCTTGCACTGCAGGCAGAAAAGGCTGCTGCCCACCACCTACTGCTCCTCTCACCACAGGTTCCTGCCCTGCCGGCTGTGCCAGCCCCATGAGCAGTTTAGGGATCCCTGTCAGCACCAGACCCTGCCTTGCTTGTCCTGCTCACTTGGGCAAGCATTTAACACAGGTCCCCCTGCACCTGGAGTCTGTGTGTGCAGCATCTGACCGGCCACAGGACCCTTGTGTGACAGTAAATATGGTCCTAGGGTGGAGCTGGGCCCCAAACACTGACCCAGTGGACCCTCTAGGGACCCAAAGCCCTGCTCAGCTCATCCACTCTGGGGTGAACATGGGAGGACAGGTCCCAAACATGCAGCAAAAGATCTGCCTGGGCTCATCTGTGGCCTGTGCGCCTTCTTACCTGGCCTGGTTCAAGGGGTCTGAGAGCAGGTCAGAGCACCAGTGCTGAGGGAAGTGAGATCAGCCCCTCACCCACAGTTCACGTCTAACACCCCTTTCCGTGCAGGACGGCCAGTCACGGACCATCCGCCAGTTCCAGTTCACGGACTGGCCTGAGCAGGGAGTGCCAAAGACCGGAGAGGGTTTCATTGACTTCATTGGGCAGGTGCACAAGACCAAGGAGCAGTTCGGGCAGGATGGGCCCATCACGGTGCACTGCAGGTAAGTGCAGACTGCAGCCTCTCTCCAGTGAGCAGGTCCCTGTGCTCCATGAGTGGCTTGCACCACTCCTAGGAGCTCTGCAGAGCCTTCCTGGGGCTGGTAGGACTTGTAATGGCCCCTCTTGCTTCCTGTGCAGTGCTGGGGTTGGGCGCACAGGCGTGTTCATCACACTCAGCATTGTGCTGGAGAGGATGCGCTACGAGGGCGTGGTGGACATGTTCCAGATGGTGAAGACCTTGCGGACGCAGCGGCCGGCCATGGTGCAGACAGAGGTGAGCTCCCCTCCTGTGCGTGGCGGTGGAGATCTTTGGGAGAAGAGAGGGGACCTGATACCTCTGGATGTTGGACCCTTACAGCCCACTGTCCTTGTGTCCCCACTTCTCACGTTTCCCTCATTGTTGCCTTGCAGGACCAGTACCAGCTGTGCTACAGAGCCGCACTGGAGTACCTTGGCAGCTTCGACCACTATGCAACGTAACAGTGCTTTCCTCCTGTCGCGGTGGGGATGTCTAGGAGTGGAGACGGGTCCCTCTGAGCCAGAGCCGCCCATTCCTCAGTCCTTCTGTACAGGTGGAGTTGCTGCTCAGGCAGCAGACCTCCACGCCAACCAGTTTTGACCATGGCATTTAGGAACTTAGCCCCAGCGCCAAATGAGGGAATCTGACTCCAAAAGCATTTCCAGTCTCTGGCTGAATTTCTGCTCATGTGCATCTCTCACCCTCTCTCATGCCGACTGCATTTCACAGCGAGGCTTTAGGTGGGTGGAATGGGATCTTTTTTTTAAACATGTAAAATAGTTACTAGTGGTTTTTATAATCTCCTCTCTCTTTATTTTTTATTTTTTGCAAGTCTTAATGTTTTGCCCAAGCAGAACTGGACCCGCCAAATCTTTGGGAGTTGGGTTTTGTTTTTTTAATTTCCTTTTGCTTTTACATTTTTTACTGCCCTGCGTTTCTTTCAGCCCAGTCACTGCTGGTTCTGCCCATTTTAGTGCAGCTTTCTTGGTAATTCGCAGCAGCTGGCTTGTGGTTCCTGCCCGTCTCCATTCCCCATAGGCTGCTTTTTAATCCTCTGTAGAATATGAAATTTCATGGAACTGGACCTAAGCTACCAATTATTTTTTTAGTCTTCTTCTCCCCCCCCCCCCCCCCCCCATTATTTCCTTAGTAGGTTTGGGTTTGGGAGGGCATGTGGGGTCGCCGGAGCAGCGTCCCTTTGTCAGCTGGAAACCGTTCAGTCCTATTACAATGCGTGTTCAACCAATCCAGTGACTGTGTGTATTGGCAGATCCTGATATGACGTGAGTTGTCGTCGCCTTGTTTGTGAGAGACCCGAAATCCCAGGCTCCAGGCATTGGAACCTCTTTGTGTGTGTCTTGCTTGGAAGGGGGCAGGAGTAGCAAGGGGGTCCCACAGTTCCCCAGCGAGGGGATGGGAAGAGCAAGACACGGCCCTTTGTGTTAATCCCACGGTTCTGTGCGTGCAAGCGCCATCCTGTCACCTCTCACCAGTGGAGTGCGTCAGAGCATTGACAAAGGCAAGGAGCACAAGCCCGGCCGACCCAGAGCAGAGCTGGACCGGCTCTCTTTGGAAGCAGGGTACTGCAGGGAAGGGGAGGGGAGTACACATGGCTTCAGAGGTTGGGTGTATCTATAATTTCTGCTATCCTGCAAATGTTAAGAGTCACTAGAATATTGTACTTTCCGCTACTTCAGGATGTTCTAATGAACCAATGTGGCAAGACTACTGGACTTAATTTAATGGTACTATATATTAATACTCCTTATTATATCACGCTTGCACTAAAGATGGGGAGTGAGCAGCCCTCTTTTGAGTGCATTGAGTTATGAATAAAGGTGGTGGAAGGGTATCTAATTGTATTATCACATGTATTCCGAATGTTAAGAATCCAAGCTACGTTGAAATCAGCAATCCAGGGTTGGTAATGTTGGAGAACACATTCATTTTTACCTTGTGGATGCATAGTGCTGTAGGGGTCACTGTTGTATACAGTCTGTTTTCTATTTGTTAATAAAAAAAATCTACAGCATCATTGCATAATTCTTGATGTTAATAAATTTGAATAATTGGGTTTCATACAAGCTGGCTTTCCTGTCTGTTTCTTCAGCAATAAGCAGAGGCCATAGAGTCCTTTGGCAATGGGCACACTCCTCAGCCTGTGGCAGGTAAGTCCTTTCCCATGGGTATATCCCAGCCATGAGTGCCTTGCACTTTCTACAGGGACCCTGTGCCTGCAGGGAGCTTGGAAACCTGTGACAATTCCCTTCATGCATGTGTGTGCTCACCTCCTGCCCACCTGCAGCTGTACAGGAGTGCACTGACACGGTGCAGGCCTGGCTGGACTTGCAGGAAAGAGAGGGGTCAGTGGTGATGGCTTTGGTGGCGATATCCACCCAGGAGGTGGTCGTTTCCAACCTCCTGGGATGCTGCAGTAACACTGTTCTGTAGCACTGAGCACAGCTGTGTATTGAAAGTTAGTGCTCAGCAGTAAAGCCATCACCTGGCCCCTGACTGCAGAGCAGCACCCGAGTTTGTTCAGGTGTGAAATCCCCCCCAGGCTGGCAGCCCTGCCTGCTCTGTGTGGACAGCCCAGCCCCAGCCCTGCCCACATGTGAACTGCAAAGCCCAAAGTGTTTGCTCCTGGAGAAAGCAGCACATGCACACAGCACAGATGTTCCAGGGAAAAGCCAGTGCAAGGGACAGAACCATGTGGGTCGAGGGCCTATGGCCTTTCCATCCTTCCTAAGGGAGCCAGGGAAGCCAAATCTGCCCTGGCCAGCACGTCCACAACGGTGAGGGTGCATGGCAGACTGATGAGCTTTCCCTGGCATGGCTATGGGCAGCTTCGTGATTCCTCAGTGACTGCTGGAGCTCAAATACAGCCAGGCCAGGCCACGCCACATTCCCTGCCAGGCCAGACCGGTTCCTGGGTAGGTGCTAGATGCAGGGATGTTTTCCCCTTAACTGGCTCATTCCTACCACACTCCTTCACTACAGAGTGGCCTGAGGGGCTGTTGGGCAGCATCACTGAGGATGCAGATCCGAGGGCAAAGCAAGTTCCTGCCCTTGTGAGGCAGCACACGTGCAGGTGTGTGTGTGGGCACATGCTGTCATCGCTGTCAAGGCCTGGGATGGCAGAGTGGCACAGCCAAGTGAGCACCTGCTCACACACAGGTGTGTCTGAGGAGGAAGGGCATCATGCTCACCATCGGCAGCCAGCCAGCTGGGAGAAGGGCAGCGAGCACCTGCCTGGGCTGCAGCAACAGTGCTTGGGCTGTGCTGTCAAACTTCAGGTGGTGACAATGCTGCTGCCACTCACTGAGCACTCGCTGGGCACTGCCATCTGCACAGCACAAAGCTTTAATCTATGTACAGCCTTGAATGCAGAGATTCTTTCTCACCAAAAGTTGCCAGAACACTTAGAGATATGCACACATGCATGGACCTTCTTTCTTCTTGTCCAGGAGCACGTGGTGCTTCCTTCCCCACCTGTGGGGTTGTCTGTGGACTGAGTAGAAGCAGGAGGAGGCAGAGAAAAGGTGAATGCACAAAGAATAATATATGACTGAGCCCAGGCCTCTGTGACAAGGCTGTTGCTGATAGCTACGTGGCCAAAGCCTCGTACTGACCTCAAAGGCCAGGAAAGGCTCAGTGCACAAAGTGTGAGGATGTGCCACCTTGGCAAGGGGACAGACCCCCAGAGTCAGAGAGCAGCAAAAACAGCTGCTGCTGTGACAGCTTTTCTCCACTCCCCTGGCCTGCTCACATAAAGCCAACACTGCTCCAAAGGGAATGGACTCATACCATTTTAAAAACACTTATTCTTTCAACATTTATTTCCCTTTATTTCTGTATATCTCACAAAATGAAAGGGGAACAAAAAAAACCTATGGTACACCATGCATAAACAGCAATGCCAGCCTGATCTGCCCTCTGAGCCAGCTCCACGGCTTGTGCCATGCTCCAGGCAGAGCCATCCTGCTTCCTCCCAGGGCTTGGTACTGACATTCCTGGGCTGCACTGCTCAGCTTTCCCTGGTAGATTTACTGTAGATTTACTACATCTGGTGGTTTTGGTTTTGTTTTTTTTTTTTGGCCCTGTTTTCTTTGGTAACAGCTTGAGACTTTTCCCTCCCTCTGGTATCCGTGCCACACTGTGCTCCAGATACGAAGGGAATGGTCCGGAGATGGTTCTGTAAGACACTTTAGCCTCTTCTGTTTGGAGTCTCAGATAGACCAACCATATTTTCACTGAGCAATGGAGCTGGGCTGTTACTGCTGTCTTTCTTTTTTCCCCTGGTGAAAATTTTCCATTCCTTAGTTGTACCAGGTAGCCCCAGTGCAGCCTCAGATAAGTAGCTTTGTAAAGGGCACAGTTTGGCAGGTGGGACAGCAGCTAAATGGCAGCTAGTCAAAGGTGAATTCCTGGGCACTGAGGTGCTCTTCTGCTCTTTCTATTTTCATATTTTTATTCATTCCACTGATACTTGTAGCAAGAGCTGTGCAGGCACTGCCCAAGCAAGCTTGGCTTGCCGCCTAGTGATGTTAACTCATAGGATCACAGAGTGGTTTGGGTTAGAAGAGACCTTTAACGATCAGCTACTCCAAATAACATCCTAACCAAGCACTATGCCTTTGGGATTCCATTGCTTTAAATTTTGTTTTTCAAAGGCAAAGTAGTTGTTAAATAAGAAAAAAAAGTAGCTGTAACACTGAAAAAATCTGAGCAGACTCTGCACAGTAGCTTGGCAACTCCTTCCCCCACAGTCCTTGAATTTCTTGTCCTCAGCAACATTGCCATTTTCACTTGTAACATTTCCTATTTAAGAATTACTTTTTTTTCCTCTCTTTTTTCCTTTTTTGCCTGTTTGACCTGGTTCATTTCTGAGAGCAGGAATAATTCTGATCCTTCCAATTAAAAGCTCGTTGTTGCCCTTTCGCCAGTTATAATAAGCAATCTCAGTCCTCAGTAACAATTACAGGTTATCGAGCTTCCGTGCCTACACATTTCTGCTCACAGGAACATTCTGCCACTTGTCATCTTGAAAAGGCTGACGTGTGTCTCCTGTGGGCAGCAGGTCGAGGGAGGTGATTCTGCCCCTCTACTTTGCTCTTGTGAGACTCCACCTGGAGCACTGTGTCCGGCTCTGGGGCCCCAAACACAGGAATAACATGGACTTGCTGGAGGTCCAGAGGAGGTCACAAAGATGCTCTGAGGGCTGGAGCACCTCTCCTGTGAAGATGGGCTGAGAGAGTTGGGGTTGTTCAGCCCGGAGAAGTGAAGGCTCCAGGGAGACCTTACACAACTGCCAGTGCCTAAAGGGGTTGTAAGAGAATTGGAGCAGGACTTTTCACAAGGGCCTGTAGTGATAGGACTAGGGGGAATGACTTTGAACTCAAAGAGGGCAGGACTAGATTAGATGTAAGGAAGAAACTCTTCCCTACAAGGGTGGTGAGGCACTGGAACAGGTTGCCCAGAGAACTTACGGATGCCTCATCCCTGGAAATGTTCCAGGCCAGGTTGGATGGGACTTTGAGCAACCTGGACTAGCGGAAGGTGTCCCTGTCCATGGCAGAGGGGTGGAACAGGATGATCTTCAAGGTCTCTTCCAACTCAAACCATTCCGTGATTCTATGATATTATAAAGTTGGTCTTTCTTGACTAAAGGATGGCAAGTGCAGCTGTCAAGCCACCAGAAAGGCCAGAAATGCAGTTTCTCTCAAAACTGTTACCTGACAGTTGTCTGACTTTTTATAGAAGGCTATGTGTTGTGTCTGCTGCTACTGTAATCCACTTTGGGGTTTTAGTGTGTATATACCTGGCAATTCAAAATCTGAGCAGGTCAGAGAGGCAGCAGACCAGGGAAAACCTGTGTTGGAGTGATGTTTTGTCAGGACTTTCAGGGCTGCTGCCTGCCTGTAGCATGGCACGAAAGGAAACACATATTAGGAGAAACAGAATGAAGTTAAGGTTTTATTTAGGCATGAGGGACTGAGTGCAGTCTCTGAGGATGGCTATGACCTTTTTCAGATGGGTTGTGCTTACTTTCAAGGTTGCTCATTGGCACTTAAGAGATTTAAAATGCATGTAGCACAGCACAGTGTAAAAGTCGCAGCCAGTCCCAGCCAAGGAGAGGTCAGTGTCCCTAGACAGGGTCTGTTAAGCACTCGGCCTTGTACACACTCAAAGGCATTTGCTGCTAAAGCTGTACTGTCAGGTCCCAGTCCTTGACACAGACGGTGGCGGATTATTGGCAACATCCGCTGGCGACGGCGGCACTTTTCCACGTTTCTAGATGACCGGACTGTGCTGGCCAAGCGCCCTGGCGTGGGCCGAGCCTGGTGCTGGTCCAGCCCCAGTCTGCGTTCGCTGCCAAACGTTTGCAAAGTATCAAATTCTACTCTGGCTTTGTTTACACACGGAAACTGTAGGAGTATAATTAGTGGGGTTCGTGGGCTCGGTTGGCAGATGCCTGTTGTGTGTCACCGCTCCGCGCCCGAAACTCACCCGCTCACTGCAGCACTCACATACCTGGGGTTAGTGTCTACCTCGCGCTGAGAGCCCGCTGGACGGGGATCAGCTGCACCCAGCGAGACTCCCCGGGGGCTGAAGGCGGGGAGCGGGCAGGATACAGGAGGGATACGGGAAGTATCCGGGTGGGACGCGGACGGCATCGGGACGGTGCCCCCGCCGTGACTGTGCGGGCTGAGGGTGCCCCGGTGCAGCCCCCGCTCGAACGCCCCCTAGCGACTGCCTGGTCCCGCCCGCCCGCCTGCCTAGCAACCGCCCCGCGCCCGGCCTCCTGATTCGCTGGCCCGCCCCGGCGGGCCGTCGAATTCCTATTGGCTGCGATGCGGGAAGCGCGCAGGGATTGGCTGCGGCGGTGGAGGGAAGGGGCGGGGCGGTGGGGCGGGGCTCGGGCGGAGCGGAGCGGCCGCGGTGGCGTCGGCGTTCCGCAGGACTCTTTGGGCGCGTGGTGCGGAGGGATACGGCGGCCGGACGTTAGTTTGAGGGACGGGCGGCGGCGGCGGAGGAGCGGGACGCGCTGCTGACGTGAGCACGGCGGGCGGGGACTCGGGTTCTGCCGCACCGGGCCGGGCCGGGCCGGGCCGGGCCGGGCGGGAGGGTGGGTGAGTCGGTGGCGTTCTCCGCCGTGAGAGGGAGAGCGAGCCGTGGGGTCCTGACGGGCACGCGTCCTCCACCAATGAGGAGGCAGGGCCGGTGCGGACCCCGCGGCGATTGGCCGGCGGGCGGGGGGGGGGGGGGGGGGG
>VXAZ01010408.1:1358439-1397353 GCA_013399875.1 Gymnorhina tibicen | reverse complement strand
CCTCCTCCGCGCAGGGCCGGCCCGGCATCATGGCCTCGGAGCTGGAGAGCCTCACCCCCGGGCAGCGCATCATGACCTTCCGCCCCACCATGGAGGAGTTCCGCGACTTCAGCCGCTACATCGCCTACGTGGAGTCGCAGGGCGCCCACCGCGCCGGGCTGGCCAAGGTGCGACACTCCCTCTCCCCGCAGGCGGAGGCCGCGCCGCCGGCCCCGGGCCGCGCACCGGCCGCCTCCGCCCTTTGTTTACGCCGCGGCGCCGGGGGGGCGGGCGCGCCCTGGCCGGGGCTCGGCCCGAGTTCCCCGAGTTTGACGCTGTCCCCGGCCGCGGCCGCGGCTCCCGGCCCGTGTGTCCCCGCAGATCGTGCCGCCTAAGGAGTGGAAGCCGCGGCAGTGCTACGATGACATCGACGAGCTCGTCATCCCCGCGCCCATCCAGCAGGTGGTGACAGGGCAGTCCGGGCTCTTCACGCAGTACAACATCCAGAAGAAGGCCATGACGGTCCGCGAGTTCCGCAGGATCGCCAACAGTGACAAGTACGGCCGGTCCTGGGCACACAGAGTTATGGAATGGTTTGGGTTGGAAGGGGCATTAAAGATAATCTGGTTCCCCACCCTGTCAGGGACAGGGACTCTTTCCTCTTTGCCCCATCCAAGCAGGCCTTGAACGCTTCTAGGGATAGGGCATCCACAGGGGCCAGGTCCTCGGTATGGCCTGGGGTCAGCAGTGTGAGCGTCATGCCCTGGGCAGATGAGGTTGCTTGTACAGTGGGCTGTGTGCATGGGGACCTTTGTCACCTGTGCAGCAAGATGATGTGTAATGGCAGCAGAACTTCTTCTTTGTGCTCCTGTGTGTCTGTCCCAGTAGCTAGACCATTGAAATACTTATTGAGTAGTGGAGAAAGGAATGTTCATAACATAAAAAAGGAGATGAAGATCACTTGAAAAGGAGTTGGAGCAAAACAGCCTTTTCAGTAACTACTTAGAAATAGCATTGGAATTGCCAGATGCAGTCGTCCTTCAAAGCTTGTTTTAGCTTTCAAAAGCAGTACAGATCAGATATTGTAGAGTTCTGTTTAATGGAATAATTTGATGGAAGTTACTGTTTTATGTTATATATGTAATTGTGTGGAATCTATGTATGTAGACACATTAAATAGGTGTTAAGACTAAATTTGATCCCTCAGTGCTACCCATAGTCCAGTATATAGTTAGCAGGGAATGGGCATCAAGAGCAGCTATTTTGCTGGTAAACAGAGTATGTTTGACCATGGTGAGGCTGTGAAGTTTGCTAGTTTCACAGTGACAGAAAAGTTTGGGTTTGTCTGTTTTGTTTTTTAAGTTGTTCTTTGTATCATTTCTGGTTTTGACTGCGTTGTTTCTAAGTAGCTACGCCTAGAAGGTGAAATTGTTCTGACCCCGGAAAAGTGCACAAAGCAAAAATGAAAGTAAACTGAGAAACGGGGAAAGTAATTTTCTTCCTGATACTTCCGTTCCCAAGTGTCACGGCCACAGAGCCATGACTGCTCTCACTTCTCTTCTGGCAGTTTAGGGGTCTGGCTGATAATATGCATTAGGTATTTTTATTGTAGCTTTCCATTCTTCCAGTCGAGGAAAACGTTGGTTTAGACTTGTCAAATATCAAACTGCAAAGTCTTTAGTACCTTTCTTGGTTTTTTCAGGTACTGCACACCCCGGTACACAGACTTTGAAGACCTTGAACGAAAATACTGGAAGAACCTTACGTTCAATGCCCCCATCTACGGGGCTGACGTTAACGGCACGCTCTATGACAAGGTAAGGAAACTGTTCTGGTTTTCAGGTAACAGTTATCCTGGTATATTGCATTCCATAAATACTAATGTGGCATTTGACTCTTGCCTTTTGGAGAGACCTAATGATAGTCTTAGCATAGTTCCAGCTTCTGGAGTAGGCAGCTGACAGAGGTAGCATTCTAAAGGACCTTTGCTAGCACTTCAGTGTAGTGTAGTTTAGTTCAGGAAAGCAAAAACCACTATTGCCCAAGCATTGCTTTGTCCTGAAAGGCGTGTGAGAGTTGGAAGTGTTGATCAGTGGATACATGCGGCTTTGGTATCCACTGGTGTATGTATTTTTGTGGGACAGCTCTGTAGCCTATAGGTGGTATGATGATAACAGTCAAAAGACAGTTTGCATTCTGCTTGCTTGTCTCCTAAATTACCATGATTTACTCTTTCAAAAGATGTTTGGAATGAAAAGTGGTTTTGTAAAAGAGGGTTCAGACATCAGCTCAAGCTCAATCAACATCAGCTATTGTTCTCTGCTAAGTCTGTAGCTTCATGATTATTTCTCTTTTGTAATCGTTATGTTGACTGGTAACTTTTTTCCCTCCTTAAAGGCCAGTAAGCAATCACTATGCAAGCTACACCATGCAGAACTTTGGGTTTAGGTGAACTAGCTCACAGCTTGAGCTGTGTACTTTTATGATGTGCTGTTTCACAAGTGTCTGTTAGCTTTTGCAAACTGTCATCTCAGCTGTGTGGTTTTGTTCTTTGTAATCCTTGTTTGACGTGAAGCTTGTGTTTTACAGCATGTAGATGCGTGGAATATTGGGAGATTGAACACAATCCTGGATATTGTGGAGAATGAAAGTGGCATAACCATTGAAGGAGTGAATACTCCTTACCTATATTTTGGCATGTGGAAAACTTCCTTTGCTTGGCACACCGAGGACATGGATCTCTACAGTATTAATTACTTGCATTTTGGGGAACCCAAGTCATGGTAAGATTTTCTAAGGAATCTTCTAGATGTAGAAAAGCAATACCATAAAATATTAAAGTCAAAGTCATGAAGCTAAGAGTTGACTAAAATAACTACCATTTCTCCAGTCTTGCACTGTAGTTCTATCTTGATACCAAGAACACTAGAAATCCATAAGGAACTGCAAAGTAGTGCATGTCCTCAGTAGAATTTGTTTGGTTACCTTCTAGAAGGGTCTGTTTGCTGTCCTGATGTAGAGAGTTCTTCTAAATTACAGCATAGCGTGGATCCTCTTTGCGGTGGTAGGGCCAAAACTTAGCAAATTAGCTTATCATTTCCTGAGGCTCTAAAATAACCATACAGGGGTATGGTCACACAGGCAATGGGAAAACAGGCAGTTTTTAACAGACTTTGGATTGTAGCTGTTTATCATATGGATGTCACTGAGTGATTTGTCCAGTGTCTGACCTTTCTTGATTCTTTTTAGGGGAGGCTCTTGAACTTCTCTGTAGCATGGCTTGCATTTTAAGAGTGAATCATGCCCTTCTGTCCACAAATTAATTTTTCAAGCAACTTCAACAATTGTTTCCATGGCACTTCTGTTGGAAACTAGTATTTTTGGCTGTCTTTTAATAAAACTTTGAAGAAAAAAATAATAGCTAGCACAATGTGACCCATGAACAACCCCATGCAGTGGCAGTAGCAGGGAAACATGAAACAGAATAATTCAGTCTGTTGAACTGTTTGGCCATTGCTTCTTCTACAGTAGTACTTGGAAGAAGTGAGCTTTGCTGGTATCTTTGATTAATTTAGCAAGGAATCCATTCAGAACATAGCGCTGTATTCCGGAGTGAAAGAAAACTAAGTAGGTTGATTAATTTATTGTAGTCATACCAACCAGGAGTTTTGTGGCACCCATGAAAAGGTGTGTACAGAGAGAGACATAGCCCTAAAGGGCACTCCATGAGTTGTGCACATGTTAAGGATGTGGCATCTAACTTAGTCCCGTCTTGGTCTGAGCAGCTGAAAGAGGTGATTCCATTTTCTCTCTTGCTCTGTGTTTCTCTCTTGCCCTCCTTGCACTGAGTGTACTGAGATTGCACAGCTGTGAACTGAGACAGTTCAGGAAGTGCTCTTCCCTTTCTCGTTGCAATTCATGTTTTGCTGCACACGTCTGCTAATTACATACATCAGACTTTTTACTTCCTTGACTGCTTGAGCAAAAGTTGTTGAAAGAAATTATCAGCTTTTGGGTGTTGATTTTTCTTGGGTAAGAAGGGTAAAAGTCCTCAATGAAGATTTTTAGCTTTATATCAAACTTTGAAAAAGATAAGTGTAGAGATAGAGGATTTTTTTTTTTTAAGTAATTCACACCTTGATGACTGATGATGATTTGCCGTCAAACTTTGAGATTTTGTTGTTGTCACTTGAACTTAACAGACTTGTTCTTACAACTGCAGGTACTCTATCCCTCCAGAGCACGGGAAGCGGCTGGAGAGACTTGCAAAAGGTAATCAGGCAGTTCATGTCCTTCCTTTTTCTAAAGATGGGATGGACAGCTGCAATGGGTTTCAGCTCTTTTAGAGAGCACAGGATGGCATGACTGAACCAATAATTTGCCTTTTAGAATATAGATTACATTACTTCTGAATGTTTGCTTATAGGATACACACAAGAGAAATGTCACATTACAAATAGTGAACTTGTGGTCTGTCTAACCTTTAATGAGAAAATCCTTAGCTATTGATTATTAAAACTGGAAAGTTATGGCCAAGGGAGGATCCTTCTATTTGAGGTCTTTCTTATGTTCTTTCAAACTGGCAGCTATTAAAAGGTAAATCTTGGGGAATTGTCATTTTTTTTTCAGCATGTAAAGTAGCACAGTTCAAATAAGGTAGTCCATACTTGCAGGGAAAAAGTGTCTAGACAGTAATTTTTCATAAAAACTGCTGAAAAATAAATGTAGTTTGAGCACAATGGTAACATCTCTCCTTGTCTTTATTTTAAACAGGTTTTTTCCCGGGAAGTGCCCAAAGCTGTGAAGCATTTCTCCGTCACAAGATGACTCTCATCTCTCCATCAATTCTGAAGAAATATGGAATTCCATTTGATAAGGTGTAGAAAAGTAATCGTGGTTATAACAGCTTGATCAAGAGGTTCCTGCAGCCTTGTCTTGTTTCTGACAGCAGCCAGTAGCAGATACTTAGAGAGGAAAATAGAAACAGGCAGGGTATAAGGCAGTCCTTTCTATTGTACTTTTCATTTATCTGGCAGTTGGGGCCTGAAAGAGTTTGAGACAGAAGAATCTGTCAAGGGCTCCTAAAAACAAAAACTTGGTTTTCTGTGATTTTTTTTTTAAGTTTTTTAACTTAAAACTAAACATTACCTCCTGTGTTAGATTCACTTCACTGTTTAGATGTGTATTCAGTGAAATGAGATTGTTCTTTTTTTGTTTCAAACCTGCCCCTGCTAATTTTGTTTGTTGCAATCTGCTTCCTCAGTAGAAAATAAGGGTTGTTCCCTGTTAATTTTTTAATTACATTAGTAACTTCGTAGGCTTCCTTACTTTCTCGGGTCCCTTCCACACAGAGATATTAAAGATCTAGTCTTTGAGTTCTTATTCAGAAATACTGTCTCATCTGCCTGGGCAGCTGAAGGGTTTTGTTGTCATAAACCTTTACAGCGGGCAAATGTTGCAGAGCAGCAGTGGAAGGCTGACTGAGAGTTATACTCTAATATGAACAGCAAAAGAAAACAGCAATAAATTTCCAAGTTCTGTGTGGATAGAAATTTACTAGACCTTAGATACTGTCCAGGCAAACCGGTAGCTGATACAGGTAAGTATCTTTATGAACTTCCTAAAGCTGGTCACAAAGTATTTGTTGTATTATTGTACTACCGTTTCAGTGCTACTTTGACCAGTTGTGTTGTGTTTTAGTAAAAAAACTGTTGAGCATGGCTTTTCAGTAAACAGATATTTAACATAAGTACAAAATAGTGACGGTCAGTATCAAGTCTATCCATTGCAGCAGGGAGCTCCAGCCACCATCTGTGAGTGGGGTTTTTGGGTGTGCTGCAGAGAGATTAAAAGCTCCTTTTAATCATATTCACCAAGTACCTTCTTAAATTCTGAATAACACTATGATGTCTCAATTGTCTTCTAGGTGACACAGGAGGCTGGAGAGTTCATGATAACCTTTCCGTATAGCTATCATGCTGGCTTTAACCATGGCTTTAACTGTGCTGAATCTACCAACTTTGCTACTCTTCGGTGGATTGAGTATGGGAAGCAGTCGGTGCTGGTGAGTGGTCTGTTGCCGTCATTAAGCCCTCATTGTTTGTTCTGAGGGAGTGGTTTCAGGGCTTTTAAGATGTAACGTTTTCTTTCTTACAAAGTAGCAACATTCAGGCAAAGTCCTGCTTCATACCCTTGTGTGAACTATGGATAGCTTGCAACGTGTTTTGTCATGTTCTGTAACTTTTTTGTAACTTTGTGCAGCCCAAGTGAGGCTTCAAAGAAAAGGCAAGGGACTGGTTGTCTTTCCAGAGATGAAAGAGTATGCTTGGTGGGCAGAGCTCGTCACTATTTTTCTCCAGTATTTTAACCATTTATTGACTGTTTAACCTGGAATACAACTTTGGTAACTTAAATCTTACTTTCACTTATCAAAAACTTATCAAAATAAGTATCTTGGCTGAACCTCTAGACTGAGTAGTGTTATATCCCTGTAGAGGTGCCTTACGAACGAGGGTTATGTTTTCAGAAGCTACATTGAAATTAATGCTTTGAAGCACTAGTTGTAACCATGTCTGGATGATGGGAACCCCCACTGCTCTGGGTAGGCCCAGAGTTTGTGTGGCTCTGATTCCTTCATTATAGTCTCTGGGTTGGCTTCCTGTTTCTGTATGAGCTCATTTTAAAACAGTCAGCTTCTACCAGCAACTCTGTAAATAGACTGGTGAGCTTTCTTTCCTAGTTTCCTAGTTGTTGTGATAACATCTGGTTTTCTGTTTCGTGGTTTTTGCTGCCTTTTCTGACATTTTTAGTAACCTAATATATACCCTTTTGATTTCCTGGGAAAGAGTCTTGAGAGTTCTGAGGCTCAATTACATGTGAGTGTGGGATTTTGTTACTTAAACTCCTGAAAGCAAAGTGCTAGAGAAATGCGGAGTAGAGTTGTTGAGTATTCGGCCTTACTTTAATATTTTCTGTGACTTCAGTGCTCATGTCGGAAGGACATGGTGAAGATCTCCATGGATGTGTTTGTGAGGAAGTACCAGCCAGATCGTTACAAGCTTTGGAAAGCCGGGAAAGATGTGACTGTCATTGACCATGCTCTTCCAACCCCAGAGGCGGCAGAGTTCCTTAAAGGGGATCTCATGCAAAAAGTCAAGAATGGGAAACAGTGTGCTGAGGAGATGGAAACAGAAGAGACGTGTAAAGAGGAGATGGATGGGGATGAGACAAAAAGGTACTGCTTTATATAATCCTCTGCTTTTCTATTGGATTATTATCATTTGAACCCAGTTGCAATTAAATGTTTGCCATGCTGATAGAACAACAGTCAGAGTTAGCAATAGTCGTTTTTCCTGGCAACAGGGTTTACTCTTAATATTTTTTACTGTTTAAGTCCACATTAATAGATAGTCTGTGGTAAGCAGGAAACACACCAGCATGGAAGGTGGTTCTTCATCCTGGGATGGACCCCCAAAACCTGGGTGGGCAGTGTGTACCCTGCACTGACAGGCCAGAAGAAAAAGAGGGTATATTGAGATCATGGGACAGTACTTGTTAGCAAATTCTGGTACAATCAGTGCTGCAAACCGTGACATTGGTGTTCAGTTCCTGGTTGCTGAAGGCCAACAGGCTAATCATCTTACATTTTGCAGTTAAATCTTTTTCAGTCAGTGCCAGCTACTGTTCCTAAAGCTGTCTCTGGTGGTGGATTTTTTTTGTTGTTGGTTTGGTTTGTTAGGGGTTTTGTGTGGAGGGTTTTTTTTTGTTTAAGGTAAAGAATGCCTGGCTAGAGCATAGCTGCCTAATACATGATTAACATGCTGGGAAGTCACCTCTAAGGATTACTGACTTTTCCTCTGTAAAGGCGAAGAAAACATTTCAGAATAATTTGGAAACTATTTGGCTTTCCAGATGCTGTCTCATAAAACACGGATCCAAACCAGACTATATTTTATGCATTCACACAGAAATTCAACACATTTACACGTTTGCTAACCTGACATAGGGATTTGTCTTCTGCAGCATCCCCAAGCACCGCATAGGA
This sequence comes from Gymnorhina tibicen, assembly GCA_013399875.1. Classification (NCBI taxonomy): domain Eukaryota; kingdom Metazoa; phylum Chordata; class Aves; order Passeriformes; family Artamidae; genus Gymnorhina; species Gymnorhina tibicen. Next base: position 1,389,330 of record VXAZ01010408.1, on the reverse strand, counting down.
ACAAAAAGGCACAGGGTCTGCCTGGAAGTGCCTCAGGAGGTGAGTGAGAGTGAGGCCTTCCCTAAGGAGGAGCTGAGCTCCACACCGTATGAAGCGGACATGGCAGAGCCTCGTGAGAGGCCTACAAGTGAACTTGTGCAGCAAGGTGAACAAAGGCTCAAACTTCCAGGTAACCATGTGCCAGGCCTGTCTGGGGCACTCTTTCATATGATGCTAGTTGGTAGGATTCTTTTGTGTCCAAAAAAGCAGACACTAGTTTGTCAGAGCCATTGCTAGCACCTCAGAAATTTACTGTTATAAGAGAAATGCTACCATTTTCTAGTTTTGGATTTTTACTCTTTTTATTTTGCCTGCCTGCGTACAAAAAAATTACATAGGATGCCTCAGTAGTCTAAGTTCCTTTGTATCTCTGTTGAGCAATGTGACCTGTTTATAGGAATTGCTTAGTGAAACGTATGCACACTTCCTGGTACTGTGGGTCTGGTATGCTTTACAGGTGTGTTACTTGTAATTTTGTAATAAGTAGGCTGGAGAAAATTCATGTGGCTTGTAATGTGTGAGTTATCCTTGCTATTAGGGGAGGAGCAAGGGACATATGGAACAACACAAGAACAGGGAAAACCTATGTGATGCCCCTTCTTGTATTTTGTTTTCCAGCCCCTTGCAGCTTGTATTTAATAATCTGTTGGTTTGTGGGTTTTTATTTTTTTTCTGTTAAGTCTCCCATGAACGTTTGTAGCCTCTTACCCACAGCAACATGTGGCCAGGAGAGCTGGGCTGTTTTAACTACACAGGCATCTGTATAAAGGATCATGTCTGTTTATTTTGAATTCACTGTCTGCTGGTTTTGTTTGAGATACCCTAGTTCTTGTGATGGGAGAGGCAATGAGCAGATGCTTTTATTCTCTCTCTCACTAAGCCATCTGTGACTTTATAGGTGTTTGAATTAATCATCTACTCTTTATATGATGTACTATTGCTTTTTTGGGTGTAGTAGTTTGCTTTTCTGTTTGGTTTTGTGCAAATAGTTGCACAAGTGTTCTCCCTGCCCAAACTTCAGAAAAAGTCAGTATATCTCTTCTCCCAGATCATGTGGACTCAGCCAAATTTGAAGAATTGAAAACGGTGAAGCTTGAGGAGGAAGAAGAACAAGAAACAGCTGTACTGGATCTCTCCATTTCACATGCTTCAAATTCCACTTCAGTGTTGCCAGCTTCAAAGCAGAGTGCAACATCCAGTGTTCAGTCCAGCTCGCCTGCCTATTCTTCAGACTCTGAATCGTCTGATCTGTTGGCAAAACGAACTCTTCCTGGGCCAGCCAGGGTGTTCACAGTCCACAGCTATGCTAAGGGGGATGCCGGCGGATCCGACAATGAACAGACTTCAGGGAAGAAAGCCAGTGCCACCTCCAGTGTCAATGAGCAGGAACTGACAGAGGTATGAATGGCAAAAGAACTGAAAGCTGGAGGGCTGTAATTCCATGGTCAGGGATTTGCTGTGACAAAGCTTCCTATCTATGCAGATGGCAATTTCATCCCACTGGTGTTTGCATAGCAGTTCGCAGCTCTGGGTTTTGCTAAACACACGAGAATTTGGATGAAAGCCTTACTGGTTTAACCCCTTCTAGAAAGGGGTTCTAGCAAGGAGATCACCTGTTTTGAGAACTTCTCTAAACTATGTAAGTGCTGTAATGGAAAGGGTAGCTTGGTGTTTTTGACATGGTAGTATTACAGGCTGATTGTGGTCCTTTTGTAGTAAGAGCCACCTATTTGTACCTAAAATGAATTTAGTTTGTTCCAGCCCTTATTGCAAGCACACTGATTTGATGAGGGGTTTTTAATATAAAATTGCATACATGGGTACATCTCTGTCTCCTTTTAAAAGAGAAGAAAGGATGCAACAAAAATATTGGTTGGGAGAATGTAAATCTGAGTATTTAAAAGCTCCCAATGAATGTTTTTATTAAACAACCTAAGAGAAGAATTAGAATCTTATCTGGTAGAGTCTTTCCAATGTTTTGTTTTCCTCTTTAAATTTCTGATTAGAGAATGGGAGGCCAGTAATGATTGTGTCCTTAGAAGTCAAGAATTACACAAAAGGAACAGCAGGTAGACCAATCTGTTGATAATTAAGCTGAAACTGAGAGAGTTGTCATGGCTATTTAAACTAAAGACATTCTGTTGCAGATACTGATGTCTCCGTTGCATGCTTTGTAAGGGAAAAGGTGAAATTTTGAATGGGTGTGGATTGTTTTCCCCAGCTTGGTGTATTTCAAAACAAATTTTCCATTAGGTGGTAACTGGGAATGCTAATTTCCATTTCAATATTTCCTAGAAGTCTTGTATGCAACTCTGTGTAATATTAGAGGTAATGATTATTGTGCTCTCTTCTGGCTTCTTTTATGAAAAGAAGATATTTAAACATATGTAAGATGCATTTAATCCAAGATTTATTTCTGCTTTCAAAAGAATGACAGATTCTAAAAATAGGCTCTTATCTAGTGAGAGACTTCCTGGGCTGTTAAAATCATAACCTTTATTGCCCTGCTTGTCAGGTTAGTAGTAATTTTGCCAGTGTGTCACTTGTTTTTGTATGAGGCTAAGGGAAGAGGAAATAGCTGTTGCAATCTCCTTCCAGTCTGTCTGGTGAGACATCAAGGCAAGTAATAAAGAGAAAGGATGAAAGTATCCTTCATTTAAAATAACTCTTTTAGTTTGAGATGTCTATGAGCTCTGTATTTTTTCTAGTTTATTTTATTAATTTTTTTTTTACTTTTTAATTTGGAATATTTTAAGTGACACACAATCCGAGGCTTCTCCGGAATTCATGAGACTTCTTATCATGGCTCTTTTAAGTTGAACCATCCAACTTGTCTTTCTTTGTTTCTGTCTTTTACACGATTCTTTTAATAAATAGATTTGCATGAAAAGCTACACTGGAACCCCTGAAAAGTGTCCATTCCACTGACTCAACAAAGCTAGTACAGCTCTGTCTGGTTTTTCATAGCAAAAGTGCTCTGAGCACTTTGAAAAAGAGTTCAGAGCTGAAGTTACTTTGTTGTAAATAAAACTGTGGAAGCATGTGTGCATTTTGAAGAAGTTTCTCTTAAGTTCAAAGTAAATTCCTTCCAAAATAATGTCCAAAGGGCACGTGCTAACTGACAGCTGAATTGCTTCTCCCGGTCCAGGTGGGGAAGGAGTACATAAGCTCAGTGAAGGAGAGTAAGAAGTCCAAGGGTCGTCGCCAGCCGTTGAGCAAACTCCCACGCCATCACCCGCTCCTGGTGAAAGACTGCATCAGTGATGATGGTAAGTAAAGCCTTATGCTCTCTGGGAAATTGGAGAGAGGGTCTCAGCTTCTGTGGGCAGTGTAGGATATTCTAGTAAGTAACTGGTGATAAACAGGAGCCAGCAAGTGACACCTCTGCCTCCTAGACAAGGTGCTTATCTCATTGTATTATTAAACTTTTCTTTCAAATGTTGTCATCCTTGTTTCCTGTACTTTACTTTGGAAAGAAAAATTAAAGCAGTACCAGAGACTGTTGCCTAATTGCCTTAGAGCATTCAAGTCGCTGATGTAAATATTCATGATTTTAAAAAAAACCTAATGCCAGATTCTTTCACTGATGCCTTTAGTTTTGATGTTGATGTCATTTGGAGCTGGACCTGTTGTCAAACTAAGCCTATCTTGTGTCTGCACTGTTGCTTGATTAGTAGAAGCCTCTTAAAAAGGAGACTGAGTTACTGGCTTCCATCACCCTTCTGTCAGTTTGCTTTCTGGCAGTCTTTCTTTCATCTCCATTCATAGCTTCTTGCCTTATTTAGTTTCATTTACAAGAAAAGCATCTATAAAAGGACACATAATCACTGAGTAAATGCTCTCTTATCACAGAGGCATCAGAGCAGCTAACTCCTGAAGAAGAGGCTGAGGAGACAGAAGCGTGGGCCAAGCCACTGAGCCAGCTGTGGCAGAACCGGCCACCAAACTTTGAGGCTGAAAAAGAATATAATCGCACCATGGCCCAGCAGCCCCCATACTGTGCTGTTTGTATGCTCTTCCAGGCGTATCAGGTATGAAACCAAGACTGTTCATGCTATCAGCAGAGATAACAGAGTAGGTGCTGCTGTGGTGTGTAGTTTAAAATATGAGGGTTTGCGTGTTGCCAATTAACAAAAGCTGTATCAATGTTGCGGTCTTCCCAAGGAATTGTTCCAGGAGAGCACAAGTGGGGGAACATCCTCACACCTCTGATGGACCCCTGTGGGTTCCCAGGGGCTCGCTCAGCTGTTCAGCAGAAGTTTTTGTGTTTTGTGGCTTTTGCTCAAGCCACAGAATGGAGCTTAAATGTTGCTGGAGCTGACTACAAAATCCCCTTTCTCTTTTCCAGACTGACTCCTTCATTTCTAAAATGTTTTTTAAAAAGCACTTTATGTCCTCTCGTAGCACATGGTCTTTGAGGAGCTGGCAAGGAAGACTTTTACTTAAAAGGATTTTGGGTTGTGTTTGTAGATGGTATAGATTGAAAGCTGTCTTGTCTTTGGGTGTATCCATGACAGTAGCAGGGGATGGGCTGCAGAATTCCTTTGTCATGTTGACTAAATATGCAGGCAGGAGTCCCACACTGAATTTTTTTATATACTTAAGATAAATAATTTGAAGGTAGCTTGAACAGTTGTCTGCGTGTTTGACCTGCAACTTTGAGTAAGTTTGACCCTTCCCATACACTAAGCATTTTTGATTCATTTGTGATCACTGTATGGTTGTGGTGGCACTAGACACATGTTCACCACGGTTTTGGAAGTAAAGACCTCACATTTTTGTTGAAGGTTTATATTTCGTATAGTTCCTGATTTTCATGAAAATCATAGACCATAGTTTCTGCTCAATCTTGCTATTTCTGTCTGAGTGTAAGTTCTTAGGAATGGAAATTCTGCTTAGGAACTGTGTGGTACATGAGGATTTTACTAGTGCTGAAGGGTATAAAGTTAATTATTTGAGGACAGTTGAAGTTCTCTTAACTTCTTTTTTGTAAGAAAACTCTTAGCTGCACGTTTTCAAATGTCTGTCTACACCAGGCAGTGGAGCAGAAACTCTTCCAAGATGTGAACTGTGGTTAGCGTTGTTGTTCAGAAAGTCTATAGCAAGTCTGGAAACTCACTTCAGTTACCCCTTCAAATAAAAAGTTGGCACAAAATGCCAGACAAATATGCACTTTTCCTTTGGGAAGAAGAGTGTGTGCTGCTTGAGGGGAAAAAAGTCATATTTTCTTCAACTTTGTTATAGATTTTCCTCAGTCATTTTGTCTTTTGCTTGACATTCAGTGTAAGTTTAAATCAATAAGTTTCACAGAATTAGACTAAACAAGACTTGTTGAAAACATGTCCATTTCCTTCCAACTGTGAGTATTACCTGGACTTTTTTTCCCTAGCTTTTGATGCACAGTAGGAGGGACAGTGCAAATTCATCCTGCTACTGCAATTTCTGCTAACAGTAATTTTAAAAGATGAGGCAAGCTACTTCTGTGGTGGCCTATGAGGTACAAAAGATGGTTTAAACATTTTTTCAAAGAGATTAATTTCTGTTTAGCTGTTCAGAAGAGCAGCATGAATGGAAATACATCTCTGTAAACTTTCTTAGCTGTTTGATTTGGCATTGGTTTAGAAGAATAAATTACAAAAAATTAGCCTGAAAGTCTCCTGAGCTTTATACGGGAAACTGCATTTTTAGTCTGTTTGCTTTCCAGGAACGAATTAATTTTAAAGCCCATTAGACTTGTTCAGAACTACACTGGGAAAAAACAATGAGGATTGTAGTAGGTATCTATTCATGTGTTGGTAATCCTTCATATTGAGGTATGGTAAGTGTACACTGATGGATAGCAGTGTTGTGATCCTCTGTATTACAGGGGGAAGATGCAGAAGAGGTGTTGCCTGTAGAGCATGAGGTGGGCTTGGTGATTCCATCTCTTCTGTCAGAAGAGATGCAGTTTGATGTGTATCTTGTTGCTGATTAGAGGGATGCAATTCAGACTTTCCATTTAATATTTGAGTAGAAAATAATTTCATTCTGAAGCCACAGCAGCTGAGGATTTTATCAATATAACTATAAATAGTTATAAATAGTTATAAACATAACTATATTTTCACCTAACCTACCGACTCTCTAATCTTTCAGCACCTGCATTCTTTCTTTAAAATGGATATACGTATGAAATAATGTGTGAGTAAAGATGACGTGAGACCATTTTACTTGTAAAATTCAAATTCCCCGTCCATCCCTCACAGGCAGAATGTGAAGGCAGCAGTCAAAACTCTGGAGTAACTCCAGCTGCTGCGGATGGGAAGATCCGAACTAAACCCCTGATTCCTGAAATGTGCTTTACTGCAACTGGCTGCAGCACTGACCTCAATCTTTCAACTCCCTACCTGGAGGAAGATGGCACCAGCGTGCTCATCACCTGCAAGAACTGCCATGTCTGTGTTCATGCGAGTGAGTGCATCCAGATGTGACCCTAAGCTCTGGTGTACAAAATAGCAGGCCTCTGCCAGTTGATTTAACACACAAATACACCAAGCTCAGCCCTTAGCAGAGGAGTGTATACTTGGGTGCTGGCCTGTGGGGTGGGCAGTTGGCTGCATGGGTGGCTTCAAATGCACACAGCATCATCCTGGGGCTCACTGATTTTAATTCCTGCTTTACTTCTGGGCCCAAGGGGAACGGGTTTGAGTGTAAGTAAGCTCTTAAGTGAGATGTGTCTGTTCTAGGTTGTTATGGTGTATCCCCTGACAAGGCCACTGAAGACTGGATGTGCTCCCGGTGTGCAGAAAATGCCTTAGAAGAGGTAAAGTTTTTCAGAGATGGAGTCTGGTACATCTGAGAACTTGGCTACAAAGTTATTTCACATAGTGTTGTGGGTGTTGGGTTTTTTTAATTATCCTGTGAAAAGAACACAATTTAGAGAATGTTTAGGAGCCAATCTCTTGTATTTTGGTATTTTTAAACCATAATGATATCCTTTTAACTGATGCAAAGCTGCTGAGTCAGAGTCAAAAATCATTTGAGTCAGAGGGAAGATGTTCTGTATGAATGTGGGAATAGCTCCATTGTCTGTCTAAATTTATGGTAGCTACTATTTTTAAGCCAGAAAGTAACTTGTGTTAATAACTAGGCAGGTATGCACATGTGAAGAAAGCAAGAAGAATGGGATTCCCTCAAATAGCTATGTAGACTTCAAGTCAGTAGAATGGGTCAGCTTTTTGATTATTATTTCCTCATGTTTGTTCCAGATCCTTTTACACATCCCCAAAGGATATAGGGTATTACAGGTGTAAAATGAACCCATAACAAACAAGTTGACCCTCCACTGGTAGGTCTGCTTGCTTTCAACAGACTTGGAGTCTGTATTTGTTGTCCTAAGGACAGCAGCTTTTGAGAGCTGAGGGTCTGATCTGCACAAGGTAGTTAGCTCTTTACTGACAGCAAAATCATTTTCTTCCCCTGGATGTGCATTTTGAGGTGGAAGTTCTGCAGTAAGTGTGGTGCACTGAACTTAACTCTTCCAGCTAATGCTTTGTTCTTTACTCCAGGACTGCTGTTTGTGTTCATTACGAGGAGGAGCGCTGCAAAGAGCCAATGATGACAAGTGAGTGTTCCAGATTTTTTGGATTTTAAGGAGAGGCTCAGTTCCTAAGTATCTGAGGGTAAGCTGGTAAACTGTCTGCATTTGGTGTAACAGTGACCAACAACAACCTTCACACTTCGTGTGTTCATTGTCTTCTCATGGAGCAGTTATTATCTCTTTAGGTAATGCCTGGTTCTCATTCTGTTGGTAGTGGCTGTTAATTGCTTTGCATTTGATAGTGCAGAGCTGTATGTGCAGAAGTATAACCTACCACATAAAAATAAGGTTCCAAATGAACTAACATCTCTCAGTACCTTCTCTACAGAGGATTTTGATTTTTCCTAATTTGTGGTTACAGTGATGACAAAGGGCAACCATAGTTTTAAGCAGCACAACATTGAAATTCAAGGTACCTCTACAGCAAAATATGCATGCAATTGCCTGTCCTTCGTCCTTTGGGTGTGGTGGATCATCTAAAGTTATTTGATGCAAAATAGCAGTGGGGCAGACTTGTAGCACCATGGCCGGGCAGCCTTTTATCATGCAGGAGTCACTAAATTGCTCTCCTGTTAAGCCTGTTAGTAGTAGATCTTAAGTATGAAAAAGTCTTGGGTTTGCCCTACACGTGACCTGTTAGTAGCAGTAGGAAGGAAGATTACACTGATCGTTCTCAGAGCTTATTTATTGTGGTTTTTATGGCAAACCTGAATAGAACTGTATTTACTTAAACTCCAAAGCATCTTCTGTTGGCCTCATATATAGTGATTTCTTTTTCCTCCCTTCTGTCCTGACAGGTGGGTTCATGTGATGTGTGCTGTGGCTGTACTGGAGGCAAAATTTGTGAACATCGCAGAGCGGAGTCCTGTAGATGTTGGCAAAATCCCCCTGCAACGTTTCAGACTGGTAAGGATCACCTGTGCTGCATCGGTGGTGTCTCTAGTCCATTCAGAATCTGAGGGGCTTTGCTTATCCTTTCAAACCCAAGTCATCTCCTCTCCAGACTGAACTATATAATCTGCTCAGCTGTGTATGAGAGATGGCAGTTGTCCCTATTGCCATTTTTTTTTAATCTTTCCTTGTTGTAGTATGTGTTTATTCACATGAAGAGCCAGCAAAAGGGGCACGATTTTTAGTATGTGACAAATTACATTTATACAGTGGTGTAATGGTGATAATTTGTTGCGCTTGTTGTTTTTCTAGTCCCTAGTATTTAATTTGCTTTGTTGACTGCTCTCAAGCACTGAGATGCCTCAGGATATGTGTGGTATTCCTATAATGGGTGAAGGTCTTCAGCAGGGAAGCAACTGTACTTAACTGTTTTAACAGCTCAGTGTTGAGGGGAAAATGACTCTGCTTTGCATAGGCATTACAGATAACATTCTTTTCCTACAACTGCCCAGCAGGCCTACTTGAGTCACTGGTAGTAGTGATAGAATTTCAACTGTTACTTTTGTGGTCATTTCCCATTATTCTAATCTTGTTGCTTGTATTTATGTAACTTTTAGTCAAATGCTGAAAGGCCCTATTGAGTTGGAACATTGCAGGCTAATTTAATCTAAGATCTGTTGCTGGCACCCTTGGGTTGCATGCTTTGGGCATGTTGAGCTGGTAGATATTTAATTTACGTTTTTCCTCTATTGCATTACTTTACTTTTATAAATTATTGTCTTGTTGTAAACTAAAACTGGTAGCTGCCTGCTTCTGTTTAGTCAGAAAGCAGCAGTGTTTTCCAAGAGGCTAAATGGCACAGCTATTATATGATAAGCTACTGTAGCTAGACCAGCTAGCCCTTGGTGTGGGGTAAAAGCTAGTGCCAACCAATAACCTTTCATTTTCTGTCCACAGAAATGCATCTTCTGCAAGAAAAGGAGAAAGAGAATTGCAGGTTGCTGTGTACAGTGCTCACATGGTCGGTGCCCCACATCCTTTCATGTCAGCTGTGCCCAAGCCGCAGGAGTCATGATGCAGCCTGATGACTGGCCATTTGTTGTCTTCATTACCTGCTTCAGGCATAAGACTCCATCTCAGGCAGAGGTGAGTAGGTGTGTTATTCCCAAGATTTGAACTGCAGTGTCTTTGAGGCACTGAAAAGTTTTTAGATCGTGTGATTCTTTTGAAACTTTATTGAAGACTTCACTGTCTCACAGTATTTAATGTAAACTAATGGTGTTGGTCTTGGATTCTGATATCAGCCTTGCTGCTACTCTGATCTTAGTCAGGTCCTTTATTGTACTTTGGTTTGCAGACCAGAAGGACTGAAAGCATCACATCCCTCCTGTGGCTGTTGTAATGAGGAGAAGTGGTGGGGTTTATGCTGTGATACTTAATATACAGGAGTTAGTGCCAGTACTCCAGCAGTCTGCATGAGTGGTCACAGAATTTCACATTTAAGTGATTGATTAGTTTCTAAAGTTCCCTTGCAGCCTTTTTAACCAAAACCACAACAATCTATTAGAGAACGTTTTCTGTAAAGGCCTTCCATTGCTCTGAAGAACGAGAATCCAATTTACTAAGTAAATTAAGGACAGTGGCATGTAACAGATTAGACTTTAGGTATTTAAAATTCTGGAGGCAGAACTTCTCTAAAAATGCTGCGGATGATGGCTTGAGTAACTCACCTGAACTAAAATGTTTTGCTTTGTTGTCTGCCAGCACTGGAGCCATGGTCTCAACACATTCTTTATTTTGAGTCACTGTATAAAAAGTGATTTTTCTCTTCCCAGCGAGCTAAGGCTGCACTCCAGGATCTGTCCCCTGGACAGATAGTCATCAGCAAGCACAAGAATGGTCGCTTCTATCAATGTGAAGTGGTCAGCCTTGCAAAGGAGACTTTCTACGAGGTCAACTTTGATGATGGCTCCTTCAGCGATAACCTGTACCCAGAGGACATTGTGGTATGTTGTGCAGTGGGGCTCACGACAGGACACATGATATGAGTCAGTTCTTGCTGCTGTAGAGCAGACACATCAGGGATCTGGTAATTGTTTCCTGGGTCCTGTAGTGGCTGAGATGTGCTGCAGGATGGCCTTAGGGATGTTACCTGAGAATGACTTAACTAAGGCCATGTAGGGATAGGTATACCAGGGAGTGCAGCTGATCTCTGGCTGCTTAGCAGTGGTAGGTCTGAAGAAAAACTTGCTGATACTTGTATGCCATTCCCACATAAATTACTTTGAAGTTGGTACCACTGTTGGGATTTAAATTCAGGTGACATAAATGGATGTCTCTCAGCCTAGTTCGACATCCCTAAAATTGAGACTTGTTGGGGTGGTGTGCAGTGTGCCTCCTTGGTGGTTTGCTGAATCTTCACGTAAGGAAGCTGCTTACCTTTCTTGTCTCTCCCATCTTCCCTCTTCATTCTAGAGTCGAGATTGTCTTCAGTTAGGTCCCCCTGCTGAAGGGGAAGTCGTGCAGGTGAGATGGACAGATGGACAAGTTTATGGAGCCAAGTTTGTCGCATCACACGCTATCCAGATGTACCAGGTACAGAATTGCTGTCTGAAAATTCATCACTCAGAACAAGCCAATCATGTTAACAGGGTTGCTATAGGGGAGTCATGCTTAGACACGCCAGGGTTAAGTTACTCTCACTGTGTTAGCAATGACAGATGCTGGCAACAGTTGCTGGAAGTGATTGGTTGCAGCTGTATGTCCATCTGGCTACCTACTTGAGTGTCCACTTCTGAGAACTGCTGGTCTGCAATTCTTCATCAACATCAACTGTGTTGCTGTAGTTTAAACTACTTAAAATAAGTTTATTTTGCTTTTCTCTAGTGAGAGTACACCATGCCTGTCATGCTTCCAAAGGGATGAATATTCAGGCTGTGGTGAAGTGAACAGAGCCAGACTGTCTTGTCAGGTGTTAAAAGAATATCCCAAAACTTGCTGGGCTATTATTGTCATGAGATTATTGAGGTTTTGATTAAAGTCTGTTGCAGTGTGCATAGCTGTGTATGTATCTTATAAATTTCAAGTGGTAGAAGATTATTTCACGAGAGAGCTCTGTGGGGAGAAGGCAAGTTCTGGGTAGCTGTGGGAGAATTCTAACTCGTGAGACTTCTGACAGAACAACTTCCGGTTCTCTTCTAGGTGGAATTTGAAGATGGTTCACAGCTGATGGTGAAAAGGGATGATGTATATACTCTTGAAGAGGAGCTTCCTAAGAGAGTGAAGTCAAGGCTGGTAGGTAAACGGGGTGCAAACTCTACTAAAGAAGTTCCTTTAACTTAATTTGTGCTTGAACATCAATCTGAGCACGTGGCAGCAGCAAAATACAATCTGGTGCCCTCCTTAATCATTTCAAAGCTCAGTAGTTGATCAGGCTACAGAAGCAAATTTCTGTCTCGCTCTGGAGCGAATTTCTCCTTCTGTGGGGGTGTGAGTTTGTGTCATAGAGTCACGGATTGGGAGGGCACATTAATGCCCTTTCATACCTGTATTCTTAAATTCCATTGTCTAATTCCATTCCAAAGAATGGCCCAGTTCCTTCACTTACCCTTTGTTCTGAGAAGCTCTTAGTAGGGTTGCATCAAAACAGCTGGCTGTTTCTTGAGACTGTAAAATAATTCAGGTGGGAAAGGACCTCTGCAGGTCTCCAGACACCTGTTCCAAACAGGGGTAATTTTCAGAAAGCGTTGCTCACGGGTGTCTCACAATTAAGTTTTGATTATCAATAAGGATGGAGATCCCACAACCCCTGTTTTGTTGCTTTACACTTTGCTTTACACTTTTTGTTGCTTTACACTTTGTTGCTTTTACACTACAAAAGTTGTGGTTACAGACAGCACACTGGGGTGTCCTGCTTTACAGCACAAACATGCACACAGATCTGAAGCAGATCTGTTGGCAGGCACACAGGATGTTAAAGGCTTAAGAAAGAATGTGTTATGGCTGAATTCTGTGACCAGGTGTTTAAACATGCCTGCTCCATAAAGCAGAAATTGTACTCGACTGTTTGAAAATAGGAACAGCTGACTCTGTTTATTACTTTGAGAAGGTGATTGTGAATTTAAATCAGGTGCTCAGTTTCATTTGAAACGAGATTCTTTAGATCTCTGATTACAGTTCACTTAAATATATCCCCAGACTTGTAAATCCAGTTTCTTAAATATTTTTCTTTTTGTGCTTGGTCAGTTTTTGAACAAGTCTGAATGTTCCCAAGTGTCTTGGCTTAGTTCTTTCTTACATGCAATAGGAGGATGTGGAGACAAGGATTTGATCTGTGCTGTAGTGACTAACACTGTCTTTTTCTCTTAGTCAATAGCTTCAGATATGCGCTTCACAGAGATCTTCGAAGAGAAGGAGGTCAGTCAAGAGAGGAAGAGACAAAGAGTGATCAATTCACGCTACCGTGAAGATTATATTGAACCTGCCTTGTACCGGGCCATCATGGAGTAAACACTGCCTGTGGCAGAGGAAGAAGATGCCCACCTCCCCCAAGGATTTAAACGTTCCAGTACAACAGGCCATATTTGGATGCTTTGAATCCAGGGTTTCTTTTAGGGTTTTGTTCTTCTATATTTCAAGGAAGCTAAAAAGCTGACGCTCTGCAGTAGCTGTAAGGCAGCTGTTGGATAGTGAAAGAGATCCCATTTGCTGAAGCTGATGCCTGCAGATTGCTGGTCTGAAGTTGGGTCCTTACCAAATAAGCCAGCTTGGGGATGTTGCTTTCATCTTGTTGAGCAGTCTTGCTTTTTCTTTAGAGACAATTTTGACAGGTGGCAAAAACTTTGGGGAGTTGTTGCCAGGAATCCTGGCAGCTGCAGCATAGTATGGTCTATTGTTTTAATTGAATAATGTTCCTGAATTTAGGAGTCTCCCTGGTGCCCACACCTGGGCTTGAGCAGGCAGTATTACTGGTGCTGGAAATGGAACCTCTTTTATATTTATATCCATTTTTTTTTTTGTCGCAAGCAGCTTCAGTCTCTTGTTTCTCAGCACCTCCTTTCTGAGGTTGAGCTGTAGGCTGTTCAAATCTGAACAGACAGGAGGTGCTTGTGTGAACAGGTGAAATGTGAAATTGAAACCTGTAGGACAAATTATTTAACCTTCCATTTAATATTTTTGTTCTGATAGTGCTTTTGACTTACTTAATCATAAGTTTAACTGTTAATAGTATGTGCCTCAGAACCGTTGAAATCTCTCTGGAGCCTTGTGAAGTGCAGCCTTCTAACAAGAATAGGTGTTCAGCTCCCTATAGGCATTCAGCTCCCAAAGAGTTTCTTTTGAGTTTCTCTAAGGCAATATGACTAAAGGGACACTCCTAACTCTCCCTTTTTGAAATCCAAGTATCACAGTGTTGGGGATGACAGGGCAGCAGTATCTGAAGCAGTGCAGTCCCTCGTCTGGGGCAGCACTGTCTATCATGTGTCCGCAGGCTTTCGCTTACAGCAGCTAATACTGGGTCTGAGACAGATGAAGTATGCACTGAGCTGTGTGTATTACTGAAAGGCTGTGCAGTGCTCTTCTGAAGCAGAAGTGCTGCCATGTTGCTGTCTGGCAAAGGTTACCGTAGCATTTTCATAGAGTATTAGGACACATCTCAGTTGTGGTGGAGAGAACTTGCTACCCCAGCCATAGGAAGCTGAGTTGAGCTGGGTAGTTAGGTGTACCTGGAAGATGTGCCAACTTGCTCCTAATAATTTAAGCATTAACACACCACAGTAGGAGCAGTGTAAATACATGTTCCTTTTCCATTCTGTAGGAAAGGGATTTTGGCCTGTGGAGCAGATTGGCCACCTTCTTTTTGCATGGAATGATGGGGTAAAGTTTCCTACTGGAGAAAATCATGATTGTGTGTTCTCCAGAAACTGTTCAAGAGGAGAATTTTCTAATGAAACAGACCTAATGCATCCCTGCTTCTATAGGGACATGGCAATGTGTCTGCAAAGTCTGGATTTGTAACTTTTTTCCTTTTGTTACATAGGAGCGCTATAAACCAAACCCTTCTGAAACCCCGGTGCATCGATTTGTGATTAGCAATAAAATGTAGTATTGAGTAGTGATACAACTCTTGATCAGAAAAGAAATAAACTGCAACTTTTATACAGAAAATCTTTAGCCCTACATTTTTATAGGGTCAGGAGGATGATGTAAGTAGTGAAGATTTGCACAATCACTGTTTTGCATAGAGGTAATCTGTCCTATTTTTGTGGTGGAATACCTTGCTCATCAGTATTGGAAGGCTTAAACAGATTCTGAATGGAGATAATGGCTTTCTTTTGTGGTTTTTGGTTTGGTTTGTTTTTGTTTTTTTTTCCTTTTTACCATGTCCAAAACTCCTGGTCTCAGGGTATTAAATGGTTTTCTGATGAATGGGATAGTTGGCTTGATAAAACCAGGATCAATTAAGCCCAGAGTCTGGTAGCTGCAGTTAATCTGGTCCAGGCAATAGGAATGAAATTGCACTTTGACATCTGAGCTTGTATGTGAGCCTCTGAAGTGATGTGCTGTGAGCAAACGTGGAGAAGAGCTGGCAGGGCCTTAACAAACTTGCCTCTGTTCTGTCAGAGTTAATTTGGTATTAACTTCTCATAGGATGAACACTACCTCTGTGTTACTGAAAAACATACTTCTTGTCTCAATCTGTCACTCTCCCTCCAGAGAAAAGGTGCCTGCATTCAGGCTTTGTCCCCAAACTGCCATAGAACTTAAATGCACCTTTTAGGTGCCACATGCTGTGCTGCAAACACCTGGCTCAACAACTTCATCCTGAAATGATGACCTAGTAGGAAACAGCTGGATTTGCTTGGTGTGGTGTTGTTCTTGGAGTTGGTTCTTGGAGTTGCCCTGTGCAGGGCCAAGGGTTGGATTTTATTGATCCTTGTTTATCCTTTCCAACTCAGGATATTCTGTTGTTCACCTGCAGCAGATTTTGCCAGTCACTTCTAACAGTATTAAGTGACTTTCAAGAGCTCCTATGTGTAGTATTTGTTCTGGAACAGGAACTTTGTTATCTGTTTTTGGCATGTTTTCTGCAGGTGCCAGATTTGCTCTTGTCAGTTGACTGCATTGTGTTGGAAACCGCTGCCATCCTGCACTCTGAGACAAAGGGCCTTCCCAATTTTCCTGTCAGTTCTTGTACTGCATCATTCAAATGTGAGCACACTGTTACCTGCTGCAGGGACTAAACTGCAATTTGGATTCTCTCTGTGAACTTAAAATCAGTGACCCTGATGTTTGAGGGGTCTTCATTATCTGACTTTGCAAAAGCAGTATGGTTTATGGCTTGAAGTATAACAGATAGCAATAAAAGCTCTGTACAGAGCAGCTGTCTCAAAAGTACATAGGCTTTCCATTACATAGACTTTTATCATGTCTGATAATTTTCTCCAGTAGTTTTGGTTTTTTTGGAAGTGTGTTTATCCCTCTTACAGCATCATTACAGTGAGGGTGAGATGCTGCCAGATTATCAGCTAGTCAGGTGTTTCTTGAATATGTTCAGTACAAAATCATGCTCAGTATGCCCCACAGGAGCTCTTTGGTCCATTGTGTGTGGTGCTGCAGGCAGTAGACCTTTTTACTTCACTTTTCATAAGCTTCCATCTGTGACTGGTCCAGGTTGGACCCACAAGAAGCGTTTTTTGTATAAACAAGTAGTGGTTGCCCTTAATTCAGGATGAGCTTCACAAGTCAATGATAACTTCATAAGATTTTAAAAGCTGACTATATTCTTTGTAAAGCACCTGATTGCAGTAATGTTTCTGCCTGTGGCTGGACTTCTAGGAGACCTCTTTTCTATCAGCAGACCTCTCAGATGACCAGAGGCAGTACTGTCAGTAGTAGGACCCATTCTCCTTGCTCCTTCTCTCTCTTCTCTGGTGTTTTGAGCTGGGTTGAATTGATTCTACACTGTTTGAGGAGCACAGTCACTTATCCTAAGGCTTCCAATGCATCTGTTCTTACATTCTTTAAATGGGCTCCTGTTGTCTGACATGTCTGCAGTATGCTCGTTTTTTAATGAAACATGGGGTGAAATCAAGACTCTGGTAGCCTGTATGTTGTTTTCAGTTTCCTCAAGAAATAAACCTAATTTTAAAAAAGACTATCTGTAAACTAATTTAAAAACTAAAGCAATGGAACTTGGAAATTCTCATCATGCTTCTAATTTTTCTATTAGCATTATTCTTTTCTAATATTCATCTCTTTAATGCTTATCTTGTTAGTTCTCAGGTGTCTTTCAGAGACCTAAGTGGAGTTCTGTTATTCAAGGACTCAGCCCAGCTTGGCTGTTTAACTAGAACAGGGATGGAAGCACAGAATCATCTCTCCTCACTGAAACACAGAGCTGAGACATCTGCAGCAAGAACTGAGTTGCCTTAGGTTCCCTCTGTAGCTGAGAGTGCCAGAAGAGGAGTCATCAGAAAATCTTACCTGGGTGCAGTCTCAGACAGCTCTGTTCTTTACTTTGGTGTTGACTCTTTAATTTCATAAGACTGGTTAAGACCTGCTGAACTGGCAGTCAGGGAAAGGAGATTCTTCTACTTTAGCTCAGGGATTTTTGTTACTGATACACCAAGTGACCTTGAGGAATTTGCTTATTGTAGTGTTATTTCAGCTCATATCTTTGAAACCTAATGTGCCAGGTATTCCTGAAGCCAGCTTTTGTAGTTTGGGGAAAGTGATAATGGCTTCTTTTCCCTGACAAATTTTGTAGATACTGCACAAAACCCTTCAGTGTGGGCATTTAGATTAGTGTAAAGTGTGTAGTATTTTCAGTTCAACATGAACAACAATGTTGTTGTATTGCTAAAAGTCAAAATAAGCCTTTTTCCTCCTTTTCCATAATCAGTCTTCATTTTTCTGTGTTGCTGTTAGAGCTGTTGAACAGCTTTAGATTTCTTCCTTGGATGACTGAAGAGTACAACATTTCAGGTAGGGTTTGTTGCTTGGTTCCAGTAATGAGCATAGCTGAGGGTGTGTGTCTGCAGTTTCCTTTGACCTCACCAGAATGGTCTCCAGAGGAATGGGGAACATTCACCTGATTGCTGTCTTTTGGTGAAGCTGTGGCAGATCCATGCAGAAGCACTGCCACAGCCTCCTTGCTGCAGCATGAGTAATGTGACAACGCCAGCATCAACACAGTTCTGACAGCACATAGCAAATGAGGGAGAAGTGTGGGAGGCTACTGGAAAAAGATTGAAATGGTGTAGTATGTGTTTTAATTTCGAAACAAAACTGAGTGAGGTAGGAGAGCCTAAGAAGAGGTGTCTTTGGCCTGGAATTCTGCGCTTAGGAAACCTTCTCACTGTTATGAATGGTTCTAGTGGGCTGTGAACACCTTCAGTACACGATGCAGGAGTGAAATGAAACAGGCCTGCTGTCTGGGCTCTTCTACCTCCCATGAGTTACTGCCTGGCAGCGTGGGCCCCTCATGCTGCCCAACACCCCAGGAACTGGGATGCTCTCACCATTATCCACGCTGCTGGCTGAAGGAAGAGCTGCCTCCTCACAGGCTGTTGGCAAGGTGGGTGGCTGGTTTTCATATCCAGGCTGAAGTCCTCCGTACAGAGTTAGGAGCAAACCTGTCTTTACAGCACAACAAGTATGCTATAGACCAAAGCAAACTACTTCAGGAAATATAGTGACTCAATGCCACAGTCTTACTGAATTTAGGGAGGCATGGCAGCGTGTTGTACCCATGGACCTCCAGAGACACTTCAGACATGGGGATCACATGGTTGTGAATGTGAGCTAATATTAGTTAATATGCTTGGATTCTTATTTCCTCAAGTGCTGCTGCTTCTCTTGAATACAATATCTGTGCAACTTTCGGGTTAATTTTCTTGCCTGTCCTAGCAGCAGGGGTTAACTCAAACTTCATTCCTGATAGCCGCAAGCAATTAAAAAGAAATGACAGTATCCTGGGTGCAGGATATGGATGCCTTTAGTGTGGGTGGTGGGTGCTGATAGGCTGTAGGTGCAGAGGAGCAATTAACTTGCAGACAGTTTCATGGAAAACAGGAGTGGTGTGATACAGGAGAGCAAGGAAACTGGTGATGGGGAGCAGCCCGTGTGGTTGGAACTGCACTTGCCTGTGGTGGATGGCTGCCCAGGCCACTTGGCTCTGCAGCAGGAACACAGCTTTGCTTGTCCAGGCCCAGCAGAGCCAGGGCAGGATGAAGGGAGCAGTTGTGTTGGCAGCCAGAGATGGGTCTGTCCTGAGACTGCTCTGGCTTTCCCAGTTCCAGCTGGATAGATGTTTCCAAACACCATTTAACAGCTGGTGTCCACAGGGACTGGCAGAAGTGTAAATGCTCATATTCTGCCGTTCTCCCTTTCACATGCAGAGGTAGCACAGGGCATCCCGCTTGGACCTTCAGCCATCCACGCAGTGGGGCTGGGGCCAACCCTGCTCTTCCTCGCTGGTTGTAGGGTGACTCCTGTGGGAGCAGAGGTGTGCAGTGCTGTCACCAGCAGGGAGACCCCCAACTTGGGCCCTCAGCACTGTGCAGAGCCTGGCAAGGGGAAGGGACAGAAAAAGTGATCTTGGCTCTTCTCCATCCCCAGTCAAAGCGGGTGAGGGGCCGCCAAGGGCTTTGCAGCGGGGAGAAGAAAGACAGCGTTCATGGGAGCTGCGTGACTCCGGGCTGCTGGGCTGGGAGCCAGGCACGTCAGCACCTGATGGGCCAGCACACGAGGAAGGGCTTCCTGCTACTCACCTTCTCCAGAGGAGCCCTTTCAAGGGGTCCCAGCCCAGTGTAGTGAGGTCTCTGCTGCCCCACTGCCCTGCCTGTTTGGGGCTGGACCATTGCCTGTTTAAGGCATTGCACTGGCACAGTGTGCTGGGGAGGTCTTTTCCCAAGAGCCTGGTTCCTTCACTGCTGCCCTGGACCATGCTGGCTGAGACAGCTGCCCAGGATCCTTCCTGCCTGCCTGTGTCCTCCACTCTGTCATCTTGTGGGGGCAGATTTGGGGGGTCTGGATCAGTCCTTTGCCCATCTGTGCAGACTCTGCAAAGAAGCAGCCTCTAGCTGTGCACTGGCTGTGTGGAGGCTGCACGGATTGGTCCCAGTGAGAGTGCAGGGCTGGGGCTGCGGGGGTGGTCCTGGGGGCTGGACAGTCATCACCTCTCACAGCAGATACCCACTCCTTCCTCCAGAAGCCACTGGACAGAAAAACCCTTGTGCAGCCTTTTTGGAGAGGTGCCTGGTACCTGCTGAGGCAGACTTTCCACTTCCCAGTGAACAGATGCCTGGCTATGGCTGGGCCATATGGTATTTTGGTCTCACTCCTCTCCCAGCACAACCTGTCCTTCAGCCCTACAAGCAGGTGAGATTGCTCAGGGCTCTGATCCCTGGGGACAGCTCCCTGCAGGCTGTAGGAGCTGCCAAGGGGCTCGTGCAGGGAGAGGTGTGAGAGGTCCATGCTTGGAGCATGTCCCTCTGGGAAGTGCTACCCAGTCAGTGTGGCCTTGATGCTGGGTCAGGATTCCAGGAGAGGTCTGGCTGTGCAGAGGGCTTGCCCTGCTGGCCCAGGATCTGACAAAAGCACACCATGCACTGGGGGTGAGTAAACAGCACTTCAGGTTTGCGGCCAAGGATGCTTGTGACATCCTGGGGACACCTGTGAGGGTGAAATCTGGCTCTGCCTGCCAGCCAAGAGTCTATATCAGAGCCAGAATCTCTGGCGCTGAACTCATGATCTTATCCTGTAAGCCATTCCTACAAGAGCTAGTATATCCCTCCTGACTTCTCCAGCAGTCTCTGCTGCTTTTCCCACTCAGTCAGGCTTATCGGGTGAACGATTGCCCAAGGCTCAGCATCAGCAGCTGCCAGGGTCTGTGGATTTGGAACATGCAGGGATGGGAAGGGAGGAGCTGGCAGCTTTGCCCTTGGCAGCATGTTGCAGGGCACAAAGCCAGCCAGCCCTCTTCCTGGACAAGCTGCAAATTTAGCCCCTTGCTCTTGTGCTCCTCTGGCATTACCTGTGGGCTGAGGGCTCATCCCACTCCTGCTGTGGCTGCTCTGCTGACTTGCCCTCCAGCTCCCTGTGCCCCTATGCTTGCACACATAGTGCTGTCAGCTCAGCTGCCTGGGTGCACTTCTGACTCATCATATGCTGCCTGAGCAGCTCCCATTTCACCATTGTTAGGGGTTCATGGCAATGGGCTGTGAAACTCCGTTCCCCTCTTCCCCACCCTGCTCAGTCCCATGCACCCAGGAGCGACAATGCCTATGGAGCTGTCTGCCCTGGCCAGGATATCCCCAGCAGTGATGCTGTGCCTGGCTGAGGTGCTCTGTGCCATGGTCTGTCCCTGGCACCTCTCTGCTATGGAGATCTCTGCAGCACAGCATAGGATCCCAAGATCCTGTGCCAGTGCAGGGCAGAGGAGCTGGTGCTTCCCCAGGCACTCTGACAGGGAGCAGCCATTTCCATCTGCATAATGGAGACTAGCACAACCACCACCAACCCACTCCAGGCTATTTTTAGGCCTGGCTGTGCTGATGAAGGAGAGATGACAGGCTTACTCCACATCCGGACCACGCGATGCCTCTCCCAGCTGCAGCCACCTGGTGCAATGGGAGAAGCGTGGGCTGTTCCCCCAGGGAAGGCAGCACTGACCGGGTGCTCTGGCTCTGGGCTTGCTGGGAGCAGCTACTGGTGCAAGTTACCACCATCCTTCTCCCTCTGAACTTGTGCAGCTTCACTGCTTTTGAGAGGGAAGGTTAATGAATTCCCCAGATCTCACTAGCTCTTGACCTTGAGGGTATTTCCTGGCTTGTGAAGGAAGAGGAGGAAGGAAACTGAAGCTGTGGGACTGAATGGGCAGTGACATGCTTGCACATGGTCACTTGCTGTCACAGAAATAGGAATCCCCTTCAGCTGAGGAGTTTGGCTTTTCTGCAGGGCCTGAGGCTTGGAAAGTTCTGTGGAAGGTATCAAAGCTTCCCCTTTTCATCAGAGCCTTGTGTGGGCCTGCAGCTGCTGGTGTGGAAGGAGCAGTGATTTGGAGGTGACTGGGGTGAGTTGATGGAGGACAGGAGAGCTGGGGCACAAGGCTGTCTCCTGTGGCCAGGCTTGTCTGAAGCTGGTCCCTCAGCATTGCTGGGGAGGCCTTGCATGAAACAGGTGCCCGATGCCCTGGACACACACAATGACACAGTGCTGCTGGGAGGTGACATTGCCAAGCCATGACTGTGTCCTGTGTGCTGGCAGAGGGGCGAACTGTCCAACAGTGTCTATGGCTGGCTTGGAGGGGAACTGGGCTGGGCTGGAGCTGCTCTACCCAGCTTCACACCAGGGCTCACATGCCAACCCAGGTGAGTTGTAGGTGCTGGACTCTGAACACAGGACTTGTGTGGGTGGCTGCACAAAGCAGTGGCACTAATCTACCCCATCCACCAGGAACCAGTCTGTCAGGGAGGGTGCCACTGGTACTAACACCTCACTATGTTTGGCTTTCCCCATCCCTGCATTGGAAGAACCAATTCAGCTGCAGGTGCAAACCTCCCTCAGCTGGCTGCTGAGACCTGGAAAGTTCCTGCCCTGAGCAGCTGCTTCTGCCTGACCCCGTGGATCTGCCACCATCCCCCAGCATAGCGGTGTTTCAGGTGCTGGCTGCAGAAAGCTCATACTCCCTTGGCTGTGGCACAGGGACTTGGTTCCCATGGAGCAGGGTGGAGAAGCTTTATTGGAGAGGCTGAGCCCTGTCCCCACCTTCTTGTTGCTGGGTGGGGTAGGCTGCAGCTGAAAACAAGGACCTCCTGGCCTGGCTCTTCCCCCATGACTGCTGGGAGAGGGGCAGAGTCCTCCATGGCTGGCAGCTCTGTACATTCACTGTTTAGGATCCCACTTACTACACAAGGATCCAATGTCCCCTTAATCCTGTTCTCACTCGTACCTACCACCATAGACTTGTGTGACTTTGAGTGATGTACCGGGGGGGTTGAAGTGTTTCAGCAGCACCCCTCTGTCTGTGTCCCCTGCCTGTGGCTGGCAGCCGCCCCTTCCTGGCTTCTGGNTCCAATGTCCCCTTAATCCTGTTCTCACTCGTACCTACCACCATAGACTTGTGTGACTTTGAGTGATGTACCGGGGGGTTGAAGTGTTTCAGCAGCACCCCTCTGTCTGTGTCCCCTGCCTGTGGCTGGCAGCTGCCTCTTCATGGCTGCTGGTAGCCCACATCCTGCCAGCAAACAGAGCACCCAGAGGCGCTTCCCCCTGGCTGCTCTAACTCCATGTTATGAAAAGCAGCTGCAAGAATGCACAGGTTGCCACAAATGCTGAATCTCCAAAACCGAGCGTGTTCGTGTCCCGCAGCAGAGCGCAAACCCTTGGCCACGTCCTGCAGCACAAGGGTCAGGGCAGTGCAAACTAAGCCCTCAGCCCCTGCACCCCGCCACACAGCCCCTGTGGCCCACACCATGCTGGGTGGCTCCTCTCCTTTCTTCCTTTTCCCAAGAGGGAACAGATAAGCCTGAGCACCCTGGAGTGGGGAAGAAAGGCACTGGGATGTGGCAGGGCTACCTCAGCTGGCAGCTACCCTGCCAGCCCAGTGCCCCATGCCAGGCAGCTGTTCTCAGGACCAATGGTGAAGCATCTCCACCAGCAGCACCAGCACCTCCTCCCACCACCTTCCAAGTGACTGGAAGCATTTGAGGTGCCTGGTGCTTTTCTTTCCTCTTGCCTCTCCTTGTCCCCTGCCCCTGCTCCTTCCCATCTCCTTGATCCCTTTCCTAAGCATCATGCTTGCCCTGGTCTCAGATGAGTAGGAGGTGGGATGCTGTCAAGAGCATCTCTTTGGGCATATGGCCCTGCACCCTGGGAGGTGTTGATGTCCCTTGGTGCATCACGGGGTTTTGAGAGGGGCAATCACCCACACAGGGGTGCAGCCTGTGGCTCTGCAGACAATGCCCTGGGAGTTGCTTACCAGAGGCAGCGCTGCTGACCATTTCCTCTGGGTATGTGGGGAAGAGATCAGGTTTACAAACCTTCCTCATTTGTGTCACTCTGAAGTGGACACTGACTCAAGCACTTGTGCTGCTGTGCTTATGCTGTGGGTTTTGGCATCAGCTCACTTGGGCATGTATGGGAGAGATAAGTATGAGTAACAGAGGTGGTTGCTGTGTTGTATGAAGGTTGCTGGTGCATTACTTGGGTTCAGAGGTTGCAGTTCACCAGGCATCAGGCAGCAATGGAGAGGAGGTTCAGGTTGAACAGGATGAAAAGAGGAGCCCATGGCCAGTGGCCCCATCACCACAGCAGGCCAGATGAAGGTGCACAAGGGATTGCTCCAGTGCAAGTAATTAAGTACTGAAGCTCCAGGCTGGAAATGAGGCATTCTCTGGGTCAAGGGCTGGCAATGAGCACTGCTGCAGGTAGTGTAATGCCACAGAGCCAGCTCAGGCTGTTGTACCTGTTTTTAGAAAGACATGTGCATGAGCTGGAAGAGCAGGTGAACAAGACTGTCTTCAGGCAGAGGCCTCTTCACCTTCCCCACTGCCTTCTCTGGCATGCAGGAATCAGTCCTGACCTCCTTTTTGCTGCTGGAGCTGTTTGGACAGGAGATCAAGAGGGGTGCATACAGGTCAGGGCAAAACAGCAAGCACGTCCATGCAGCATCTCTTCTTCATGCCTGAGCCACAGATGTCAAAAAATTAAAGCTGAGACCTTAAACTTGTTGAGATGTAGTTGAGATCTAAACTTATTCTGCAAGCTGCTGCAGGGTGAGGATGGCTGCCCCTGCAGCCTTCAGTGACCATGCTGTACTTAATTTCAGGCTTGAGTTTTTCCCATCTTCAACATCTCACCTTTGGCTCCTGCACTTCCTTCTGCCCATACCGGTGCTCCATTCCTTCTGGCAGTGAGGAGACCCTCTCCTGGGGCAATGAAGTAGCTTGTGCTCCTCATATCCTATGCAGCCATATTTGCCACATTTCCAGCCCTTAGCTCCTTTTTTGTGGTGGTGTTTCTGCTCCTCGGGATTTCTGTGCCTGTTCTGAAGTTTGGAGAGCTGGACCAGACATCGAGTTGGCTTTGACAGAGCTGTAGCTCTGCTGGGAAATCACCTTCATGCCCCTCTGACTCATGGCTCTCAGAGCCAAGGTGCTGTGCTTGCAGGCTCAGGTCATGCGTGGGGACAGCTCTTTTTCAGCTTTTTTCCTTAATTCTACCTCCCAGTCCTTCTTTCAGGGAGATTCTCCACTCTGCAGTACAGCCTGTCTTCTCCATTCCCAAGAACCCTCCTTTGCAGCCTGTCACTGTGCTGTGGGCTGTGATCATTTTCCCAGGCCATTCAGCACATGCTGTAGCAGCAAGCAGCCTGTTCAGTGTTTTATCAGCCCCAAATGTAAGCCTTCATCTTGTCATCCAGACAGTTGATATTAAGACCTATTAAATGGCACTGGACCAGGGGTCACTGGGGGTCTAGGTACGCTTCCTGTTGTTGATGTCTTCCCACTAAGGCTTGGCTCACTGACAGATCTCACAATGTAGCTGTTAATATGTGTAGTTGTTAATCTACTTGAATCTTATTAATTCTTTATAATACATACTTTTAATTAAAATCCTACAGCAGCATTATTGAGAGCAGTGGAGAAGGCAAAGTGTTCTCTCTAGATGCTCCTGCTCTCAGCAGCCAGAACTTTCCTTTTGCCCAGGGAGGAGTTTCCCTGTGTAACAGCCTCGGGATGCCCTTAGTTGTGCTTTCACCTACCCAGTGGCAGTCTGAGGCTCTCTGCCATTTCTCTGCCCATTGCTTTGACCCTTTAGATGACACTGGCCTCCTAGCAGATGACCATTCATTAAAAATTAATGTGTTTGGGAGAGTCTGTGATTTAAGTCATCAAGTTGTTTGCAAATTACTTGGGCCTGTAGCATGAGTGTGGCTGGTTTGGGGAGCTGCAGCTTCTCCTTGTGCCACTGCTTTGCCACATTCCATCTCTCCGTGACAGCATGTGAGATGCAGTCACTCCTGCCATTCCCATTTGAGAGGAGGCAGTGGCTGGATGGTACCTGCTTTCCTCACCTGACTCTTCCAGCTATTTTTATGGCATGAAAGGGGATGGGGTAATGCCCAGCTGGACAGCTGAAGATGAACCCATTGAGGTTCATGGCCATCACAGTTCTAACCGTCTCTGAAATTCAGGTTTAATCAGCAATCATCTCAGAAACTCAAGGACAGCACTCCTGGCTTCAGAGAGGCAGCATGGCCACAGCTGGAGCTGGGCTCATTCGAGATCCCTGCAGCACTGGCATGAAGAAATGCACTGTGATATCCAGTGATGGTACATGGGCTGAGCAAGACTCCCTATTTTACTCCTGGATCTCAGGTAGGCTTCACTGGGGATGCTGCTGAGGGGAGGTTATTTTAGCTGGTTTCTTAAGGAGTAGAATTAAAGATGGAACCTTCATCTAGCCTATTATTTTTAAGAGGCTGTGTTCATGGTGTGCAGGCTGGTAACTAGTCAGTGCACAGACTCCACAGAGAGTGCTGTCACTCTGAACAGGCTGGGTAAAATATTAACAGGCATTGCAAAATATTTCCCAGACAGTCAAACCAGTCTGGATGCCAGCAGCCACTGCTTGGTTCTGTGCTTTCCTGTCTTTCACGGCACAGTAACTTACTGGGAGCAGGACATTTGCTCCTGGACAGTTCACCAGGGCTCAGCAAACCTTCCTAAGGCCTGCCAAGCTCAGCTCCCTAAGCCCCCCCCAAATGTGGCAACCATGACATCCATGATTCTGGGACAAGGAGCGAGTGAGGGAGGTGTGTGGGAGTGGAGGTCTCCCCAACCACCAAACTCCATTAATCAGTTCCTGGATGTGCAGCTGAAATACAGGTGGTTCTAACCTGCCAGCAGGGGGTCTGGAAAAGATCTGGGACAATCCTGCCCAAATGCTTATCCTGATACTATGGTAGAAGGGACTAATGCAGCCCGTTAAGAGAGAAAACAGGAAAAAGCAGATTAAATCCCTGTGTCAAAGCATTAGAGAGGCTCATTGTGGGATTCTACATCTTGAAAAGGATTCAGGAAAATCAGAGAGCCTCTATAGAGCAGGAACGCAAAAAATGGCTTGAGGGTGGGAGGAAAAGCCTGGCAGAAAGAGAATTAAGCGACTCAGTATATTTAGCTTTTCAGAAAGACGGATGAGAGGGGGTTTGCTTGCAGCATATGTGTAGTGTCACAAAGAGAAAATGCCAGGCTCTGAAAGGCTCTTTAATCAAGCAGAAGGCAGAACAAAATGGTATGTCTGCAAGCTGAAGCCAGACACAGGGAGGTGGGATGCTCTTCTGAACGTGAGGGTGAGGGACTCCTGAAACAGACCCAGAAAAGTGGGAGTCTTCAATGCTTGTCTTCAATTCAAGCCTACCTCCTCTCCTGGAAACTATGAGTGAACCAAACATAATGTATTGGAATTGCTGCGAGGAAATGTATTGGAATTGCTGCTGAGCGGGGTGCTGGCCAGGGGCTTGCACTAGCACGGCCGCCTGCCAGGTGGGACCATTGGGTCACTTCATCTGAGGAAGACCCTGGGAAACCTGGTCCAGTCAGGCAGAGCACTCGGGGAGCCGATCGGGCAGGCTCCAGGTGTTTACCTGCACCCAAAGTGGTAAGTGGGATTCTTTGCTGTTGAAAACATCTGGAGGGTGGCAGAATTTTTGAGCCAAGTTCAGATCGTTTTAACTTGTTTTATGTGGACTTGTTGCTGTTTAATATTTCTGTTCTTAGAGTAGCCAGAGCACCAGAAATGTAAAGTGTTCTCCACAGTCTGATCACGTTCAGAGTCTGAATTTAAGAATAATACATAATGAGTGTGTGAGATGAAACAAGTTTGCTCAGAGAGATAAGACAAACTACACGTGTCTTACAGCCCAGATTGGATTCCTTGAACCTGTGCATCAGCAGAGGTAATCTCTGTCTAGCCATTACTGGAAAGAGATCTTTGCTGTGGTATATAGTGGTATTTAATTAATCATAAAATATTGCATTAATTAGTATCAGGTCTGATTTGGTGACATTTAATTTGGGGAGAAGGATTACAGTGTGAGTATTACAATGGTAATTTTTATAGGGTAAAGAAACAAAATGAGATTAGAAGTCTCTATGAAGGAAGCCTGGAGGCTGATGTGTGTGTTTGGCATCTGATGCAGATAGTTACAGCGTATCTTTATTTACTGGTGGGAAAAGAATCTGTAGCTGTTATTCATGAGTCTCCCCGCGATAGTGTGTGGCTCAGCCACCATGAAATAAAAAAGCAGGCAAGTGTCAGTTCAGTGGGAATGCCTTGTGGTGCTCAGCATCATGCACATGAGGGAAATTTGCAGAGCAATTTTGGCATGCCCCAGGTGGGCTCCTTTCAAAAGAATGACAGAAGGAAGCTTTGCTTATGGTCACACTGGTGTGTCCAATTCATGCTTAGTCCAACATGAGTGTCTGCAGCATTGATGCAGGGACACAGGGGTAGGACCCCTCACTGCCTGCTCCAAGCAGTGACCAGCCCTGTCTTGTGCTACCTGCTAAAGCAGCCACCAGCTGTACCCTCTGCCAGAGCCTTTTTTCCCTAGATCACGGCCAGTGCTGCTGTAGGAAATGCTCTGCAGACACATGGGTAGCCACAGGCTCAGCAGGTTTGCTGCAAGTGGGTTTTGTTGAGCAGGATGGGCTGGACCATTTGCCTGATCATTTGGTCAGTTTGGCTTTGAAAAGCTCCAGAGCATTCTGGAAAGCAGCACAGCAATATGATAGGATTTAATCAGACTTAATTATTCCCCTGCTGTCTATCTCCTAGCAACATCCAGCTTGACATCTGCCTGCAAATGAAATGTGTAAGCTAAGTAGGAACATGTTCAGACTACAGTCCTGCTCCTTGAACCAAATCACTCCACTAATCATTGCCTTAATTCATCTCATGGCCATCAGACAGCTGCCAGGCGCTGGTACCTGATTTTCTAAGATACACAGCGCTTGCCTTCTGGGTTTTTTCCAGGCTGGCAAGAAGGGTGACTTCATCCTGGGCTCCTTCCAGCACACTGACACCTGATAACGGGGGTAGAGTTTCCTGAGTGACAAACATGGGCTCAGGAGCAAGCCCCAGACTTGTTGCTATCTGGCTTCGTGCTGTAGGTCCCTGCTTATCTCATCACTGAAATCAGATCACCTGCTGTGCCCGCACACTGCGGGGTTCAAATGCAGTATGGTCAGGGGCGGTTTAGGTGAAGCTTGGGGACAGCTGGACCAGATGTGGTGCAGTGGCAGCAGGCAGTGCAGCAGCTTTGTTTCACAGGGACAAGGGCGGTTGAGGCAGGGAGAAGAGACCCAGCTTACACAGATGGAGGGAGGAAGAGGGGAAGAGAGGAGCAGGCATAAAGCAAGCATATGTAAAGTAAAACTGGGCTTGAGCCAGACATGATGTGGCACAGGATTTGGTGGGGTTGCTGGAAGAAATGAGCCCGGCAGCAGAGCCGGGGCCATCAGAGGAGGCTGCCCAGGCCAGCCTTGGCTGCCAGCTTGCTCTGAAGCTGGAGGGAAGGGAGCTGCCTCAGATGAGTGAGTGCAACAAGCATCCTAAGCAGGTCAGCCCTGCGAGCTGGGGGTTGGTGGGGAAGCAGCTGTGGGGGGGCAGATCTACAGATAGACAGGGCTGCATGGATGTGGTCATGTCCCCTCTCCACATACCTCCTCAGGGGGATATTGGTGCCAGGATACCTGTGTGCTTGCTTGAATCTGTTGGTCTCCTGTGCTGTATCTAGAAGTTGTTGTTGGCATCCAAAAAACCTGATGGCGTATGAGTGTGACATGTGTCTCCCTTGTGTCTTTGCAGAGGAGCATGGCAGCTCCGGAAGCCTGGCTGCGTGGGTGCCACACTTGCAACCAGCTTGCACTGACTTCATTCGTGCAGAGCATGAAGTGGGGTTTCTGGCTGTGAAAGTGGAGCTGTATGAGCCCCCACCAGCTCTCTCTGTGACCAGCAGGAACTCTGCCTTTTGTCAACTGCCAGGGAGCAGGCTTGGCCAGTGCTCAGCCAGCTCTGTGCTGTTCAAGTCGGTGTCTGCCATTCAACATTGGCGCCTGGGCTCACCTCAGTGGGAGCTTCCACCATGCTGGACATGATCCTACTTAGATTCCCTTAAAATCACCTTTTGTTTTCCTTCTGTTATTAGTGACTCATGGAGGGTCACTGGGCTGGTCACTGAAGATGCAGGTTTATTCCTTACGGTTTCTTTCCTTTCAGATGACTTTCTGCCCTCATGACTAGTAATTTTCCTTTATCATTCTATCCCTGAGAGGCCTTACACTAGAGTTTGTCACTTGCCCTCTGCCTAAGGAGCATTACAAGGCTGTGGGGCCAGCAATAATGAGGGCAATGCTGTGGGAAGAGTGTGGGGCAGGCTGGCCCCAGTGCTGCTGTGCTCACAGGGCAGCTGTGCACTGAGAAGATAGAGACTAACATACCGGGAAGCGCGTGGAAGCTGCACTGTCTGTCAGCACTGTCACTGTGGCGTGAGCTGTGCTGTGCGGTGGAAGGGCAGCTGGTGGGGTCCGTGCCGCCCGGCGGGGTCCGTGCAGTCTGGTGTGGTCCAGTGGTGGAGGCTGTGCCACACAGGTGAGGTGGCACAGAGCCGTGCAGGAGGTGGGCAGGACCTTTTGGGTGTGCAGAAGGGAGGGTTTGCAGAAGCCGGAGGATGGTGTGAAGGCAGTGGCTGGACTGTGCAGCAGGCACAGGTGCTGCGTGGGGCAGAGACGGAAGCACCCTAGGGCTGCGTTGCCCTGCGTCGTGGCTGCAGCTCGGCTGCGCAGAGCGGGGCAGGGCTGAGAGGCCATCGCAGCAGTGCTCGGCGGTCAGGCAGTGCAGCACTTGAAGGGAGACGCGGCGCATTCAGTGCAGTGCCTGGAGGGCGGGCGATGCCGTGTCACTGCAGGGGCGCAGCGGCCGGGCAGGAGCTGAGGTGCCTCTGCTGGCGGAAGGTGTAGTGCTGTGGGGTGACAATGCGGAGCCTCACAGCGGGTGCAGTGCTTGCAGGGGTCACCCAGTGCCATGCCTGGGGGCGCCGCAGTGCTCTGGAGGTGCCACGGCGTGACTGGGGAGCGGCGCCGGGATTTGGAGGAGGAGCGGAGCCCGGCCGTGAGCGGGGAGCGGGCCCGGACCATTTCCCGCGGCGACACCGCCACGCGCTCATTCTGTGGGGGCGCGGGGGCGCTCCGCGCACGCGCACCACCGCCCTGCCGCAGCGCCCCTCCGGCGGGGACCCCCCGCCCGCGCGCCATTGGCTGCGGACGCCTCCCGCGATTGGCCGGGGCGCGGCCCCCCGCGCCCTCCCATTGGCC